>JBBBDQ010000118.1:2245000-2652500 GCA_037127315.1 Ascarosepion bandense
ACATTGAAAGAAATTCTTGTCGAACAAAATATCAACAAAAGTCTCGTTTGTAATAATAAATATAAAATTTATTTAATAAGAAAAATTGATTAAATAATGGGTTGTGTTCAAAACACTTTGAAAGTTACTTATATAGACAGACATCTAAAGAAGGCCAGAGCAAACATCAGCTGAAATTTTGTGTTTGCAATTACAAAGATAGTGATATTAGTCCAACTCTCAATGAGAACAATCTGTCTGCATACATTAAATGAATGTTTCAGCTCAAAGTTCTCTGAAATTATCCAGACTGACAGACTCCTGATGAAGGACAGTGGGTACCCCAGCTGAAATATTGTGATAATAACAACAACTATGAGGATATTAGTTTGACTGTATATAATGTAAACAATGATAAGTGCTCATTCTACAAATTCAGATAGAATCAATGCTGAACATTTCACACTGCAGACATTTCAGATGAAAGAAAAGTGGATCATGGAGAAAACTTTATCTTTTTTTTATCAGGAAAACCTAGCAATCTGTTTTGCATTTGGAATAAGAGAAGCACAGAGCATAAACAGAAAATATGTAAAAATTTCTTAATGAAATTGTCACAAAAGTTTGAAAAGTATCAAGCAGACTTATCATTGCTTTGCTAAAATTTATAAACAGTTCTGTTGGCGTTCAGTTAGACATTCCTGATTCCCATCAGTATGGCTGATATTAACCTCCATTAGAGTGTCTTGTTGCATCTTCTCAGGCTTACGTTCTCAGCTGACATGAAGTGAAAAGATTATATTGAAGCAAGTGCGAGATCTTCTGCTCAGTAAGTTGGGTCACTGTTTTTTTTGCAAGACAATTTTCTCCCCTGAATCTATCTTACATATTTATAAATCTCCAATTCATCCATGCATTGAATATTGCTGCCACATATGGTCTGGTGCTCTTGCTGCATCTTTAGAAATTTTTGATAAAATTCAAAGAAGAATTTGCAATATTATTGGTCTTGACCTGGCATCTCATCTTCAGTCACTTTCTCACTGCTGTAATGTAGTTTCTCTGTGTCTTTTCTATGAATATTTTCATGATAACTGTTCAAGTGAACTTTTCACTATAGTGCCTAGACTTTATGAATTTAAGTGCAGTACAAGATTGGCAAAAAGGTCTCATCATTTCACTGTTGAATTGTATAGATGCACCAAAAGTTCTTTGCTAACAGATTCTTTGCTCACATTTCTCACTTGTGAAACACTCTTTCAGCTCCATGCTTCTTCAGTCAACTTTGATCTTCAAAAATTTAAATACAATGTCAATTGCTTTCTACTGTTTTCGTGATTACTTTTCTATTGTTCTCGCTCCTTAATAATGTTTCTCTCTTTTCTTATTCTTTCACACTCAGTAATCCCTTACATCTTAGTGGCTTTACTGCCTTTCATGGGGTGATTTGTTTAAAAATAAAAAAAAGACATTAAATATTTATCTATCAAATTACAAACCTGATAAATTCAAAAAGACATTTAAACAAGACATTTTACCAAAATGTCCTGCTGCTGGTTTAACATTTTTTAAAACTACAGTAAGTCAGTTGGTGATAAGTCATCAATCAAATTTTAGTCATGGTATTTGGAAGAAAAATTATTAAAGTAAATCCTGCAACACAAAAATATGATGAGGAGTAATAAGAAAAGCAGCTAATAATATATAGAAAACATAGCGAAAAAATCATGAAAAGTTTAAGGCAAAAAACATGTTATAGGTTATCCTGTAACTACACGTGTGTTGTGGTGCAGTGGATATCAGCTCAGAATGAGAAATTGGGGAGCTGAATTCGAATTCCAGTTGAATTCATTGCATTCACTTACGTGCAAATATCCTTGGGAAAGGTATTAATCCATCTCTTCCTTCCAGTTATGGGTTAAATAATAGGACAGATTGGGTTCTATAGCCTTGGCTGGCAACCAGTCTACCGCAGAAAGCAATGGCAACCTACTGCGGGATAATCTTCTGCCCAGTCAGTCATGTCTCTTTCGAGACATGATCGTGCAAGCGTGTATCACGTATGGCACTTAACTGACTGACATACATATAAATATATATATATGTGTGTGTGGGTGTGTGTGTGTGTGTGTGTGTGTGGGAGGGGGTAAAATAGGATACTGAATTCTGAAAAAGTTTTAAAGAAAAATGACAAATAAAAAACCAGTTCATTGAAACTACATTAAAATACGCGTTTCCTATTTCTAGTTTTCTTTAAATCCAGAAAACGAAAGAAAGAAATATGGGTGCGTATCTGTGGCTCTGCTTAAATAATAAATCATTAGTAGTTATTCCCGCCCTTCTTCAACCAGTCTACCGCAGAAAGCAATGGCAACCTACTGTGGGATAATCTTCTGCCCAGTCAGTCATGTCTTTTTTGAGACATGATTGCCCAAGCGTGTTTCATGTATGGCACTTAACTGACTGTACCTACACAATGTTAGTGTATTCTGTGTCAAAAATATGAAATTTTTGGCTAATAACAAAATATAAAATAAGGTAAAAAGATTCCAGTCATACACTTTATAAAAAATCAAAATTTTTCCTTTCCATTACAAATAACACAATATAAATAAATTTAAGTTTTTTTTTTTTAAAAAACAAACACTATTAGATGCTGGTATAGTATATAGTCTCCCTTTTTGATTCTGGAATAGTATGTGGCCTACCCGATTTGAATGTGTCCTTCCTCATTAAGAGTATATTGATAGATATAAGTATTTGGCTATTTATTGAAACTAATTATTTTCCCCAACCCTAACCCTTCGCAGATAGTTATAATACTTTCTTATCATACATTTTTAAGGTAGGCCACATATTATACCACTGACAGAATTTCATAGGCTACATTCAAAAGGTAAGCAAAGTACTAAACCAGCATCCAATATTATCCAGGTGGATGCAAAGTTTGTTTTTTAATGAAAATTGGGTAAGTTCCCAAAAACATGTAAAAAGAAACAGCATTAATACAGACTATAAGCAACATTCTTCATTAACTTAAGATTGTTAAATAACCTCCAAATTCCAAAGATAGAAAACTGAATAGGAAGAGAAAAATACTTCAATTAAAAAGCGGCCTTTGTGTATAAATGTTTTATTTGAATGAAGGGCGACTTTGACCTTGATATCTAGTACTTGTATGTAACTGTGTATTTATCATCTCTAGAATCACTGGTAATACTTCAGGTTTTAATCTAGATGCTCACTCTTCCTGCAGGCCCAAGAATTTAGGTTAAGTGTGGAGAATCAACTATGTTTGCGAAATGGCCTTGTGTCAAATGTAACTGAACCTAACATGTTTGAAAATATCAGGAGGTGCACAAAAGTCAAAAGAGTTTTGTTTGTATAAATAAGTGTAAATTTATTTAACGAGAAGGACATCAATTTTTGTTGTTTTGAAGTAACACATATGTTGAAAAGTCCTGCAGAAAGTTTTTTTTTTGACTGTGTTTTTAAGAGTTCACATTCACTTAAGGTCAGCTGAAATGGATTTGTGAAGAAAAGGCAAAGTCATTGATGTGTATGATGTCTGTCTTTCTTTTGTGAAGAAAATACAAATGATGTCACTATGAGTGTGCACAATTGTGGTAAGTGAAATAGGCAAAGATTATGTGTATTTATACGTTTGTGGAAAACAGAATTGGATCAACTTTTAGATTTTTTCCTCACTCCAGATTGGCCAGTAAATAAGAGGTTGTAGCCATTTTGTTTTCACCAACGTCAGCACATTGTAAAATTTAGTGAACCAACTGTCTTATGAAAGGACCTTTTTTTTTTATTAGTGAATGAATAAATGTATATGCTTTTTTATTGGCACATGAAAAGGTATAGGTGTGTGTAAGCTCAGATTTTCTCTGCAATCAAATCTAATAAAATCTGACACCCTGTCCCGAAGGTAGAAGTTTTCAACTATGTCGTCAATTTTTCAGTTCCTTAAGTAGCTATCACAGGGTCCTTGTGACGAAACCCTTCAAGAGAGTGATTGATTGGTTTTAATTTTATGCTGAACCAGGATGTTCCCAGAAGGGCTGAGTGTTAAATCAAAATATATAGCTGGTTGCAATAACTGATTTTTTTAATAAGTGAACTTCTTCATCCAAATTGGATGAAAACAAAAATTCTTCAACAGAAAATGACTTTTTTAAACAAACACAAATTCAAAATCACTGTTATCAAAAACTATAGTTGAAGAGAAATATGAATTACTTTATTTGTTGTAAAATGAACATCAAATGAGAAAATTAGTTGTTTTAGTTAAGACACCTGACACATGTTACAGAAGTATATTTTATTTTTGCAAGAGTTTTAAAATCAAGAATCAACTTTTGTTTATAAATGTTTATATTATAAATATTTATATTATGAACTGACCATTTGGGGATTTGGATTTCTCGCAGTGTTTAGAGTAGTTATATATTATAATACTTGGATGCTATTTTTTCATTATACAATTCAATTTAATTTAAAATAAAACTTAAACTTGAAATTGAAAAGTAAAAATTGAAAAGTTGAATTAACAAGGAAAAACTTTTAAGGCAGAGGGTATATGGTTTGTGCATATGAGTCAAGGGGGATTACTTTTTTGACTTTGGAGTGAAAAAAGAATTATTCATAATAATAATTGTAAAAGGTCTATATAGAAGAACCTATATTAATCCAGTTCAACGTATTTGAATAGATATTTATTTCTGTGTTTGTATGCAATCATCAATTCATTAGTCCTCTTTAAGGGTTTTAAGATAAAACTATATATATATATATAAATGATGATAAACTACATCCAGCAGTAAGGCTTCTGATTGAGAGATTGGAGGTTTAGCGGAGCATGCAACCATCTCTTCATTGCTGTTGTTTCCAGGTCCACCCTAACTCAGGGTGGCAGCTCCTGTTAGGGTCCCAGCTATAGGCAAATAGTTTCCTAAACTGGATGGTGTTAATAAAGGCATGCAGCTGTAAAATTGGCAACAATATTTCATGATGGTTCCATTAAAGAGTTAACAAGAAAACTCTGTCCAACCCATGCTAGCATGGAAACAAAAGTTAAACAATGATATATATATATAGTCATCCGTAGACAGATCTGTTTCGCTGTATCACAGCTCATCAGTATGGTTAGACATCCGATTGCTTTTAAACAGGATTGAAACCTGACCAAATTGACATCAGTCAGCAATTCTACCTCTGAGCTATGGGCGTTTGATAGAAGGAGGCAGACTTTTAGCTTGTGAGCTACCATGTAAACATACGCCAATAGCTAAGAGTGTTCTTATTCATTACTGAATGAACGATACGTAGATGCTAGAGTATATATATGTGTGTGTGTGTGTGTGTGTGTGTGTGTGTGTGTGTGTGTGTGTGTGTGTTTATACAGCTTTCATTAAAAATGACAGACAAGGTATTATCATTAAGTTGTTTTATATAATTTTTTTCTTTTCAGAACTCAAATTATATAAGAATTGTCTAAAGGTTTTGTACTTTCAAGTGTTTTTGGCTATACTTTTAGCCATTATCAGGAATTAGTTTTGTTTTACTTGTAAATAAACATGGGTAAAGTTTATGTATATCGAGTCTTGCGTATATTAAGTACCAAACCAAGGTATTATCATAAACTTTACACATATTTATTTATAAATAAAACAAATTTAATTTTTGATAATGGCTAAAAATATAGCCAAAAACACTCAAAAGTACAACAGCTTTGGATAATTTCTATGTAATTTGAGAACCAAAAAAAATTATCCAAACACATGAAAAATTATATAAAAAACTTAATGATAATACCTTTTGTCATTTTTAATGAAACTGTATAAAAGAGAGATTGCTGTCCAAATACACAGTATAAATATATATATAAATATATCTTCTAAACATATACTGTTAAATATAACAGACAATGAATGTCTATTATGTTTAATTATGAGCTGTTCTAAACATCATATTTTGGGTTTAATTTCAGGTGAAAATAAAGACGAAAATTATCCACCATTTGGATGTTTTTTATTATGTTGGTTCTAAGCTTTTGGCTCACATGAGCCATCTTCAGAGAGGTTACAGGGACATCAACATAAAGACATCCAATATCAAAGATGATATTATTTTATGTTGGCATAAAACATTGCTATGTGACGATAACAGTCACCGACGCAGTTTTTAAATTTGTAATGCGGTTCTATAACGTCACACTGTGTGAGAGACCAAAATGTTAAATGTTAAATGCAATGCAATGTGTTGTAACCAGGTTGAAATGTGATTTTATTAAGTGTGGGTTGTTTTGACTTAATGTAGATGGCCTCCAATATCTGAATGTTTTTTTTACTGTGTGTATGAGTGAGTATTATTGTGTTATCAAGTAAAATCTGTCTAATATAACCTACATGGCTATGTTTTTCTAAGAAATGTTGTTTAAATGAGCTCAATTTGATTATTATTATTTATTGGCTTAACATTTCTATGTATTATGTTTTTGAGTGTTGTTTCATCATATATATATATATATATATATATATATATATATAATATAGTCATCTGCAGACAGATCTGTTTCACTGTATCACAGCTCATCAGTATGGTTAAACTCCGATTGCTTTTAACTCAGGATTGAAACCCGACCGAATTGGCATCAGTCGGCGATTCTACCTCTTGGCCATGGACGCTCAGTAGAAGAAGGCAGACTTTTTAGTGTGTATATTATCAGTATACATGCCCAATAGCCAGAGTGCTCTAATTCGTTACTGAATGAGTAATGCGTACATGCCAGAGTAGCTACTGTTTATATATATAATATATATATATATATATATATATATATATATATATATATATATAAAATCTAATAAGATTTTCCTGTTTCTCTCAAGAAGATGCTTCATCAACCACTATAATCTTAATTTTAATTTGCTTTTGAGACATTTCATCCTTTAAGATTCCTTGGACTAAAGGGATATTTATGTTGATGCAAGTACACATAATACAAATGATAATAAAAAAATTAAAAATTCTTTCAAGAAGAAGCTTCTTTGACCATTACAATCTGAACCTTAATTAGCTTTTAGAAGGTATCTTTCTTAATTGCAATGTTGGACTTTGGTAATACACTTTCCATACTCTGTTAAAACACTTAGACATTTGAATTTTTGTACTTGCTCAACTTTAGTGTCTCCAATTTGTAGTTCGCATTGTTATTCTTAAAAACTTGTTAATGCAATATTTGTGGTGATACCAACCGAGCAAAAGCGATGGACCGGATGTTTGCACTCTCACGACAAAAAAGCAAATGACCAAAAGTCATCTGTGCACAGTCGGATTCACGCAGATGTTCCAGTTGAAAAATAAAAATTAATTAAATATTAAATTTCCAGTTCGCGAGCCTACGCGAATTTTATTTATTGGCCAATGGGAAGCCCAAAATCAAATACAGATATGAATTCCCAAATGATCTGCTGCGATCCAAAAGGAAGATATAAAAAGCCGATACAGAAAGCATCACCAGACAGACAGACCTACATGGACTGACTCGAGAGAGAGGAGTGTAATCAGTATCCCCCTTGACCTACGTCAAGAGGCTTATTATGCTAGCCTCCCTCCCCTCTCATCTATCTTTCGCTGTCTCAAAACTACTGACTGACCGAAGGAGTGGATACATCAAAGACATTCCTTACTTACAACGCTCCCACATTCCTAAGCATTAATTCTCTTTTCAGCATTTTATTGCCATGAACATTTTAACGTCTGTTGGACCTATACTTCAAGTATTACTTTAATTGTAAAAACCTTCATTGATATGTGCATATATAAAATGTTCTTTTTCAACTCAATTTGCTTTTCTTAATTTATAATCATTTTATGACTTATAGTGGGCTATCTACAACAAGGCTAAATTCCGTTAATCTGCAACAAGATAATACTACCCTTCACTAGAACGGATTCCCCACTATAAACTGGGAAAGAATGGATAACCCACTATATCTTCACTAAAAAACAAAACAAATTGCAATCCTAAGTATGTACCAGCTTTAAATAAGCCAGAAAGAGATAAAAAATAATAAAAACTAATGAGTCAGTAACCCACAAAGTGTTGATAAACCATGAATAAAAAAACAAACAAAAAACAATTTAATCAATTATGTCTACTGCCCTTTTTCAGTGAATTTCAAACTGAACCCTTTATTTTACAGAGGTAAAGTTTTCTTGTTTTACAGTCCATTTCTCAGGATATATTGTCTTGTTCTTATTTAGTATTGTTCAATTACTGATTACTCTATTTCCACTGTCTAAGTCTGCACTACTCAGCCCAGGGATTGAACTTATAAACACTATGTTGCCAAAGCTATAAACCAATGTTTTAATCCATTAGTTTATTGCTCTGTGAAAAAGGTTAGAGGACACAACAGCCAAAATATTGTGATAATAACAATAAAGATGAGGACAATTGTTCAAGTGTAAATGACATAAATTATTATAAATTCTCATCCAAAAAATTTGAACAAGAAATTTTTTTACAACACGGAAACCTGAAGGTGTATTGGCATAGTGAAAGATGGCTTCCAAAAGCTAAACAAAGTATTAAGAAACAGAATTATTTCATTAGGAACAAAGACAAGTATTGAACTGTTATGTAGTATCAGTCCTCCTATATAGCAGTGAATGCTGGTTAATCTTCTCAAAGATAAAGAAGAAATTTGAAGTAACTGAAATGTGGTTCTGCAGAAGGATGATGAGAATACTATGTACCAGACATGTGAGCAGCAATGAAGTTCTAGAAACAATGGCAACAAAAAGGACACTTATAATCAACATCAGAAAGAGACAGTTGATGTTCCTGGGACACATAACGAGGAAAGAGGGCCTGGAAAATTTGATACTTACAGGATAGATTGAAAGTAAGAGAGACAGAAGAAAGCAAAGCACAACTTCACAACTTCACTCCCCCCATAGTCTGCTGTGTTATGGGGGGAGAGGGCAAGAAGACAAACGTTACTAAAAGCTAAAAGGGACAGGAAATTGTGGTGTGCCATGATTGCCAACATCCTTAAGAGGGTGCATAGAAGAAAAAACAGGAGGAGGAGAAGGAGAAGGGTAATAATAATAATAATAATAATAATAATAATAATAATTTGTATTGAAGATGGTCATATTCATATTTCATCTTGTTTTGTCAATTTAATTTTTCTTAACCTACTGACTGATTGGCAATGTCACTAATAATAATAATAATAATAATAATAATAACAACAATATACTGTTTTCTGCAAAGTCCTTATTGTGAATACTTCTAGAACTATAATTTTTGTTGTTAGGATAATCCGATTAGCATCAGTGGTGGTGGGGGTATTTGGAATAAAAGGGTAGATGAAGCTGATATAGAAAAGAAGGTAGAGACTTTGGGTAGCTCAAGATTTCTCCAGAAGAAGCAGGTGTCAATTTCTGGGTGAGCCAGTCGAAAAATATCTCTATCTGATTCACAGCCTGTTCCTTGACTCAGTTACTCTTTATTTGCTCTGTACAAATTTCCCCACATGTGTAGGTGTGTCTTATCTTTTGTGTGTGTATGTGTATGTGTGTATGTGTTTACAAAATAATGTTATACTTTGGAGTAAATGTAAACATGTATATATGCTTATACAGAACAGCATGAATGAATATCTCTTATTTGTCAGGGACATGGTATATGTATACATGACAAAGTAATGTGTGTGTGTGTGTGTGTGTGTGTGTGTGTGTGTGTGTGTGTGTGTGTGTGTGTGTGCATTTAATATTGTACATGTGAATATCACTATGATAATACTAATAGATAAAAACATAAAAGTGTTATTAACGAGAACAGTAAATTTAACGTCAGTTTAAAAGTTGAAATGGCTAGATGTAACTATAAGTTCTATGCTTACAGTTTCTTCTCTTACACTTCTTGCTTGTGGAACTCTCTTCTTGCTTTTTAGTCAACTTTGATATTCAAAAATTTAAATGCAATGTCAATCGTTATCTTCTGTCTTTTTAATTCCTGTTCTTTTATTGCTTTCGCTCCTTAATAATGTTTTTCTTTTTCTCTTATTTTTTCACACTCAGCAAACACCCCCCACCACTTGCATCTTAGTGGCTTTATTGCCTTGCTTGGGATGAAAGTTACATATAATACCAAATTTTGTTGTTGCTGTTGGAAGTGTTCAAGTGGTGTTGAATTTTTTGTTATTTGGTATAATTCATTTTATTGCTTTCTCTCAGTAGATTTGTTTGGGGTGGTATAGTATATTTAAATGTTCAAGACCCTTTTTTCTATCTGTGGTTATGAGGACACAAAGAATGCTGAGGTGGTAATAATGGTACCCTTGTTGACTGATAACTGAATTTCCATGAAGTCCAGTGTCTTCTGAATAGTAGAGTCTGACCTGAGCCGTTCTAAACGTCATATTTTCACTTTAATTTCAGATGAAAATAAAGAGAAAAATTGTCCAACATTTGGATATTTTTTATTATGCTGATTTTAAGCTTTCAGCTCACATGAGCCATCTTCAGAGAGGTTGCAGGGATGTTAACATGAAGACATCCACCATCAAAGATGATATTATCTTGTGTTGGCATAAAACATTGCTATGCAGTGATAACAGTCACTGAATAGCAGATGCAGGTAGTAAATTTGTAACACGGTTCTCTCTCTCTCTCTCTCTCTCTCTCTCTCTCTCTCTCTCTCTCTCTCTATATATATATATATATATATATATATATATATATATATTGTCACATACCTGTCCCAACAATAACCATCAAGATGTTTATATGTTGATTCGGGTATATTGCATTTTCACATCTATAGACAGATACTGGTTATCTGTCCCAGATCATGACAAATGGACATTGATTTAAATAAGAAAATAATAAAATTTCTGTTTGATTGGTAATCGAATGGCAATCTTTTCCCAGGTCTGCTTCAGTATTCAACATGGGCACTGACAACAAATCAAGGATGAACGTTGAGACAATGTAATTTTGATGTAAAATTTTAATGAATAAAAGTTAAAAAATAAAAATAGAAAAAAAGAAATTTAAGTATCAATTAGA
This sequence comes from Ascarosepion bandense, assembly GCA_037127315.1. Taxonomy (NCBI): domain Eukaryota; kingdom Metazoa; phylum Mollusca; class Cephalopoda; order Sepiida; family Sepiidae; genus Ascarosepion; species Ascarosepion bandense. The sequence goes on from JBBBDQ010000118.1 coordinate 2,256,071, forward strand.
ATGTCCAATCACCTGAACCTCAAAATTACTTTTGGATACCCAACGTGGTCGAAATATCAAATTACAATATACAGAAGCAAATATAAACAAATACAGGTGATTATGAATGCAAGATATTAACATACAATACATTTGGAGAAAATCATATTATTTGAACACATGGTATGATGTATGTAGTAACATAATATTCATGGAAATGTATGCGTGTTCTAATGTGGGGTCTAATAACTCGATAACTTATCTTTGTATCAGTTCCTTCTCTCTTTCTTTTACAGTCTCTTCTTCTCTTTTCTTTCTTCCTCTTCTTTCTTTATACACTTGAAATGTACATAGTTACAACTGTCTCTATATCTCTCAGTTGATTATTATATTTTCAGCATACAGCTATTCTGAAATGTCTGCACATTTCTTTATTCTTTTCTTCACTCGGCGTTGTCTTTTCTGCACACAAATAATTTTGTTTTCTTTTATCTTCCATGTAGCTTCTTTTATTTGGTGTCTTCTCTGTGCCATTATCTCTCTTTTTCTTCTCTTCTCTTGATGAATTACTCGGCTTTGCTTTCTTTCTACTTTGAATAACTTGAACTCAGCATACAAATTACATGACAACTTCTGTCAACTTTGTAGCTATTTCTTTCTTCCTTTCAACAAGTATAAATCAACATACTAATAATAATATAAATTCTTACTGTCTTCGTTGTTATATTTCTTTCTTTCTCAATACACAGCACAGCTCTGTTTTCTCGTTATAATGAATAAGAATTTATACACTCAGTCTTTTTCTTATCCAGAGTTGCTTAAGATGAAATGGGTTCATTCACACTATTTTCTCAAAATGCGTTTTCCCTTACTCCATCGTTCATTAGCGTTCAGCAAATCTGACTTGTCTTGTCAAGATTCAACCAGCAACTGACTAAAATTTTACTTTGGATTTCGCTTCCCACGTGATTTCTTTTGGCACAAATTTTAACTCCTGCTGGTTCCACGACCTGCAACCGACTTCCATGTCTGGTTTATTTCCTGTCTGGCTTTTATCTGGGTCAACTAGCCTTGACCTGCTATTCCAAAGCTAGCACTGATCTTTCACGTGATTGACTCCCTGTTACTACGCAAAGACTATTCTCATATGCGTAGGTGTGTGTGTGTGCACTATCTATATATCCGTAACAATATATATATATATATATATATATATATATATATATATATATATATATATAAACTTATTTATAAATGCAACTTTGTCTCTGTGTGAGTGTGTTCATTACCTATAGACTCCGAAATGGCTGAACTGATTTTCTTAAAGATTTATACAGTTGTGTTGAGGTACCCCCGATAAATATCAAAAACCGATAATCGAAAAAATCAGGTTATAGAAGGAGTGGTTCGATTTTAATCAAATTTGATACACTCATAGACAAAGACATAAGAAATGATATTCAAAAGTTTCAAGGTTGCAGTTCTTACAATAGTGCAGAAAATCGATAATATATATATATAAAAGGTAAGATGTTTGTGTGTGTGTCTGTTTATCTGCCTGTATATCTGTATTTTTTTCAGCCCTTTTATTTTAGTTTTTGCTTCGGGTTTGGCTCTAAGTAGATATAATTGTAGTTCTTAGTCTCAGCCATGATACCATTTGCTCAGAGGACTTATTTAGCCTTCAAAATTCAGTTTACGATGAAAAAGACTTATTTGATATCGATACCAGGAAATCAAAATTTGACTTACATCCATTCATTTTTCTTTCAGTCTATGGTTTCGCTTTAACTGGAAACAACTATTGCTTTTAGTCTTTCGTGCTAACGTCCAAAGAGTCTGAGCTCCAGGACCATGGATTAGTTTTAAAGCTTTCATTACACCCGAGCAATGCCGGGCTATACTGCTAGTATATATATATATTGTTATTATTATTAATATAATTACAATTTCATCAATGCTCACAATAACACTATCCATTTGAAAGATAAATTACAGCTCCTTCAGTTTAAATTTCTGAAGTCCTGTTCTCAGAACCATGTCATTCCTGAATATATTTTTATGCAAATCTCTTAGAAAAAATTCTATAATCCCATTAGTATTGAATGTGCATTTCTTACAGATGAAGTTCAGTATTATTCCAACATATTTAATTCCGTTAAAAATCAGTATCAGTAACTTAGGGAAATTCTCTGTCTACCCTATCCTATTTGACAAATTCTGTTTTTCAAGAAATTTGTTCAAAGGTGATATTTTCACCAGTTATATAACCATTGCTAAACATCTAGGGCACTTAAAAAGAAAATTTGGTTCATGTATTACATCAGACAAACATATTCTGATTATCTGATTATTGTTTGCCTGACACTTATAAATTGGTCTTGTCTAGGGGTTTAGACTTCTGTATCCCCCCTCCCAGAAATATTGATAAAATTGAAGTTTTCATCAAATTTAAATTGTTAAATTCTCAATTAGCAAAACATTTACCCACTTCTAATGAGAATTTTGGTTATCTTAAAGCAGGTCTAAAAGATCTTCATTATAAAATTGTAAATTTGCCTATCAATTGTAATGAGTTTGTAGTAGGCTAAAAAATGATTGATTGAAAAATACTAATTTCTTTCTCTTTAAACCACCACACATTTTCCTTGGCACAAACATTTAACTCAAATTTCTAAGCAGGTGTGAAATTTTACTCTCAAATACATCTGCATGCTGCATCATAAATAGTCTGTCAAAAATAACCCAGGTAGATTTTTCATCCTGCCAGCCAAAGGGAACAGATACTCGATTTGACTCAGCAACACCATATCTTCTGACATACTACAAATAAATAAGCACAAACACTTTCCCATACTCAGACACATTTCATAGATGCTTATCAATGCCAACAGACGCACATGACATGAACACTCTTGCAGGCACTCATGCAGGCACTTTACATATACATACATTTCATTCTAATATGAACATGCCAAGATTCGCATATCAATAAATGTATTTTTCATTTGGTAAACCACATTTTTGTCCTTCTTTCAAATTTTTCTTGTCTAAATGATATGAACTCATGACTATGCCAAACAAGTTCTTTTGGCAGAAAAGTCATTATCTGACAGCCAAATTGTTAAAATCTGGAACAGATATTTATATTACCAGACCTGATAAAGTTTCAGAGGTGGTTATACTTAATTATTCTGACTTTGTTAATAAAATATCGATTATATTAAATAACACTAGGAAATTTAGGAAATTAGGTGATATTTGATTTGATGACACTTTGAAAATGGAAATTAAGTTTCAACAAAGCTTCTTGAATTTCACAAAAGATCGTTTCTTTCTAAACAGGTATATGATTCAATTTAACCAGTAGGTTCCCAACATTGTAGGATGTATGGTTTACCTAAACTTCATAAATTGAATACTCCACTTGGTCACATTTTGTATATGGCTGGTTCTGTCCAACACAAGTTGGCAAGATGGCTTGTTAAAATTCTCAATCCTGTTCTGAAGTTTTATTCAGACTATTGTATTCCAGACTATTTTCAATTTGCATCATATATATGTAAATTACAGCGTTCTACTAACACTGATTAGCTTGTGTCATTCGATATTTCTAGTCTGTTCACTAACTGTTCAGGCTTACAGCCTATCACATTGAATACACCGGTTCTCGCTCGATCACCAAAGTTAAGCAACGTTGAGCCTGGTCGGTACTTAGATGGGTGACCGCTTTGGAATAACAGGTGCTGTAAGCGTATAGTGACAGATGTGCGTTGTGGTGCAGTGGATATCGGCTTGGAAAGAGAAATCGGTGAGCCGAGTTCAAATTCCAGTTGAATACCCTGCATTCACTTAAGCACTGGTACCCTTGGGAAAGGTATTAATCCATCCATTCCCTCCAGTTATGGGTTAAATAACAAGGGTAGGACTTGGGGACCCTGCTCTTAAAAACAAATCCCAATGAATCGTGAAAAGAAAAATGTTGTAAAAATAAAAATAACCTTACCCAAAATCATTGGTTATGACCTTAAAATGATCCCATAAGGATTGATAGGTCGTTAAGCCTCAAAAACAAAAACATAAACTAATTGTTCTGCTTGATGAAACTATAGCATAGTCGAACATTGGTGTGACCAGTATGGTTTAGATGTGGTTGTGATCTTAAATAAGAGAACAAGTTTTATTAACTATACCATCATTTTATTTTTGTTGTTGACTCTATAAGGTTACATCCAACCTGGTAGCTCAACTCCAGTCATTTTCTTACTGATGTAATATGGATTCCCGCTGTCTCTTCTACAAATACTTTCATGGCTTCTGCTCCTATGAGCTTAGCTCCCTGGTGCCCCCCTGCAGGAATTTACTCAAGCTACTAGACTAGCAAATAGGTCCCACCCTTTTACAGTGAAACCAATCAAATGTGACCACAACTTCTACTCTATCAGCTTCTTTGCTTGCACTTCCTGCCTGTGAAATTCCTTTCCGTTTACTTGCTTCCTTGACAGCTACAATCTTCAAGAATTTAAATGCAAAGTCAATTGCCATCTTTTATCTCCTTGACTCGCATCTTTTCTTTGACAACCCTTGTATCATGCTCTCCTTCCTTTCCACTCTACTCTCATGCAATTCTCTTCACACCAGTGTTCTCATCCTTCTCTTACCCATTCTCTGACACCCCTGTAACTTGTTCCTGTTGCTCAACATTCAACTCTTATGGAACTCCCTGCACACAAGTGGCAGTTTTGCCTTGCTTGGGGTGAAATGATTAAAAAAAAAAGATGTGAATGTTCATCATTATATATGTATTATGGTGCTTCAAGTTATAGAGAGTTTTTCTTTTGTGTATATGTTTATTCATGTGAATATAATATATTTGTTTCCACATGAGTGTGTCTAGTGTAATGTAGTAGCAAGTTGTTGTTGGTGTGTGCTGTTATAACTTGTTCCAGTATTTGAATGTATGGATTGTCTCTTGAATTAATTCTTGGTTTTCTGTATATTCTTTCCATGAATTTAGCACCTCTTCTTTTGGCTGCTTGGTATTGGTTGTATTTCTGACAGTTGAAGCAAACTCACACACACGTGTGTGTGTGAGTGTGAGCAAAACAAAAAGGGAGAAGAGGCTATGCATGTGTTTGCTGTCTTTTTATATTTTCTTAATGCCTGCATATTTCTGCTTTGATTTTAGCAAGAGAATTAGTGATTGGCTGGCTTTTGCATTACACCAGTTGACCACATAAGCTATGTCCAAGTTATAATCTAGGTTACCAGAAATATGAAATAATAGAAAAACAAAAGGATGTATGTGTGTAGAGAGAGAGAGAGAGAGAGAGAGAGAGAGAGAGAGAGAGAGAGAGAAAATTTCTCTGTCATTCTATTAGTAAACAGGAAAGGGTATATTTCAATACTCTTTAATACTAATCACCACAAAATATTGACATTTGTGCCTATCTATATCAAGATCCCTTAAAACCTCCATCTTTTCCTGAGATTATTTTTGTTGAGCTGATGGACATGGCTACTAAGTGTCTCCACCAGGTTCAATAATAACATGTATGAAGAGTAATGATGGGTAGTCTTTTGGGACCTCTTAGGGGCAATATTTTTGTTGGATTCCCTGAGAAACAATTGTTTGATAGGGTTCCCAAACCATATGGTTATGTGCATTATGCCATTTACATCAGATGACAAGGTGAATAAATTTTTTAAACATTCAGTCAAGAAAACTGATACATCTTTCATCACTACCATATACAGAAAATTCATTTTTATTAGGTTGTATTTGAGTTGGGTTTTCTTTGCTACTAAGTCTAGGAAGATTAACCTTATCAAAACACTTAACCACTCTGCACTATTGATATGTTTTGGGTACAAACTGGATACTGAACTGAGGCAAATTACCAACATTTTCCTTGCAAACGGTTACCCAAAGAGTGTTATTCTGATTAATATTATGCTTAACATTTCTAAGTTTAATGAAATTAAAACATTTGATCAACCTAAGTGTCCTGACTATATTAGACTACTGTGGATTGGTTCTCATAGTCAATTTTCTGCTAATAGGATTTCTTCATCTATTATGAACTGTTTCAATTCTATTGTAGTATGTAACATCTTGTCTACCAGAAGTGTGTTCCCTTTTTCCTGTAAGGATGTTTTGCCTATCCATAAACAAAGTTCACTTATTTATTTTTATAAATGTCTGTTAAGCTGAATATATGAGCAAGGCTGGGGGGTAAGAATTGCGCAACATTTGCCTTGTCCTATCTATAGACACACGCCAATGACATACGGGTACTCACAAACACATGAATCTACCATTGACCAACATTTGTTAAATAGGGACACTTGCATGACTAACTATTCAGAAGAGTTCTTCTCTGTTCTGCACAGAGCCAGGACCACATACCAACTTATTATCCTAGAAGCTGGCGTGATAAATGCACAGTATCCAGCTCTGTGTAAACAGAGTGAATGCAAAGACAAATTAGTATTATTTGATGAATCATTAACTCATTCTGGTTAAATTTAATTTTTTTCTTCTCCCTTCGTGTCCTCTATTATGTAAAGATATTTTCCCTTCAGTAATTCAATCCCAACAATTTATTTACTTCTAATGAAAGGCATCTTAAGTTTTATGTCATTTGATTTTAGTTGAAATTATACTTTTGTATTCAATTTTAATCATTTATATATATATATATATATATATATATATACTATAGTCATCCGCAGACAGATCTGTTTTGCTGAATCACAGCTCATCAGTACGGTTAGAGTCGCTTTTTAACCTAGGTTTGAAATCCAACCAAATTGGCATCAGTCAGTGATTCTACCTCTGGGCTACGAGTGTTTGGTATATATATATATATATATATATATATATATATATATAAACAGAAATAGGGGTTGTTCTAATGAGAGAAATTGGTATAGAAGAAGAAAGTACGAGAAAGCATGAACGTTTTGTTTAAAGATCTGAAACGGATCTCGATATGTGAAGTCACAAGTTTATTCACCTGAAGAGAGTCAACTTTAAACTCAAAACAGGTGTAGCAACACAAATACCAACATGGACACTTAATATATATATATATATATATATATATATATATATATACAAAAATAGTGCGAGAAGCTGTGAATGTTTTGTTTAAAGTGTAGATTTATTGTTGTTATTAACATTAATATTACTTGCTTTTTGTATAATATATTAAGTGTCCATGATGGTATTTGTGTTGCTACATGTGTTTTGAGTCTAAAGTTGACTCTTTTTAGGTGGATAAACTTGTGACTTCACATACTGAGATTCGTTTTGGATCTTTAAACAAAATGTTCACACCTTCTCACACTTTTTCATACCAATTTCTCTCATTGGAACAACCCCTATTTCTGTTTATATATATATAATATGGAGTATCAAAAATATTTTTACAAACTTTTGGGGGCAGGTTTGTATAAAAATATATATTTACAAATCCTTTATTTTTGAGTTATTAAATTTAAAGGAAGTTTACAGCAGATGGTGCTATGTTGCTACGCAGACTGCTATGTCATTTGTTTACATTTGTGGCTAGTCTGTCTTCAACATTTAACATGTGTAGTAGTGAGTTAGACTGAAAAGTGTTGCATTTAACAAAGCTATGATATTCATTTAGTGAGCAGGCAGTTGTGATTTTTATATACAGCCATGCAAATGGTAATGGACACAAGGATGTATCAAATTACAGCCAAGTCATCCAACCTTTGATGTTGTTTATCACTGCATTGCTGATACAGAAACAGTGGCATCACAAACTATGGATTGAGGAAGACCAAGATCCATTTGTATACCTGGCCAAGAAGAACACATTCTATAGGCTGTCAGAAATGATCTAGATATCGACCCACATCAAGTGGCCCAAGTATGTCTTATATCTCATAGTACCGCATGTAAGATACTTCAAGAGCATCTACTGTATCCATATCATTTGCAATGTATGCAGGATCATTCACACTCTGATCGCTCACCTTGTGAGAAATGTTGTCTATGGCTTAACTGTCAATCCATTGTTTGTCTCTTCAGTCTTGTTTACTGATGAGGCAACATTTGGAAGAGACTGAATAACAAATTTAAACAGCCAACATTTGTGAATGAATTGGAATTTCCATGGCACAATATAGGTTAGGGACCAGCATCAGTTTACGATTAATGTATGGGGTGGAATGGTAGATGACTGTCTGGTATGTTCATATATTCTTTCATCAAATTTTTCAGAAGCTGTGCACAGGGACTTTATTCAAACACATTTGCAAACCTACTAGGGTATGTAGTAATATGAAGATGAATGGGATTCATGCATGATGGGGCTCCAGCACATTTTAGTCACATTGTTCACAATGCACTGAATGACATCTACTATAAAAGATGGATAGATTGGGAAGGATCGTTTCCATGGCTTGCACATTTCCCTGACCTCAATCCTTTGGATTTTTATCTGCGTGGCCACCTAAAACAATTGGTTATGCAGCAGATATTAATAATGAAGAGATGCTTCATCAAGGTGTCATGGGGGCCTGTGAAACCATTTGACACTGTGTGGGTGTATTTGAAAGGGTTTGCCAGTCAATGATCCTACAGGTGCATGCATGTGTAGATGCAAACAAAAGACATTTTTGACATTTGTTATCATTTGCTGATGCTCTTTTGAACATATATATTTATATGGAAATTTTACCTTGTTTTGGTGTCAAGACTCCTCACACACAAAAATAGTTTGTAAAAACATTTTTGATACACCCTGTATATAAATGGAAGCAATGAAATGTTTTCAGCCTAAGCACATTCTGTAAGCTGTCAGAGATGATCCAGGTATCAGCACACATCAAGTGGCCCAAGCATGTCTTATATCTCATAGTACCGCATGGAAGATACTTCAAGAACAGCTCTTGTATCTGAATCATTTGCAATGTATGCAGGGTCTTTCACATTTTGATTCTGCATGAGAAATTTTGTCTATGGCTTACGGCACAAACTGTCAATCCATTGTCTGCCTCTTCAGTCTTGTTTATGGATGAAGCAATGCTTCCCCTCAGAATTCTGGTCCGAATTCAGGAAATGTGCATTGTGGTACAGTGGATATCAGCTCGGAACGAGAAAGCGGGGAGCCGAGTTCGAATTCCATCTGAATTCATTGCATTCACTTACGCGCAAATACCCTTGGGAAAGGTATTAATCCATCACTTCCCTCCAGTTATGGGTTAAATAACAGGACAGATTGGGTTCTATAGCCTTGGTCGGCAACCAGTCTACCGCAGAAAGCAATGGCAACCTACTGCGGGATAATCTTCTGCCCAGTCAGTCATGTTTCTTTCGAGACATGATCGCCCAAGCGTGTATCATGTATGGCACTTAACTGACTGATTGAATGATGATTTTTTTTAGAATTCCAGGTATGCAATTATGTGTTTATCTGTGTGGGTGTCTCAGTGTGTGTCTGTATGTATGTCTGTGTGGGAACAGACATTTAGCTAGCTAGCAAGCTGACCAGATAGACAGATACAAGTAGATTTGAATAAGTAAAAATGGCTGAGATAAATATGAACAAACTGATTTAACTAGACAGATAAAAGAGAAAAAGGGAGTGAGAAAGAAAGAGAGAGATGAACAGACAGAGGTATATCTATCTAAACTTATTTATAAATGGAACTTTGTCTGTGTATGTGTGTGTGTGTGTGTCCCTGTGTGTCTATGTGTGTCTGTGTGCATCCATTACCTATAGACTCCGAAATGGCTGAACTGATTTTCTTGAAAATTTACACAGTTGTACTATAAGTGTCTGCGAGAGTTCTTAGCTAGGGTTTGTGTTGAGGTACACCCGATAAATATCGAAAATCGATAATCGATAATCGAAAAAATTGGTTTATAGAAGAAGTGGTCCGATTTTAATCAAATTTGATACACTCATAAACAATGACATAAGAAACAATATTCAGAAGTTTCAAGGTTGCAGTTCTTACAATAGTGCAGAAAATTGATAATGTATATATATATATATATATATATATATATATATATATAGAAGGCAAGATGTTTACATGTGTGTCTGTTTATCTGCCTGTATGTCTGTATTTTTTCAGCCCTTTTTTTTAGTTTTTGCTTCGGGTTTGGCTCTAAGTAGGTATAATTGTAGTTCGTGTTCTCAGCCATGATACCATTTACTCAGAGTACTTATTTAACCTTCAAAATTCAGTTTACGACAAAAAAAACTTATTTGATATCGATACCAGGAAATCAAAATTTGACTTACATCCATTCATTTTTCTTTCAGTCTACGGTTTCATTTTAACTGGACACAACTATTGCTTTTTAGTCTTTCATGCCAACGTCCAATGAGTCTGAGCTCCAGGACCATGGATTAGTTTTAAAGCTTTCATTACACCCGAGCAACGCCGGGCTATCCTGCTAGTAGATAGATAGAAACTAGATATGAACTGATTTAGATATTTACCTATGTAAACATGAATCTACATAAAACATAGATAGATAGATAGATAGATAGATAGATAGATATGAACAGACTGATAAAGGTAGATAGATAAATAAATAAATAGATTGTTAGCAGCATATCAACTCATGATCAGTCATTTAATGCTTAAATTTAATTTTCTTGGGAGCATAAGTAAGTTTTTTCGCAAGAATGTATTGTTGGTAGTTGTTTTTAAAAAATGCCTCAATGGTCATTTTTGTTTTTACAAAAAATTTATTGCAGTTATTTTTTTTTCATAAATTTATTGATCGTAATATTTATTTTCAAAAATTTATTGTTGGTAAAATTTTTTTTACAGAAATGTATTGCTAGTAAATTTTTTTTTCAAAATATATTACTGGTAAATTTATTTTGTTTTTTTATTTTTTTACAAAAATGTACTGCTGTTAATTTTTTTGCCATGAAAATATGTTGCTGATATTTTTACTATAAAAACGTATTTTTATACTTTCATAGTGTTTTGACCCCGTATGTCATTGACCCCTATCTACCCATGGTTAGATCCCAATAGATGCTACCACCCTGGGTCAGGGTAAGCCTGGGAACAACATCAGTTAAGAGGGGGTTCCATGCTCCACAAAACCTCTCAACCAGAGCCCTTACTGCCAGATGTAGTTTAAACAGATAATAACAGATCAATATGAACAAGCTCATATAAATAGGTTGATAGATTATCAAAACATAATTTATTTGCATTAAGGATTCTGGGATTCACAACACTAGTTTAACTGCTCCAATGTCTATAATTGCAGTATCAGGACATACACACAAAGCTTTTCAAAAGTTACTTAAACAATATAACTCGGTCCTATTGCCAGACACACAGAAGCACTAATGCAGATATATATAGATATTGCATGGAAAAACATGCACATGAAAAGTAATATTCTTAAGATTATATTAAACCTGGAAAAGAACAGGACAAGTTATTAAACCTGGAAAAGTTAAGGGCAAGATATTCTAGTAAAAGTAAAAAATAAGAAATTTCTTACTTAAAATATTGCATTCAAATTTTATTTTTATTTGCAATATTTTGAGTAAGAAATTTCTTTTTTTCTACTTCACTAAAATATTGTGTCCATCCTTTACTTTTCCAGGTTTAATAACTTGTCCTGTTCTTTTCCAGGTTTAATATAATCTTAAGAATATTACTTTTCATGCATGCATTTTTCCATGTAATCCATGATTTTTCTAGGGATTGCTGTTAATTTAATATGAATTTAATGCTGAAAACCACATTCAGAAATATTGAAAAGAAAAAATTTATATGCAATTGATTAAAAACAACAATAAAAAATTGATTATTTATTATTAAATCTGATAATCAATTCTGATAAAATGATAAGTGATAAGCAAAGTTTTAGTGGTAAAAATGATAAAAGATATCATCAGAATTTAAATGTTGAAAACCGCATGCAAAAATATTAAACAGAAAATTTTTTATAAAGAATAAGATTTATTATTAGAAGCGTTAGTCACTCATTTATGTACTTAAGCAGTTAGTCTCCCTTTTTAGACTTCACATATTTTGACGTAACTTTTTTTTCTACTGAACAAAAATTCAAAAATTTTTTTCAAAATGTAGCTAAGGAGGTGTCCTATCGAACTCTTTAAACTGAAATTTGGTTGAGAACAGAATTAGTGGTGAAGCTTGAAAGCTGCCTAGATTCACTCAATGTTGGACTTAAGAATATATTCAACCACTACCATGGCTGAATGATTATAACAAAGTTACATAAATGCACAAAATAAACCCTTGTGCAAATTAATTGAAATAACTGCTTTAGTTTCCTTTCTTTCACCGTACAGTCAGTTTTAGACCCACTGGAGTGGCAGGGTGTAACCAATTTCTACTTTTTCCTCAGATTAGGTCATCTGCAGTGGTGTGCAGTAATATGAATTTATTTTCGGGGTGTATGATGAAATTTGTTTAACCTTGAAAAATATTGTCATCTGTGATTGCATCAGATTTTTATCATGCTCAGGCACTATTGTCATGATGGTCTTATGGCCATTGTCTATGATGGACATAACTCCAAGGAATTGTATGAAAATTGTAACACTGAATGAACACACTGGCAAGCCTTACAGAGAGAGACCATGGATATTGTTGGTATTGTCAGTTGTGTCACCAAGGTGAAGAAACAGACTGGATTCATTAGTTCAAAATGTAAAGAAACATGCAGTTGGAAAAAAAAAAAATAATGCCAGGAGACAACATATACGTGATCAGGGAATGTATGAAAGATCCTAGGAAGACATTATTCATTTTGTTTCAATTATTTAGCACAAGGGTGTAGGTTGCGATGAGTAAATTGTTGCCAATTTATATTTTTAATTTTGTGCATGCACTCTGTTTTTAATTTTGTTGAATTCACAGTATAGTAAGGTCAGCTGAGCACCGTCTGTAAGAAAAAGAGAAACATAACGCAATTCACTCTGCCAGAAATTTGGAAACAACATGCTGTACTGCTTGGCATTCATGCTGGAAGCTTCAACACAAACATTTCAGAGTGTTAATTAAAGGACAGTGCAGAGAATTTGGAAAGAGTTGGATGAGTCTAATAGTGATTATGAAGATGTTTGGATTGCTCACTAGTGATGTTGATGTTATGCCTCTATTCAGACTCAGTATGAAAGCTTAGATTAAGTGCCTTGAAGAGATAGTGCTGCCCTAGCTCAAGAGTGGGGTTGCTGGAAAACCCTATGTTTTGCAAGAGGATACTGTACCATGCCACACAAGCAGGAGAACCCAATCATGGCTGTCAGACAATTTCTGCAACCACATCATCCTTTGCATCTGGCCACCTAACTCCCCAGACTGTAATCCCCTTGGTTATTATGTGCAGAGTGCAGTTGAACAAGAGACTAACAGAACTCTTTGTAACACTAAAAATAAACTGAAGGCAAAGATTATGGCAGCATTCACCAACTTAAACAAGGAGATCATCTAGAATAGCTGCAAGAGATTCCAAAGTTGTCTGGAGGCTGTGGTTGAAACCAATGGCAATTTTGTTATGTTGCATGTACAAAATTATTGTGGAATAAATACAAACAACGGAATTGTAGTAAATTGGTCTATTACCAGGAAGAGTAGTATTTACAAAAGAGGTCGTTAGTAGAATACAGGAACAAGGGTTTAGTAGAACGTATTGTCGTGAGACATAAGAGTCTGACCAATAGCACACTTCCGGTTCACTACCAGAAATACTCGACTGACTTGTTACTTGGCTGACTTCCAAGGTCTTCTCTCACGGTATCGTCACTACTACTTTATGTAGTGCTTGGAACAGTCCATTATTGTAGACAAAGGTGGAGAGCACCCCAACAAATTTTATTGAAGAAATTTACTCTTTAGTATTTTAAGACATTTTTGTGAAATTTTAGTAAATATGTCTGTTAAAATGAGATGTCATTTTTGTGTAATTTAGATATACACTACCAGCCATAATTATTAGGCCACCCCAGTTTAAAAATACTGTTTTTAGTATTTCTTGCCAAGTGGATAATTCTAAATGAAAATAGAATGGTTCTTTTGTTATTATTACTTTGCAAAACAACTAGGAAGCCTTTGCTTCGGCCAGCCAATAAGAAGAAGAGACTAGCATGGGGAAAAGAGCACAAAAACTGGACACCAGAACAGTTCATTTGATGCACATGTTACTGTGCAGTATTAACAAAAGAACCATTCTATTTTCATTTAGAATTATTCACTTGGCAATAAATACTATCATCATCATCATCATTTATCTATCACACCCAATGGTGCATAGGGCAGCAACTCTTTGTTGCTGTTTCTGTAACAAACTGTTTTTCACAGGGCAAGGCTGTTAGCCCTGCACCCAACCCCCAAACCTGGAGGACTGGAGGACCATTCTTGGCCATTACATTTACAGCACCTGGTATTCCCAAATGGTGACCCATTTAAGTACTGACCAGGCTCAATGTTGCTTAACTTTGGTGATCGGATGGGAACCAGTGTATTCAACACGATATAACCGTAGACAATAAATACTATAAATAGTATGAAATACATCATTATTTTTTAAAAACTGGGGTAGCCTGATAATTATTTATAGCTGGTAGCGTATATATATATGTATGTGCGCTTGTTGTGTAATTTGGACATATATATATATATATGTATAATGTTCAAACAAATAAATTCAAATTAAACAACATTTCTCTGAAAAACATAAACATGTAGGTAATATCAAACAGATTTTGGTCAACAATACGTGATCCTTACTCATACACACAGAGGAACCTTCAGATATTGGAGGCCATGTACATCAAATCTAAACAACCAACACTCAATAAAATCACCTTTAAATCTGGACATAACATATTACATTGCATTTGATTTAATGGTTTTGTTATCATTTCGCACTATCATGCAGTGTGATTGCAAATTTGAGAACTGCGTTTATTATTTTTGGTAACTATTGCCGTTGCCAATCAGAGTTTTATGTCAACACAAAATAAAACCATCGGTGATGGCGGACGTTATTGCATTACAGTCTAAATAATCTCTCTGAAGATGGCTCATGTGAGCCAGAAGCTTAGAAGCAAATTGATAAAAAATTATCCAAATGTTGGAGAATTTTTGTCTTTATTTTCAACTGAAATTAAAGCCAAAATACGACATTTAGAACAGCTCATGGTTAAACATAATAGACATTCATTGTCTCTTATATTTAACAACATACGTTTAGAAAATTATTTGCTGCCTCAATACACTATATATATATATATATATATAATTTGAATTTATATGTATATACATATATATATATAATTTAAATTTATTTGTTTGAACATTATTTTTAATGGATAATCATATTTGAGTAGAAAACATGCATCCTTCAGCAGGATTTGAACATGCAACCCCTACAGACAAGGGGAAGCTGCTAATTGATTTGATATTTCTTTACCACTTGACCACAAAAAAATTCATAGTTAAATAAGATTAAATTAAGCCTTAAATACACAAATTCTCTATTTCTCGTATTATTCATAACTGCTCTGCTTTGTATCCTAGTGTAAACAAATGTAAACAAAGACAGTTATATTCGAGAAATATTGTTAGGATCAATTAGCAGCTTCCCCTGGTCTACAGGGGTTGCATGTTCAAATCCTGCCAAAGGATGAATATTTTCTTAACAAGATTTCTTGAATATCTATGCCAGTGGATATATATATAAATGTACTGTTTAATTATAGAAAAAACAGATTATCCACTCAAATATAAGTATCCATTTAAAATAATGTTCAAACAAATAAATTTAAATGAATATTTTGGTTAATACTATTTCGTAACTTTTCATACGATTTCATATATATATATATTCATCATCCACATACAAGCCTGTTTCGCTGTATCACAGCTCATCAGTGTGGCTAGACATCCACTTGCTTCTGGCCAGGATCAAAACTCGATCGATTTGATGTCAGTCAGAGTTGCTAACCTCTAAACCATAGGCGTATGGATGTGTGTGTGTGTGTGTGTGTGTGTGTGTGTGTGTGTGTGTGTGTGTGTGTGTGGTGATGGCTTACTACTCATATTCAAGTATGGTATGATGGCGGCTAGCCAATCCCTGTTTCAGACATCTGCTCAGTTCTATTTGTGTTTATTCCACCCCTACAGAGCCCACCTCTTTTTTATACTGCAACTATGTTGAGCAGACTTTACTGACAGCTTGCTGGCTTGATAAACAGTCTGAACAAGGTCACTATGCTCAAATCCTTGGTAATGATGACTTGCAACTTCATGCAAGCACAACCATCAACAGCTCTCAATTTCACTCATAAGTTTTAGCTCAACCTGTGGTATGGTTTTCAGTCACTTTTCAAAGGTGCTGCATGCTGTGATTGCCTCCCTGGGCCAGTAACCTCAAAAAGTCTCCTTCCTGAGGAATCAACCATGATGAGAAATTGGCTCTTTAATTTTTTATTATAGTTTTTCATTTCTCAATATCCTATACATAAAGTGCAAAAAGGACTGACCTTGTTGGTTGATTTTGTAAAACATTTTTGAATATGTATATGTGTGCATGACTAATCAAAGTCATGCATAGTCTTTTATTATCCCCATAAACTAATTTCTACATCATACCTATATAGTGATCTATGCCCCTATTTACAATGGTCTGCAAATGCATTGGAAAAAAGTCTATAGTATTTTTTTAGTGAATTTTAAAGACAATATTTAGACATTTGTATATAGATATATTTACCCACATATATGATGCTTTGGTCAACAGTCTTTTGTAATCTTTGTGGCAGCTTCAGGATTTGAAACTCCTGGGACTTGGCATCTTTCTAGGTGATGAATTGTATTTTACAGGATTCTAGAGAAATTAAGTTTTTCATATTAAAAGGATTTTATAAAGATAGAAATAAGTGGTAATGCAAAGGTGCATGGTCAGGTGAGAATGTCTGATGTAGTAGAAAATCCTAACCTAGCTCTCTCAAAATCTGCTGAGATATGAAATATGGCATTATCTTGACAAAAACAACACTCTTCCAATTGATCAGTTCTGGATGCTTTTCATTGATTACTCCCTTAAATTGGTCAAACTGAGCATAGTATTTGTCTGAATTTAATGCCTAATATTATGGCAGGTGTTCGTAATACACAATGCCATTCCAATCCCACAGAATACATAGCAACACCTTTTTCAGATGCAGGCCTGCTTTAGGACTCATTAATAGTAACTCATTTCATTCTCCCTCCATCCACCGGACAATTTTATTTTACATTTTTGTAAGCAATCCATTTTTCATCACCTGTGATTGTTTTCTTCATAGGTGAGTCATTTTAGTTGTATTTGTGTAGAGTGTCACAGATAGAAATGCCATGCTGTCTATTAATCTTTTTTCTATTAATTCATGATCACCTAAACATCATAGTGGTTAATGTATTGAAGTGTTTTATATCTTATAAAGCTCATATATGTAAATATCTCTAGAATGTCCCATATCATGTGGTCTGAGTTATTTTTAATCAGCATTTTGATTGGGTCATTATCAGGCTTGCCAGAACATTCTTAGTTTTTGTTGTGGATTAGTTTTTGCACTGAAGGTTATAATCATGCTATGTTGGTTGCTAATCGACTTAACATATCCAAAATGTTAGGAACTTGGTAATCTTCCACTGAAAGCTGACTCCTTAGTATTCGGCTAACTGCCGACTAATATCAACTACCTAGTAGTTCTACTGAACTTCAATAAAAGCCTAAAGAACTCCTTAGAACTTCTAAGAACTTCCCAAAAACTCCTTCTGTTAACTTCCTGTTAACACTTATTAATAAAGGAGGGAGAGCCCATTATCTGAGGAATAGGTGTGTTTCTCCATAACAGTTTTCTAGATGAAAATGTCCACCTCTGAAACTAGTTAAATACTTATGACCATTACTCTCAGCTGTGTGGCACCATCCCTATAAATGGAATGCATCTTTTTACTGCATGGTCTTTTTCGTTCTGGAAATAAAATAATAAATGATGAAAATGTATCTCATTTTCCACCATTTTCACTTTTAATCTAAAAATACATGTAAAAGAAGAATCAGAAATATTATTATCCCTGATGTGAGATCTCAACTTTAATCACTTTTCCACTGACATAAGTTTACCTCCTTGTGCCTTTTCTATAAATACTTGTGGTAATTGTCTAAATGGGCTCTACGTACCTAGAGTTTTTGAATTTAAGCACAGTATTAGACTTGTGGCAAGGTCTCATCAGGTTACAGTTGAAATGACTAGATGTAACCATAAATTCTATATTAACATTTTCTTTTCTCACATTTCTTGCTTGTAGAACTCCCTTCCAGCTTCATGCTTTCAAACCAGCTTTAATCTTCAAAAATTTAAATGCAATGTCAATAGCTATCTAGTGTCCCCCTGATTACTCTTCTTTTCTTCTTACTTCTTAGCTCCTCTTTCCAATTTTTCCACACCCAGTAATCCCGTGTGTTTAGTGAACTTACTGCCTTGTTTGGGGTGAATGCAATTGAAAAAAAATTGGAAAAATGCATTGAAATGATACCTTTTAGAATATGCATATATCATAAATTTCAGTCATGTGTGAGATGGAATCATGTGTAAAAAGCTTCCTATGGAAAAATACTACACACTTTTGTTCCATATAACACATCACTCTGGGCCTGACATATAGATGGCACCACTAATAATAAGTCCATATGATTTTTATGAAGTCAGTCAGTCAGTTAAGTGCCATACGTGATACACGCTTGGGCGATCATGTCTGACTGGGCAGAAGATTATCCCGCAGTAGTTTGCCATTGCTTTCTGCAGTAGACTGGTTGCTGACCAAGGCTACAGAACCCAATCTGTCCTGCTATTTAACCCATAACTGGAAGGAAGAGAAGGATTAATACCTTTTCCAAGGGTATTTGTGCATAAGTGAATGCAATGGATTCAACTGGAATTCGAACTTGGCTCCCCAGTTTCTCGTTCCAAACCGATATCCACTGTACCACAACGCACATAACCTTTAAATGGCATGTGACAAAATTTAGGCCCAATCAGATTATTAGTTTACAAATTACAGTTATTTAAGTGAAGCTACTGTTGCAAATTTTCAAAACAATGAAAAAATCTGAATTTCATGAGTTGATAAAGCATTGCTTTCTGATGGGAAAAAATGCTGTTCAAGCAAAGCAATGGTTTGATAAGTGTTATTTGGACTCTACTCTGCCAAAAAACAATGGTTAAGAGGTGGTATGTTGACTTTAAATGCAGCTGTACAGACACAAATGGTGCTGAAGGCTCAGGCCACCCAAAATTGGCAGTTGTCCTGGAAAACACCAAAAATATTCACTAATTCGTTTTGGCTGATTATAAGTTGAAGTTGCGTGAAACAGCAAAGGAGTTGAACATATCAGAAGGCAGTGTATTCACCATTTTGTATGAACATTTGTCAATGAGAAAGCTGTGTTCAAAGTGGGTGCTGCGTTTGCTCACAGTTGCTCAAAAACAACAACATGTCAAAGATTCAGAACATTGTTTGCAACTGTTTCAAATCAACAAGAAGGAGTATTTGCATAAATATGTGACAATGGACAAAACATGGATCAACCATTTTACTCTGGAGTCAAATCAGCAGTCAGCTGGAGGACAGCAGCAGATGAAAGCCATCCCAAGCAACCAAAGATGCAATTATCAGCAGGAAATGTTCTGGCCTATGTATTTTGGGATGTGCAAGGTATTTTTTTCATTGATTACCTTAAGAAAGGAAGAACCATTAATAGCAAATATTATATAGCATTATTGGTGTGTTTCAAGGAAGAAATTGCCATAAAAAGGCCACAAATGAAAAAGAAAAAGTGATCTTTCACCAAAACAATACACTGTGTCACAAGTCGATCACAATGAAAGCAAAACTACATGAATTGCACTTGAATTGTTTCTGCATCCACCCTATTCTCCAGATCTGGCCCTCAGCAACTACTGGCTGCTTGCAGCCTCAAAAGAATGCTACAGGGAAAGAAATTTGGCTCCAATGAAAAAGTAATATTGGAAACTGAAATGTATTTTGAGGCCAAAAATAAATCGTTCTACAAAAAAGGCATCAAATTGTTAGAGAATCATTGGAATCAGTGTAGAGGGAGACTATGTTGATGAATAAATTTGAATTTTGCCTAAAAGTTGTTGTTTTATTAGTTAGGCCTGGGATTCACTGTGATGTGTTACTTAGGTAGTATACGTTCACTCAAATATTTTATTGAAATTATCTGCTTAATTCTTATTATATTTTTCAATTTCTCATTATCTCATACATAAAGTAGAAAAACAAAATAGAAAATAAATTAGACAGACCTTATCAATTGGTTTCAATAAAACAACTTTAATGTGTGTGTCTATCAATAATTATGAGATGTCCTCTATTTTGCCTTTAGAATAAATGCTATATCATATCTGTATATTGATTTATGTACCTATTTACAAATATATATGCAAATATTTTACTTACTGTTCATTTATAATTCCTACATACTAATGCACTGATTAACATACCCATATCAAAATGCACATGAATAGTATCTTTTAAACAAGTTTTGTCTATCTAATTTTTTATTAAGTTTTTCCAGCTTTCAACCATGTTTTTTTTATACAGTTGGTAAACATTCCAAAGTTCGTTTTTGTTTTTTGTTTCTTTGAATAAAGTGCTTTTGACTGTCTCTACGGTTGTTATCAAGAATTGTGTTTTTTGCCTGCTTATGAAAGTGTATTTGGCTAATTCCGGTGTTCCGTCATTTACTGGTACCAATTACAAGTCACTTTAAAGGTGATGTCATTTACAATGGTCATTTATTTCTGCTTGGAGACATTTGATATTATCCTGGGAAGATTTAATTTCTCTTTCATGTTTAAAAAAAACAAAGTAATTTTTCTCAGCTGCACTGAAACATGCATGTACACACACACACACACACACACACACACACACACAAAACTGATTAGGTAATATAAACTGAATTTAAAAACCAAGATTAATTTGTGTTTTGCTGCTTATTAATCTTTTGCAGGTTATTTAAAGCCAGAAAATATTTTTAGATTATAATAATTTTTGTTACTGATAGAAGTCCTTCTATTTAACTCATAGCTTAGGGAGAGTTGGTGGATTCATACATTTCCCAAGGGTATTTTCCTGTAAATGAATGTAATGAACTCAAATGGAATTGAAACACAGCTCCCTGATTAACAATTCTGAGTCATTATCCATTACACCACTCACACATCACAGCTTACAACACCTGGTATTTCCATGTGGCCACTCATCATGCTTGATGTTGCTTAACTTCAGTGATTGTACAAGAACTGGTGTTTCAATATGATGTGGCTATAAACCTGTGCTGAGAGAGAGGGAGAGAGAGAGAGAGATGTATATATTTACTAAAATGTTGATAGATAGATAGATAGATAGATAGATAGATAGATAGATAGATAGATAGATAGATAGATAGATAATGAACAGACTGAGATAGATAGATAGATAGATAGATAGATAGATAGATAGATCTACATCTTACTCAAATGATAGTTGTCCTGATATTCCTGGGCAGTCACCCATCTAGGTACGGACCAGACTCAGCATTGTTTAATTTCAGTGATTATACAAGAACCAGTGTTTCAATGTGTTATAGTTGTAAGCCTTTAAAACCTAGAGTTGCATACATATTGGTATATAGAAAATTAAAATATTATAATTCAAACACATACATAATGTATATAAAAATTTAATGTTTGTGTAGTGTAACATATCAGTATGAAAAAGTAGAATTGGTAATCCAAATTCAAATTCCAGGTTTGCACAAATGCCCTTTTGGGAAAGATATAAATCTGCCTGTTCTTCCTCCAATTATGGAACACTATCAAGTACTAGGGAGGATGTGTGTTGTGGTGCATTTGATATTGGTTTGGAATGAGAAATCAGGGAGCCGAGTTCAAATTCCAGCTGAATTCATTGCATTCACTTACGCACAAATACCCTTTGGAAAGGTATTAATCCATCTATTCTTTCCAGTTATGGGTTAAATAACAGGACAGATTAGGATCTATAGCCTTGGTCGGCAACCAGTCTACTGCAGAAAGCAATGGCAACCTACTGCGGGATAATCTTCTGCCCAGTCAGTCATGTCTCTTTCAAGACATGATTGCCCAAGTGTGTATGGCACTTAACTGACTGATCAAGTACTAAAATCTTTGGCACTCCATTTAAAAACACAGCATAACTCCTTATGTTATAATGAACGTATGATCGCAAAAGAAAAAAAAAACAAGGATTAAAGTTTTGACAGTTCTTATTGATCAGTTTTTAGAATCCTCTCTATTATAGATCATTGTGTATTTATTTGTTTTAACATCTCCCTCATGGAAAAAATGATAGGCTTTGTAAAGAGATTACGGTGGAAAGTATACTTCTACCTCAAATCAGTTGATACTTCTGACCACCAAGCTGACACGTATAATTTCAAAAAACAAAGAACCCCCACCTCCTCATAAATTTTTGGATTCCTTCGAGATAGACTTATTCAACTTAATTCATAAAATAAAATTTTGCAAGTCATCTAACAGTTTCTGAAAAAATTACTAAAAAAAGACATTAACACCATAACAAATTATAAGAACATCTGGATTAAGTTTGATAAATTTTGAAACATATGCAAATGCAAACATATGCAAATGCAAACCCTCACACTACCTCAAACTTCTTAAAAAGGAGATGACCAGCACTTATAAATAAGATAAATTCAACAAGATAATTTTGGAAATCAGCAGTGATACAGCCAATTTTGCTAGTGAAGTAAATTGATAAGGTAGAAAAAATTTCTACTAAAGATGCTTACCTTTTATTTAAAGACCACAAACCTAACTTTAATAATAAATTACAAACTAGGTTAATTAATCCTACTAAAAGTGATTTAGGATTAATCTCTAGGGAAATTATGAAAAGAATAACTGAGGAACTACGGTTCATTCTCCATTCCAATCTCTGGAAATATTCTTTTGATACCATTAACTGGTTTGGTCACATTAAAGAATAAACTAAAACTTCTTTTCTTAAATTTGAAATTTTAGATTTTTATTCTTCTATCTCAAAAAACCTCCTAGATTGCTGTTTTGACTTTGCTAAAATCCATATAGAGATCACCAACAGGAAAATTAAAATTATTCTAGCAGCTAGATATTTGATTCTGATCTTTAACCATTCCACCTAGACCAATAATTTCCCATTCTTAAATCCATTTTCTCTCTAATTGTATGTTTATCTTCAACTTAAGTGATATTTAAGCTGTTTATTTTGGTATTAATGCCATCATAGATTTAAAGTTAATTTTCTAATAATTAATCTAAAATTTAAATTCCTTAAAATAGTTGTTTCATTTCTTCTTATTAGCCATATAATTTAATTATATTATATAATAATTTACTGTTCTTAAATTTATTTTCCTTCTTGGTAAAATTTTGAACTAAAGTTATTTAACCAGTTTATTTTGATATTAACATTAACTTTAGTTGACATTGGTAAGAGAAGTGATTAAGTGTAGTTGGTAAAACTGAAAATTGGTGGATTTTTGGGTTCAGTTGACCAAGATCATAGTTGATGTCAGAACAGAGACCTGGAGTGGGTTAGTGAAGCAGCATGGTACATAAGCAGGGTATCATTGGCAAGGTTGATCCATCTATTTTTAAGGTTGAAATTGACACCAATGAGTTGTGTGGATGGATTGATGATTGTGTGAAGCTTGGAGCCAAACAACTTGTCCTGTTTAGGATTTTATTTTTATTAATGTTCACTGAAATAAAAGGGCCAATGGTTGCTCAAAGTAGCAGTTTACTGTGTGGAATTGTATTAGTGTAAGAAAGGGCAAGGTAACTGGAAAGATAGACAAACAATTCTAGACTTAAAGAGGTCAAGATTTAATTAAAGATTAAAATTTCAGAGTTCAGGTGGAGACGTTAAGAGTGTAGAGTTGAACTAGACGTTTTAGTATTTATACTATTAATTATTGTTATACAATTGTTATACAATTACTTGTCTCTCTATTGGTAATGATTTCTGTACTCACTGAATCAGTCATAACACTAAACAGTACATGTCTATCATAAAATATTCATCGTTGCTTTAACAAAATGCACACAAAGTATATGACTCACGTGTGAAAAACTTCTAATAATAAAACTTTAAAAAATATGATTTCATTTTTGATGATATTGGTGAATTTGTGTTTTTCAGACATCTTAAACACAAATGAAATATTTTATGTGCATATATGAGAGACTATGGAATTTTTGGAATTTTCTTTTTATTATTGAGACAGTTTTATTATTTACTTCTTTTCCAGATTTAGATATTTTTGAATCAGGAAAATATTTTTCTTGTTACACTTAATGCTGTATATAGAAAAACACATACTCACCATTATGTGAGAGAATAGTGTTCACAACTATCATGCCTTTCCACTATTACAAATGAAATGGTCTGTTGTAAATGTACAAAGATGGTTACAGAAGATTAGACCATCTGAAAAAAAATCATAAGGAAGTATTCATATAAAATAAAAATTTTATTTTCAGCTAATTATTTGCAATGATGAATCCTATGCAATATAGAGGAACAATTCAAATAGAAAAATTGAAAATAAATACAATGTATGTAAATACAAATTAGAGATATGCC
Organism: Ascarosepion bandense; assembly: GCA_037127315.1. Taxonomy (NCBI): domain Eukaryota; kingdom Metazoa; phylum Mollusca; class Cephalopoda; order Sepiida; family Sepiidae; genus Ascarosepion; species Ascarosepion bandense. The sequence goes on from JBBBDQ010000118.1 coordinate 2,280,785, forward strand.
ATAATAGATTCCATCTTAAATAAATTAAAAATGTTTTGCAGCAATTTTTAACGCCAACTTGAGATTGTTCAAGTTAAAAAGTTAAATAGTTTTAATTTATCCAACATTATGGATAAAAAACAGTGAATTTTATACAGTGCTTTTATTTAGACTTAGCATCAGCAAAACAAATTCATGGATTTGGATGAAAAAGACCCCCCTCCGTCAGAATGACGTCAAAATCCAAACATTTTTCATAATAATGTTTTGTTCAATTTGTAATGTATATAAATGCAGGTAGAAAAAACAAATATTGATAAGATAGGGAAGGTCTCAAAGCACAGCCCCCAATCAGGCTCCCCAGTCCCATTTGGCAGGTTTGAGGGTAGTTGGTTGACATCATTACCTATATATATATATCCCTCCTGTCACACTCATGGAGAGAGACAATAGCATATTGATGTGTTATTTAATAGCAAGATTAAAATATTTTAAACAATTTTATGGCTTTAACTAATGTTGATCATTTTGCTATAAAATGTATTGTTGGTAATTTGACTATAAAATTGTAATTCTAGTTATTTTGCTTTAAATTGTACTATTGGTAATTTTACTATAAATAAGTAGTCTTGATAATTTTTTATATGAATATGTATTGTTGGTATTTTTTTATATAAAAATGTATTTTGTACTTTCATAGAGTTTTGATTTTATTTAGGCGTTTGCTATTTGTCCATAGCTGTGACCCTAACAGGTGCTACCACCCTTAATCAGGGTGGACCAGGAAACAATAGCAATTAAGATGTGGTTCCACACTCTACAAAACCTCCAGTCTTTTGAACTGAGGCCTTGTTGCTGAATGTAGTTTATCATCATACACTGAACTGTCAGGTGTAGAATGTATAAGATCAAATTAGGACTTTATAGAGAATCTGTGGTATTACAGGGACTGCAGTGATGATGTATTATCAAATTAACGTATTATCAAATGATTGGGTCAGTGATTGTGACTAGCTAATTCAAATGATATGACAGTCCACCCCTTTGCTACTGTTTGGCCATGTACCACAGTTTACTTAAGATAACACCATGTCATTTATCATCTATATTATATCATTTATACTAGATCTACACTACAAGTGCTACTGGTACCATGTATAACTAGTACTATTTGCCACATGGTCAGATCACCTAAACGAGTTCACCCACCAGGCTTTTCTGGTCAGGAGTAAAACTAAACACCCAATAAGATTAAAAAGAAAGCCTTTCAAAAGGCAGATTCAGCAGCCATCTAGCCTAATGGTGTAAACTGGATTCCATAGCTAGCTACGTCTGCAGCCAGTTTTGATGACACACACAGCTTTGCTGAGCAGAGGGTATCCCAAACTGAAGTCAATAGCCAATATAGATGATTCCATCAATGGACAGGTATCTATGACCAAGAAAATCTTTCAGGTTGGAGAAGATCAGCTGTGGTTTAACTGGGAAAGGAATGGAATTCACTAAGTCTACTTGCCCAAGATATGGTATGCATAAATGAATACCTCTTTGGCTTTCAACCCAGGTCAGGTGCTTAGCAGTACAGCAACCCTATGACTATGCCCACTTATGGAACTGATGATGATGGTGTTGAACATCAATAAATATCATCTGAGATGATCTGAGATTAAATAAACTCTGCTTTAGAACATATTATAGAGAAGTTCAGAAGTAAAGTAAGTGAACTATTTGCTTTTAACTTAAGTGTGTGTAAACCAATATTAAGAGTTCTATGAATTAACTATCATGTATAACTTCAATCACTTAACTCAGAGTAAAAATACAATAAACTATTACAAGTGCAGCTAAAGACAACTTTACTAACCTGTACAAGTATATACTCACTAAAATAAGATTAGATCTTTTTCTTTTTTAATTATCTATATGCGTGAAGAGTTCTTAAGGACACATGGCCCAGTGGATTGGTAGGATCCAGTGACTTGACCCAAAGAGTTGTGAGTTCAATACCTAGTGACAGTAGTGGCAAAAAAAACTTATTGAGTTGTGTTAAATGGAGATAACTAAAACATCCTGAAGTGGCATGACTCATGAAATGAGAACAATCTACCTCAGTGATCAAAATAAAGGGTTCGGTTAAAAATTCCATTCACCTGAAGAAGGTTGGAGTGTACAATGACTGAAGCACCATAAATATGAAATTAAAGATGAGGACAACAGTTCAAACAATGTAAATAAAGTAAATACCTCATCTCAGAAATATAGACAAATAATACTTGAAAAAGTTGAATTATTCCCAGTCCAACCAAGTGAGATCATAAAAGAAGTTCTGATGTTGAGTTAGATTTTAGAAAGTATGACAGGTTAAGTATATTCAGTACCCACCTCATAGATGCAGTTGTTTATTGCAATGCATTTACTCCCTAGTGAATCCATACAACTTATTTTGATGTTAACCTTTAGCACTATGTAGATGATTATTTTTGCCTAACAAAATGTTAGTCCTGCCAGTGTGAGTTAAATTTGAATTTCTTGGTTGTATAGTCACATTCTTTTATAGCAACTGCATCCGGTAGCAAGGCCTCTGATTTGGAGGTTGTGAGGAGCATAGAACCACCTCTTAATTGCTGTGGTTCCCAGGTCCACACTGATCTGGAGTGGTCGCACCTGTTATGGTCCCAGCTATGGGTAAATAGTTACCCCCCCCCCAAACTGGGGTCAAAACACTATGAAAGTATAAAAATACTTTTATAGAAATATATATATATACATAAAAATAGACTTTTATAGAAAAATATACATTTTTGAAGAAAAAATTATTACCATAACACATTTTTGAAGAAAAAAGTTCCTAGCAAAACATTTTTGAATACAAAACTAGAATACATTTTCAGTTTTCTAAAATAAAAAAGAATAAAAAATTTTTTTGTTAAAATATGATTAAATTAACCTTTTCACTGTAATCGAACATAAAAATATACCTTAAAATCCCACCTTTTTGGCTTTAAATGACCCACTGAGGTTGATATGCCATTAAACAAAACTCACTCACTCACTCACTTCTATAGCAATGCCTAAAAGACTCCTAACTGAAATTGAGTGCCAGGCTACTGCAATTTTAAATGTATAGAACTAATATATAAAACACTATATTTTGAGGGAATTCCATATATAGTAAAAGGAGATGTAATATTTATAAATGATGCAAAGTGCTAAATGTTTTAATAGAGCACTAGCTCAACACTATATTTATAATAGCGTGTAAAACTAGTACATTAACATGTCTTTTTTTTTATTTAAACTACAGAGTGGCATTTACATGTCAAAACAAGTTGGCCCTGTACTAGTGTTGTGGAGTAGTTTTCCCACTGAAGGTTATAATTGTGTTATGCCAGTTGCTAATCGACTTAACGCACTCAAAATGCTAGGAACTTGGTAATCTTCCATTGAAAGCTGACTTCTTAGTATTCGGCTAACTGCCGACTAATATCAACTGCCTAGTAGTTCTACTGAACTCGAATAGAACTCTAAAAGAACTCCTAGGAACTTCTCAAGAACTTCCTGTTAACTCTTATTAATATAGGAGGGAGTGTCCATTATCTGAGGAAGAGGTGTGTTTCTCCATAACAACTAGACAAAACTAAGATGAAAAGAAAACTGAAAACCATTTGAAACTTAGAACTCTTTATAGTTTTTAAAAATCAAAATGATCCCATATAAACATTTTCTATATCTATTTGAAATAACATTGAAATCAGATCCAAGGTAGGAAACCAAGTGGAAGCATATTAAATTCAGTCAGTCAGTTAAGTGCCATATGTGATACATGCTTTGGGCGATCATGTCTCTTTCGAGACATGACTGACTGGGCAGAAGATTATCCCACAGTGGGTTGCTGTTGCTTTCTACGGTAGACTGGTTGCCAACCAAAGCTACAGAATCCAATCTGTCCTTTTTATTTAACTCATAACTGAAGGGAAGAGACGAATTAATACCTTTCCTAAAGATATTTATGTGTAAATGAATGCAATGAATTCAACTGGAATTTGAACTCGGCACCTTGATCTCTTGTTCTGAGTCAATATCCACTGCACCACAACACACATATCAGATTAGACAGCTATATTCCATATTTTCAAACTTTATGAGTTAGGTGCAAAACCATTCTAATAAATCATCCTTGATAATGACTTATTTGTGGTGTCTTCTTTCAACAGGTTACTTTGTTTAATGTGGTCCTTGTAAAATAGAATTAACCATTTAATGGTAACTTGTGAATTCATCTTACGGTATAATGGTTAACAAGCTGGTCTTGTCAACTATTACTACTGTGATGTTTTTAATTCTCACTCAGTGTATCATGCTTGTGATTTAGTGTTATATTCAAAACTAAGTTTTGTAAATCTAATCTATACTTATTTATAAATGGAACTTTGTCTCTGTGTGTGTGTGTGTATGTGTGTCTGTGTGTGTGTGTATCCATTACCTATAGACTCCGAAATGGCAGAATCGATCTTCTTGAAAATTTACACAGTTGTACTATAAGCATCTGCAAGTGTTCTTAGCTAGGTTTTGTGTCAAGGTACCCCTGATAAATATCGAAAATTGATAATCGAAAAAATCAAGTTATAGAAGGAGTTGTCCAATTTTAATCAAATTTTATACACTCATAGACAAAGACATAAGAAATGATATTCAGAAGTTTCAAGGTTGCAGTTCTTACAATAGTGCAGAAAATCGGTAATATACATATAAAAGCTTTCATTACACCCGAGCAACGCTGGGCTATACTGCTAGTATTGATTAATTCTGAAATCATTTTTACAAAAGCATAGGTAACTTTAGCCTATTAATGTCAAACATTCCGAAAATAGGATGATAAGCATTAATGGATTTGTTATGAGGTGTTCTGATGATGCATTGGCCATGTTGTGAATATAATATGTTTTTATATGTATATTTTTTTGTGGGGGGAGGGATAAAAGGGCATTATCAAACAACAAACAAAAGTATATATAGATATATATATATATATATATATAGATAGATATATATATATATAGATAGATCTATATATATAGATAATATATATATAGATAGATGAGATACAATGAAATAAGCAATGATAAAAATGATAAAATGCTTCAGTATCCATTTCAGAGGAGTTATTGTATATTTTAAAGGAATATATATGTATTACATGGAAAAATGCACACATGAAATGTAATATTCTTAAGATTATATTAAACCTGGAAAAGAACAGGACAAGTTATTAAACCTGGAAAAGTAAAGGATATGATATTCTAGTGAAGTAAAAAATATGAAATATCTTACTTAAAATATTGCAGCTAAAAATAAAATTTGAATTATTTTTAATTGTAATATTTTAAGTAAGAAATTTCTTATTTTTTACTTCACTAGAATATCTTGTCCTGTATTTCTAAGTTTAATATAATCTTAAGAATATTACTTTTCATGTGTGCATTTTGCCATGTAATCCATGATTTTGCCAGAGCTTGCTATTAATTTAATATAAATTTAATACTGAAAACCGCATTCAAAGATATTAAAAAGAAAAAAATTATATGCAATTGATTAAAAAAGCCAAAAAAAATTGATTATTCATAATTAATTCGGATAATCAATTCTGATAAAATGATAAGTGATAAGCAAAGTTTGATTGACAAAAATGATAAAAGATATCATCATAGTTTAAATGTTGAGAACCGCATGCAAAAATATTAAACAGAAAAAGTTATAAAGAATAAGATTTATTATTAGAAACGTTAGTCACTCACTTATGTACTTATATAGTTAGTCTCTCTTTTGGGACGTCACATAGTTTGATGTAACTGTTTTTATACTGAACCAAAATTCAAATTTAAAAAAAAAAATGTAGCTAAGGAAGTGTCCTCTGTAAACTGTTTGAAATTTAGTTGAGAACTGAAATAGTGGCGAAGCTTGAAAGCTGCCTAGATTCACTCAATGTTGGACTTAAGAATACATTCAACCACTGCTGTGGTTGAATGATACAGAATTAAAAAAGTTTTGCTTATTTGTTGGTGGCAATATTTTTTATCAGAGAACTGTCAAGGATATCTGCCTTCTTCAGCCATTAAAAAACAAAGAGAAAGAGAGTTTTCATTTTTGTTTCAGTTGCCAGTAAAATGTTTGTTCTGATGCCTCATGGGAGTATTCTATATTTATTAACTATTTTTTTATGATCTAACTTTTTTTTCTTTATTGTCAGTTGCCATCCTAAGCTGTATCTTAAAGTATCTTTAATGTTAAACATTTAATTTTTCTTTTATTAGTAATCATTTTGGTTTCAGATTACTATATAATCCAGTAATAAAAGTCGGAAGTTATTTAGTAATTTATTTGTCACTATAACTACAGGTTATAGGCAATAATACCAGATTTTTTTAAAATCATATTTAATTGTGGATTGTTTTAGAAAGAATACCATATTTTTATAAACCTGTAATAGCAGATTTGTTTAAAACGTATAATTAAAACCAAATTTTTGTAAACCTATAATTGATACTGGATTAAAAACCAAACAAACTATTATACTGCATTTTATAAACCTATAATTAATGCTTGATTATTTTAGAAACCTATAATTGATATTTGATTTTTATTTAATTAATACCAAATTTTACAGTGGACATTTTAACCTGTTTCTGGTTTTCTTTATTTATTTTTGTTGATTTGCTTGATAGAGGATTCTTTCTGAGTTTTATAAATATTCTGTATTTCCTTTGAAGATTAAAAGGTCATGTTATGGTAAATAAACTCTAGAGTGGACCTTCTCAAAATACAGCCCGTGTGCCATGTGTGGTCTGCAAGACTACCCAGGGTGACCTACATGAAGCTTTTGAAATAATCAATTTTTTGTGTTCAGAATAAATTTGGTGACTGATTGCATAAAAAAAAAACAAAAAAGAAAATTAATTCAACTTATATTTCATGTCTTTGTATCAAATTAACCTGTTGATCTTTTGGTAACAAAAGTAAAAAAAAATTATATCCCTCTATCTATATCTGTTTCTGTGTCACTCATATTCAGTAATTTACTCTTATGGCCCATGTCTAATTTTCTGTGATCAATGTAGCTCTTAACACATTTTTAATTGCACAGATCTACTTGTTTTTTTAATCATTACACCCCAAGCAGAGTGGGACTGCCACTAGTTTGCAGGGGGTTACAGCGAGAGAAAAAACTTGGTACAGTGAGTATTGAAGAAAGGATAAAAGATGAATGGGATTCAAGAAGATAGAAGATGGCAATCAATGTTGCATTAAAATTTTTGAAGATTGTAGGTAACAAGGAAGCAAGTAGATGGAAGGGAGTCCCAAAGGTGAGAAGGTATGAGGAATTAAACTTCTAGAGTAGAAGTGGCAGTTACATTTAAGTATTTTAACAGTAAAAGGGTGGGACCTAGATACCAATCTCGTAGCACACTTAAATTCACATGGACAAGGTATCAGGTAAAAAAGCTCATCAGAACAGTTACTGTGAAAATATTTGTAGAAAAGACTGAGGGAAGCCATGTCACACTGGTCAGAAAATGACTGGTATTGAGATGCCAGATCAGAACCAATTACATTGCAGATCTTTCTTTGAATTTTGTTGTGAACCTGGAGATAAATAGCAAGAGCACTCGACTAGATATGGCAACAGTATTCAATGCACGGATGAATGGTAGATTTATAAATGTGAAAGAGGCTATAGGAATTAGCAAGATATTAAACAATTGTAAAATCAGTGTTTAACCAATCTGACTGCTATTTATTACAGCAATGATATTTCATTTTAATACTTAAATTAATTTCAATACCATACTTCTTACATTTCTAACATCATATTTCATGAAACAGGGCTTTAGTTTGTTTTCAAATCTTTGCCAAAATAAATAAATAACTATCTTGTCACCATTTCCATCTTCAGCCCTTTGAGTCTGAGATCAGTCTAGTTTTATATTTAACAAGTTAAGTACCATACATGATACACGCTAGAGCGATCATATCTTGAGAGAGACATGACTGACTGGGCACAAGATTATCCCACAATAGGTTGCCATTACTTTTTGCAGTAGATTGTCACTCGGAAATAAAAAAAGAAATTACCAATGAAATTCTACCACTTTAGGGATCACAATATACAGGTTGCGTTGGGTAAATTGTTGCCATTTCATATTTTTAATTTTATGCATATACATTAATTACTTTTGATTTTGTCAACTGCACAGCATAGAAGTGTCAATTGGGCACTATCTGTGAGAAAAATGTGACACAATTCCCTCCACCAGAAATTTTGGAAATTTGCTTGACATTTGTGCCGGAAGCTCTAATATGAACATTTCAGAGTGTTTGGGTATCAATCTGAGGATACTGCAGGGGATTTGGAAAGAGTTGGATGAGTTTAATGGTGATTATGAAGATATGGCAGCTCAGAAAACTCACTCCGATCATTCTGTAAAAAAAGAACTCCCAAATTTGTTGGTGAGGGCCTCAGACTCAACACAAAGGCCTACATCAAGTACCTTGAAGAGGTAATGCTGCTCTGGGGGTGGTCAAAAGAGTAGCTGCTGGAAGATCCCGTGTCTGGCAACAGGACAATGTACCATACCTCACAAGCATGATAACCAAGTCATTGCTGTGGGACAATTTCTGCAACCACATCACCCCTTACATCTGGCCACCTAACTTCCCACACTACAACGCCCTCGATTATTATATGTGAGGCCTAATTGAGCGAAAGACCAATAAAATTCATTAAAATGCTAAATGTGAATTGAAAGCAAGGATTTTAGCAGCAGTCACCAACTTAAACAAGGAGACTGTTCAGAAGAGATGCAGGAGGTTCTGTAGTAATCTGGATGCTGTGGCTGAAGCCAATTAAAATTTATCCCTCACACCCTGTACAAGGTGTCCCTAAAGTGTAGACACAGGAAATCTCAATAACTATATTTGATTTTACGGGAAATTTTCGTTGTAAGTCCTGACACTTTTCCCCTTCAAATTTATCCAAAATAGCATTATCTCTGTGCAAATGTATACGCTGAACTCAAATCAACTGTTAGTTATTGAAGAAACTTACCTTTTTTTTATCTAAATGTCCATAAAAAAAACGAACTATATCTTGCACTTTTTCTCCCCCATAACTTTTTCTTCATTTACTGATACTTCCGGCGATGTAATTTTGGATAATGATAGTAATGTGCTATTGTATTTCTACGCTTATTACTTTCATAACAGGAAGTACATCGCCGGAAGTTTCAGTAAAGGAAGAAAATCGACCAAAATTCGACAGAAAATTGCTGCCTACGTAGAACGTCATTCTGCAGTTAATTACATGACTTCATGAGAATTACGGGAGAAAAAAGTGCAAGATATAGTTTGTTTTTTTATGGACTTTCAAAGCAAAAAAGGTAAGTTTCTTCAATAACTAATTGTTGATTTGAGTTCAGCATATACATTTGCACAGAAATAATGCTATTTTGGATAAATTTGAAGGGGGAAAAGCACCTAAAATGAACATTTACCGATTTTACTTCCACAGATTAAACATGTTTTTGTTGGAAGAAGAAAGAATTGACTTCTTTTTCTGGTATATACTAAAGGAGGTGTACTCAATGAAAATTTCAGTTGCAACACACTTGATTAAACATATAAAAATGAATGAACTGAGTTCAAATTCCAGTTGAATTCCTTGCATTCACTTATGCACAAATACCCTTGGGAAAGGTATTAATCCATCTATTCCCTCCAGTTATGGGTTAAATAACAGGACAGATTGGGTTCTATAGCCTTGGTCGGCAACCAGTTAAACTGCAGAAAGAAATGGTAACCTATTGTTAGTCAGTCATGGATTGAAAGAGACATGACTACTTGAGTGTATATCCTGTATGACACTTAAATGATGGGTTAAATATTAAGATAGATTGTCTTCCCCATAGCTGGAGGGAGAAGAGACAGATTAATACCTTTCTCAAGGATATTTGCACATAAGTGAATGCAATGAATTCAACTGGAATTTGAACTTGGCTTTCTGATTCATTAATCCACTGCACCACCATGTACGTCCCATAGCTGGAAGAAAAAGATTTTGATTGATATCTTACCCAAGAGCATTAGTACACATATGCTAGAACTTGCACTCTAATTTTTACATTGAAAACTATTCATTCTTCTTATCACCAATGTTACAGCATTTAAAAATGGAAATTTTACTTTAAATGGTTCATAATTGCAAACACTGTTATTCTTTCATTCATCATTTTATTCAGTCAACAGATTTTGCACTGCTGTGGTCACCACTCTCCTCTATTTCATGATTGGGGTACACAATGACATTCAAGGCAGAATAATGTAATGGCTTGCCAGTTCCTTTTGCATCAGGAATGTTGTGGTTGCTTTGTCCTTCTTCTCCGATTTGCTTTTGAAGTTACCTTCTTCTAACCTTTGCCTAAAGAGGCAGGACATACAAGTGGTTTGGATTCAGGTGTTTTTTCTTCTAGACTGATTACCACCTAAGGTTATAGAACTTATTCTATTCTACTATTTTAGCCAAAGCTGAGAGGTGAATAGATGGATTCATATTTTTTAAAGGTTATTAGCACATAATTGAATGTAATGAACTTTTTGCTTTTGAAAAATCTAGATTTGTTGATATGTATAACTCTTTTGTTAACATTACCTCTTCTTTTATCTATACTTCACCATTTATCTGCATTTTATAAAGTATTAAGAAACAGGACAATTTCACTAGAAACTAGGAAGAGAGTACTGGATTGCTACATGCTGTCCGTCCCTCAATATGGCAGTGAATACTGGACAATACCATCAAAGATGAAAGAAAAACTTGAAGCAACTGAAATGTGGTTCTACAGGAGGATGCTGCGAATATCATGGATCGAGCATGTGAGCAATGATGAGGTCTTGGAAATGATGGAAACAAAAAGGAAATTAATACTGAGCATCAGGAAGAGACAGCTGAAGTTCCTGGGACACACAATGAGGAAAGAGGGCTTGGAGAATCTGATACTAACAGGCCAGATAGCGGGAAAAAGAGACAGGGGAAAGCAGCGGATAACATATTTGAAGGACCTAATCAGGTGGATGACGGAACGAGGATTGCATGGTGTAACAGGAGAAGGCGTGCTCAGAGCCATCAGGGATAGGGAAAAGTGGAAGGCCATGATCGCCTACGTCCTGAAGGGACAAGGCACATAGAAGAAAAAGAAGAAGTAAATATCCTGGTCAGAACAATCTTACATGTTAACCAGCCTTTTCAAAGCTAATGTCACTGGATTGAAAATCGTGATTTTTTTTTTTATCAAAGTGGTATCAGTTAAGTGCCATATGTGATACATGCTTTGGGCGATCATGTCTCTTTCGAGACATGACTGACTGGGCAGAAGATTATCCCGCAGTAGGTTGCCATTGCTTTCTGCGGTAGACTGGTTGCCGACCAAGGCTTTAGAACCCAATATGTCCTATTATTTAACCCATAACTGGAGGGATGAAACAGATTAATACCTTTTCCAAGAGTATTTGTGCATAAATGATTGCAAGGAATTCAACTAGAATTTGAACTCGGCTCCCCGATTTGTTGTTCCGAGTTGATATTGACTGCACCACAACGCACATCCAAAGTGGTATAAAAAGTATAAAAATTTATTTGGTCCTGAGATAGTTAGTGACAATCTAACTTAAATACATGAAGAGTGGAGACTATTAATAGTCTCCCTTACAGAAAAACGGTAGGTTATTCATATTTAAGCTATGTAACTACTTACTTGAGTATCAAGCACTATAATATATGACCTTTAAACAAACAGATTTTAAATAATTAACAAAAATAAGTGCTACTTTATTATTCCACTATTTGTCCATAGCTAGGATCCTAACATGTGCAACCACTCCAAGTCAGGGTGAACCTGAAAACAAGATTACTAAAAAGGTGATTCTATGCTCCTTAAAACTGCCAGTGTTTTGATCAAAGGCCTTGCTCTCGGAAGTAGTTTATCTTCATACCCAGGACTATACTTTATTAGAGAATTACATTGTGAATATTTACTAAATTTAGCATGAAACCAAGAATATTATTGCTTTAATTCAATCATATCAGAGTTCTAAAGGAAAATTTCATGGAGTCATAGTACTAGTATCCTCAAAAAGCTGAGTAATCATTTTTTAACTATATCGCACATCATCATAGTGGGTGCATGTCTTAGTGGTTAGAATAGTGTTGTGGTCCTGTTTAAGGGATCACAATTATAGGGTGAAAGAGTCCTGTGTTCACTGTGAGAGGTTAAACTACAGGTGTATTCCTCTGCTTGAAGGTAGAAATGTCTGGCATTATATAAACCAGACAAATCCATATTGTCCATGGATATAGGGGTGTTAACTACCCCAGAACAAATAGTAGCTAGTGTGTTGTATCGTCCAGGTGTATACAATACACAGAGAGAGTGTGCTGTGATATTATTCAGCAAAATATCTAGTGCTAAATGGATAAACACAGAACAGTACAATAGTTGCAATGACAGACAAGACAGAAATTACAACACAGAGAGGCAGGGTGTAGATCACAAGAGTCACCTCAGTAATCAGTCCAAATATTACTCAAATATTATGCCTTGAATGCTACTATTCTTTACTTAAATAGACTATTTCAAACATAGGCTGTTCCATCATTGAGAGTGCTACAGGGGTATCTGCCACTCTACAACAGAGTGCCAATTAAATGATAACAGTCTGTGGTATGTGAACAGCCCTGGATACCTCTTGTACAATATGTGAAATTTACATTTTGTCTGCAAAATATGAGAGACTGCATGAGATTGCCAGGATATTTTATTATCATTCTTATGATAACCATACCAGATGCAGGTGTGAAGTCTCATACTTCTGCATTTGTCAGTTGAGACCGATCCCAGGTCAAACCTCTGGTACACTCAGCTTCCTTGATATCTTGTGTAAACATCAAACGAAGCCTATTCTAGCAATCATACTGCATTGTATTCAAACCCTGAGACCCAGTTTCAAATTTCATCATAGTCAATTTGTCAAGGAATTGATTTCTTGATAAATATCAGCTGAGAGAGATGATTGTATTGGAAAGTGCCTGAAAATGATTCCATCTATTCACCTAATGGAATGTGAATGAAATTGGGTAAAACTGGTTGTTTTTGCACTAACATAAAATCACAAGTCATTGTGACCAAGGGTTTAAACATGCTGGCTTTGTTCAAAACTGCTGATCATACCAGATTATACCTTTTCTCCCAGAAACTGTAACTAAGGACACTATATATCACAGTATATATCACATTGAATCATGTGCCTGAGCAAGTGTCTGCAACAAGGATTAGCTAACCACTCAAAGAGATGTGCATGCTTGTAAATGGGCAAGCAGTCATTTGCTTAACAGTCTGATCAGTTCGATTAGGGTAAATTGGCAGCTCATCTAAAAAATGACCTACAATCTGTTGTAAACTGTGCCAAAGAATGGCTTGTTAATTTTAATGCCAGACAACACTTTATTTTTTTTTTAATCATATTACCCTGAGAAAGGTGGTAACACCACTGATGTGCAGGGGGCTATGTAAGAGTGAAAAGATTGGAAAAGAGAAAGCCAGAAACCACATCCTAAACAGGGAACAAGGGATGAGTCTCTTCACCTGTTCAATAGACGTGGGTGGAGTGTGAACCAGGCGATAGTTTAGTCTATCTACTCCAATTGAAAAAAAAAAAGAGAAAAAGGAGTGAAAAGATTGGAAAAGAGAAAGCCGGAAACCACATCCTAAATAGGAAACAAGGGATGAGCCTCTTCATCTGTTCAGTAGATGTGGGTGGAGTGTGAACCGGGCGATAGTTTAGTCTATCTACTCCAATTGAAAAAAAAAAAAATAGGGCCGTGAACCGTAACTTAAAGTCCAACAACCAGAGAATTTTTTTCAATTTAAAAAGCAAACTAAACGTTCAATTAAGCATGGGAAGTTTAAAATTAAGCAAGAGAAAAAAAGTCTTTTGAGAATATTTTAAAGAAAGTTGCAAACCATTAACTTTTTGGTCAGTCCACGTGATACAGAGTGAGGGTCGATTGTCAACTGTAGCCAGTATCTGTACATCAGAGGGGCCGAGGAACTAAAATCAACAGCCCATTAAAAACAGATAATCTAAAGGCCGGTACAGAAAAAGAGAAACACAGAGACAAGTAATCTAACAGTCTGCTACGAAAAGGAGAGTGAGAAACAAGTAATCCGGCAACCAGAGACATTTTTGCCAATTTAATAAACAAAAAATGTTCAATTGGGCATGGAGAGTTTTAAAATTAAGCAAAAGAAAAACAGGTGATAGTAGGTACAATCTATTCCAATTCAAAAAAATTTATGCCTTCCATTGAGTGACACTCCAGGAGAGTGACTCATTGCTCCTCAGTTTTCTGCCAATATGAAGTGGAAAGATTATATTGAGTTAGGTGCTAGGTCTGCTGCTAGGTTCTGTTGGTTCACTGTGTTGTGCCAGACAGTTGTTCTTAACTGAATCTATCTTACATATTTATAAATCTTCCATTTGTCCTTAGTTTGAATATTGCTACCACATATGGTCTGGTGCTCTTGCTGTATAGAGAGAAATTCTTGATAAAATCCAAAGAAGAATTTGTAATGTTATTGGTTCTGACCTGGCATCTCGACTTCAGTCACTTTCCCACTGCCATAATGTAGCTTCCCTGTGCCTTTTCTATAAATGCTTTTATATTAATTGTTCTGATGAACTTTCTACTATAGCACTTGTTGTGGCGGGTGTGCATTGTGGTGCAGTGGATATAGACTCGGAACGAGAAATCGGGGAGCTGAGTTCGAATTCCAGTTGAATTCACTGCATTCACTTACATGCAAATACCCTTGGGAAAGGTATTAATCTGTCTCTTCCTTCCAGTTATGGGTTAAATAACAGGACAGATTGGGTTCTATAGCCTTGGCTGGCAGCTAGTCTACCGCAGAAAACAATGGCAACCTACTGCGGGATAATCTTCTGCCCAGTCAGTCATGTCTCTTTTGAGACATGATCGCCCAAGCGTGTTTCACATTGGCACTTAACTGATTGACCAGGTTGGCAGCAAGGTTTCATCGTTGTACACCTGAAATGGATAGGTGTAACTGTAAGTTCTATGCTAACAGTTTCTGCTATCACTTTTATTGCATGTGGAACTCTCTTTGGTCTTCTAGCATCTGAGTCAACTTTTATCTTCAAAACTATAAATGCAATGTCAGTTGTTATCTTCTTAGTTCCTGTACTTTTATCATCTCACTCCTTAATAATATTTTTCCTTTTCTTATATTCTTTTGCACTCTGTAACCTTTAGTATCTTAGTGATTTTATTTTATTTCCTATGCTTAGTGGGGGGTGACATGATTTTCAAAATATGATCTTTTAAAAAATTACATCATCAAATTATAATAATAACTAGTAGTATAGCCCAACGTTGCTTGGGTGTAATGAAAGCTTTAAAACTAATCCATGGTTCTGAAGGTCAGATTCAGCCTAAAGAATATTTGTGTGAAGTTTGGTGAGAATCGGATAAGAATTGTGGATTTGTATAAAGGACATACAGACAGATAAACAGACACACACACAAACATCTTGCCTTTTATATATATTATCGATTTTCTGCACTATTGTAAGAACTGCAACCTTGAAACTTCTGAATATCTTTTTTAAAGTCTTTGTCTATGAGTGTATCAAATTTGATTAAAATTGGACCACTCCTTCTATAACCCAATTTTTTCGATACTTATCGAGGGTACCTCAACACAAAACCTAGCTAGGAACACTCGCAGACGCTCATAGTACAACTGTGTAAATTTTCAAGAAAATTAGTTCAGCCATTTTGGAGTCTATAGGTAACACACACACACACACACACACACACACACAGAGGCACATACACACACAGAGACAAAGTTCAGTTTATAAGTTTAGATCAAGTTAATAATAATAGTTTTTTATTCATTTTAAATTCAAGTCAACTATTTGATTGTTAATAGTAATATTTATATCATTTTAGTCAAGTTTATAAGTAATTAAAGATTATAAAAAAGAAAGCTTATCATGACGACAAGCAAAACAAGTTTCCAAAAATAATAGATAGACAGGAGCAATGGCAAATAAGATGACTGAAGTAACCACCCACATGGATGACCCAATAAGCAAACCAAGTTATCAACACATTAAAAGTATGTGGCTACAACTAATCAAAAGTCTATATATTTAGAATGTATGCATATGATATCAGAGTACAAAGTTCAAGGAGTGATCATATAGGTCAGTATAGAGGTCAGTATGGAGTTCAGAGGAAGATGACCCCATGAATGCAAAAACTGGATATTATGTGTGTTGGGAGAGATGCATATGTGTCCTTAAAAGTAGGGCTTGACAACATTCCAGAACAGACACCCAAAGAAGGTGAAAGAATACACAACTGAAATGTGAAAAAAAAAAAAGAATGAAAGAAGGAAATTAGTCCCCCCTCCAGATAAGAACTATGATAGTTTTATTCTCATATTTTGATTTGATGAACTGCAATGATTAAAACATTCTTTTTATTTTTGTAAAAGAAAAAATTGCTAATACTGACAAAATCCCTGGAAAGTTACTTTGAAAGTCAAATAAGAGGAGTGAAAAAACATTTATGGAGCCTTGGCACCAGCTGCTTCAAAAAAGCTTAGTTGTTGTTTTTTAACTATATTTTTCATCATCATAGTGGGAAGATATCCAACTGGTTTTCATTTGAGAAGATATAATTAATTTAATTGGTTGGTTGATTTTGTTTAGCAGCATATCAACATATCTAAGGGATATTTAATGCCAAAATCTAAACATTTTTTACATAATTTTATACCTTCAAGGTAAATGTATGTTTTTTAGATATATAGATTATAAATGATAAAATGTATTATTGATAATGTTTGTTTTTATTTTTTTAAAATACATTGTTTGTAATTTCACTACAAAAATGTATTGTTAGTAATTTTTTTTAATAAAAAATGTATGACTGGTAATTTTTCTATAAAAATGTATTTTTGTACTTTTTAGTGTTGTATTGATTGTTGTTTTTCTATAAAAATGTATTATTGGTGATTTTATAATGAAAATGTACTGTTGACTTTTGTTTGGGGATTCACTATTTGTTCATAGCTGAGACCCTAACAGGTGCTAGCATCTTGGATCAGATTGAACCTAGGAACAAAAACAGTCAAGAGATGATTACATGCTCCTCAAATGCTCCAATCTCTTGATCAGAATCCTTTTTGCTAAATGCAGTTTATTGACAGAAGTAATCAATTTTTAAGAATTAACATGCACAGACACACTACAATCGCAAGTTAAGATCCGATTCTTGTATGATCACTGAAGTTAAGCCGCATCAAGCCTGATTAGTTCTTAGATGATTGACTGCTTGAGAATACCAGGTGCTGTAAGCTTGGATGTGTGGGTGGTGTAATGGATAACAGCTGGCTATTGGAAATCGGACAGCTGAGTGGCAACTCCAGTTTAGTTAGTTGTATTCTCTTATGCACAAATACCGTAGGGAAAGGCATGAAGACACCTCTTCTCCCGCCAGCCAGAGGTTAAATTATAGGACTTGTATAAGTAAATTATCTCAAAAAAATTCTTATAATCTAAAAATATTTTTTGGTATTAAATAAACTGCAAAAAGTAGATAAGTCATAAAAAAGAAAACAGAAAACAAATATACACTCACAAAAGCGTACAATTATATTTGGATACTAAATTACTTTTTTTTTCAGTCAGTTTAATAATGTCACTAGATGACTTGTTTTTCAGTCAATTTAAAAATGATATCGGATGAATTAAAATGATGATTTCATGATTCTGTGAATATTTTGTAAGCTCTTTCTGTTTAGCAAGAAATGTTTGTGGTGAAATCGTAGCTAACAGGAAATGTTCTAGCAATGTTGCAGGTGTGTTGTATTTTGGTTGGAGGATAAGTGTTAACATTACTGTAAAGTAACAACCTTGCTTTTCCTGACCCTAAACTGACTCCTAATTCCCAATTTTGTCACAATATAGCAATATTGCAAAATGCAGCAGCTAAAAAATTCTGCGCTCATCATTTATACCAGCAGAATATTTTTTTTCACTTAACAACATATATAGAAGGTATAATATTTCTGTGACATTTTTTTTAATTGAGAATCTTCAAATTAGATTATGAATTCGTTATTCTACAAAGTGAAGTGAGAGTGTGAAGTTTGCTCAAAATTTTCTTTGTCTTCAGAAGAATATTTAAAAAAAAATCATTTAATAAAGCTATTAACAGAAAAGTGCAAGTAGACATTTCTTCCACTATGACTAGAATTCTTTAGAATGCTTTATTGATAATGTAAGACCTGTTTTCTTTTAATTATTTCACCCCAAGCAAGGCAATAAAACTAATAAGATACAAGGGGGTTACTGAGTGTGAAAGAATATGAAAAAAGAAAGCATTATTAAGAAGTGAGAACAGTAAAAGAAAAAGAACGTAAAGAAGACAAATGATAAAATAGACATTGCTATTTGTTTATATTTCTGAGATGAGGTATTATAATTATTTTCACTATTTACAATGGTCCAGTGGATAAAAGCATTGGTTAGATCCAGTGACTTGGCCCAAAAAGCTGTGAGTTCAATACCTGGCTAGAGAGGTGAACAAAAAATTTAAAGAGTAGTGTTAAAGGGTGATAACTGATACCGAGACATCTAGAAGAGGCATGACTCATGGAACTAGAACAATCTACCTCATTAGATGAAATAAAGAGTTCAGTTCAAAATTCCAATCAGTTGGAAGGTTGGAGTGTACAATAACATGAATATGGGGACAAAGATGATGGCAACAATCCAAACAATGAAAATAATTGACATTGTATTTAAATTTTTGAAAATCAAAGTTAACTGGAAAGCATAGAGCCAGAAGAGAGTTCCACAAGTGAGAAGCATGAGAGAAAAAAACTGTTAACATAGAACTTATGGTTTCAACTGTAAAATGATGTATTGTAGCTATAGGGAGATGGTTAAGGTTGATTGATTTGGCCTTGTGTCATACATAACCGTACTCCCTACAGCTTACAAGTTTTATGCAGAATTATCAGAAGGTTATTTTCGTTATCATTGTCAGAAGGTTGAAGCTGGTTGGTTGGAGATTGTGGAATAATAAAATATACATTTTTTATGTTAAAACAGAAATTTATTAAAAGAAAGGAATAACAAGTATAGGTAGTAGTTAATGTTCAATGAGAAACAAGTAATGAGTTAAGGGTATCAAGAGTTGAAGAAATGTTCTTGTAGTAGTAATTTGTTAGAAAGAGTTTATGTGTAGTTATGTATGTATGTATGAGCATTTGTTTTGTAGGATGTCTTTGGATGAAGAAGAAGTAAAAGGAATCAGCACATGAGAAAGAAGGAGAAAGGATGAATGTCCAGGTCAGCTTGAAGCTTCTTCCATTACATTTTAGCTTGTCATCTTTGCTGCTTCCATCTGACTGACTGGCTCTGATCTGATTAAAGCCTTTATAGTCATTCAGATTTTTTGCACTGGATTGCTAAATTCTTTTTAGTCTTGCAAATCGCTCCCATTGGTCAGAAAACTGATTTAACATCTACTTGCGAAATCCTGCTTTTTCTGTTAGCACAAAGTCAATCCTTTTTCTATTTGGGAAAAACCAGGATTTCAGAGGTCATTGTGAATTTTTGTAAAAGTGAAGAAGAAAGTTGATTTTAATTCTTAATTTCCTATCCCACAGTATCACCTAATCAGTCAGTTGAGTGTCATACATGATACACACTTGGGTGATCATGTCTCAAAAGAGACATGACTGGGCAGAAGATTATCCCGCAGTAGGTTGCCATTGCTTTCTGCAGTAGACTGGTTGCCAGCCAAGCCTATAGAACCCAATCTGTCTTGTTATTTAACCCATAACTCGAGGGGAGAGATGGATTAATACATTTCCTAAGGGAAGTAAGTGAATGCAAGGAATTCAACTGGAATTCGAACTCGGCTCCCTGATTTCTCATTCTGAGTCGATATCTACTGCACCACAACGCACCTAATCACACAACTTTAATAATATCAGATCTAGTAGAGACTTGTTAGAAGGTTGAGGGATGAAGATTTGATCTTGTCAAAATTTTCAACGTGTCTACAAAGAAAAAGGAAAAGAAGAAAGTAGATAAAGTGCAATGAAAACATATTTGCAAATTGTTGATATAGTTTTATGAAGAATGGACAAAACATTTTTACCTATGAAAAAGGTGTTTTCACATGGACGGTTTTTCTCTTGACACTTCTATTCTTGTATCTCTCCCTCATCCCCCACTGCAATGTTTATTATTTTAAGAAGTTGTTTAGAAATTTAATTAAACTCAAAAATAAGAAAGTGGATTTATATATACAGACTCAACCAAAAAATGTATACACACTTCAGAAAAGGAAAAATTGTATAGATATTGTAATACTAAATTTATTCAGATGTTACAAGATTAATACAAGTTACCTTTGGACTCTATAATCATAAGAAATGCTCAAAATGGTGGCCTTTAGCTTCCAGACATTCATTAGTATGACAAACTACTGCTTGGGCAACATTGGCCAAAATGTACATTGGGATTGCTGCACATGCATTTTTAGTTTCTTGTCTAAGAGCTGCCAATATAATCAGTTTTATGACATACACAACATCATTTAGGAGCTCCCATAGGTAAAAGTATGCAGGTATTAAATCAGGAGAACGTGGGAGGAACTTGACTGCACCTCTTTGTCCTAGCCAGTATCCATGCAAATTCTCATTCAGATAAGCTTGCATGACTTGCTTGTATTGTGGTGGTGTGCTGTCTTTTTGAAAGAGAAATTCATAATTTCTATAAAGTTCATATCTGGTAGTGTTTTTACAATTTGATAAAATTACAAAAGAAAAGTCTTTTCTTTCCTGAAGTGTGAACATTTTTTTTGGTGGACTCTGTATTATATATTTTCTTTGTCTTTGAGAATTGGCAACAAAAATATTAAACAATATTTATTTATGAGATTGTTTATTCACAAGAATAATTTTATATTTACAAACCATAAAAATATGTATAACTCTGATGTAATATTTACATCATTTAACACTTTATAAAAAATAAATATGAATAGAAATGTTTTTATTCATAAAATTATAAAAAGACCTGTGAACAAGAAAATTTAAATAAACACATAACTATGAGTAAGTTCTATGCAAACAGTTTCTTCTCTCACACTTCTCTCTTCTGGCTTTTTGCTTCCCAGTCAACTTTGATCTTCAAAAATTTAAATGCAATGTCAATTGTTGTTTCCTGTTTTCTTAATTTTTGTTTTTTATTGTTCTCACTCCATAATTTTTTTATTTTTTTCATATTCTTTCATGCTCAATTACCACTTGCATCTTAGTGGCCTTTTGCATTTTTGTTGTTATCAAAATTTTAAACATAGCTTTTTAAAACAATAAACATCGCCAAGAGTGTCAAGGGTATATATTGTAATAGTGGCATCAAGAGAAAAACCATACTTTGTTACTGCTTTTTCATTTTGAAGGCAAGTAGGTTAAACATTGCTGATAATCAGTGGCGATTGTGGAACTCTGAGAAGGAGGAGGAGGGAGCAAACACAAGCAGCGCCTTCATTTTGATACTACACCATTATTGTATACACAACTTAGGAATTAGTTTGAGTATAAGTATGTTACTTCACTAAATTAAACAGAAAACTTTTCATTCATAGTAGTGGAGTTCTAATCTATTCTTGCCCTTTTTTCCACTATCAAGCTGTTGGAACACAAGAAAGGTTAATTTTAAAATAAAATCAAAGAGTTAAACGTCAATACTAGCAGAATAGTGTGATTTGTCTGCTCTGATTTTTTGAAAAAATGAAAAAGAAAATGAAGAGGGAATAGTGCTGAAGTTTATAAAAGCAGACGGGCCAGCCAAAATTCGGTGGTGTTGGTGGTGGTGGGGGGTTATTGTGTCTGAAATTGAATAGAATATTTTAATTTGTATAAGTTGTTCATTTTACCAAAACTTGATTTATATAGATTTTCAAAGTTTTTCTTCATAACCACTATAATTTTATTGATAATGTGATGCCTAATCTAATCAGTCATCTGACTGTGACAATATCATATCTTGTTGAGACTTTAATGCATACTGAATTATTTTATTATTCTGTTTGAGCAATTTGACATGGTATGGTAGTTAGCAAGTTTGTCTCGCAAAATTAAGAATAGTGAGTACTGAGTGCTTCATTCTTTTGGCTTTGTGTTGCTTTTAAATTATGTTTAGTAAATTGCTATTTGAATTTGATTATTCAGTTATTTAGTAAATATTTAAATTTGGTTACTAACAATATAGTTATTTATAATCAAATATAATTTTAAACAATTTTAAGACAATGCATGCAATTTTGCACTTATTGAAATGAAACAACATATATATTTTTTACAGTATTTAGATTATTCCGACTAAATGTCCTCATCTTTGTTGCCATTTGTATGATGTTTTGGCCGTTGTACACTCCCGTATTCTTCAGGTGCTAGGAATTTTGAACCGAAGCCTTTATTGCAATCACTGGGGTATATCATCCTCATTCTTTGCGTAAACCCTTGATTGGAATTCATGAGTTGGTTAGTTCCTGACTTGACTCTTAGAATTGTGAGTTCAATACCAGACTACAGCAGTGGTGAACAAGTAACTTGCAGAGTTAGAGGGAGATAACTCGTACAATAAACGTCGTACAAATGGCAACAAAGATGAGGACAATAGTCCGAATAATGTAAATACTGTAAATACTACCTCAACTCAGAAATATAGACAAATAGAATGATCTATTATTAAACGTTGTACAAATGGCAACAAAGATGAGGACAATAGTCCAAATAATGTAAATACTACCTCATCTCAGAAATATAGACAAATAGAATGATCTATTATTAAACGTCGTACAAATGACAACAAAGATGAAGACAATAGTCTGACTGAATAATGTAAATACTGTAAATACTACCTCATCTCAGAAATATAGACAAAGAATGATCTTAAACGTCGTACAAAAATGGCAACAAAGATGAGGACAATAGTCCGAATAATGTTGTACTGTAAAAATACAACCTCATCTCAGAAATATAGACAATTATTGAATGTTATGGAATGTAATTGCAGAAGGAAAACACAGACTTGCAAAATGCAGATAAATGTTAATTTCAGTTTGCTTTGGTCAACAAAGTGATAAGAAAATGAAGTATTTTTCTTTCTCTCTCTCTCTCTTTTTTTTACGTTGAAGTTGAATTATTATAAAAACTGAATCACACCGTCGGTACTTGTAAAGTTTTAGTTTGACATGTTGTGAGACAAACTCATCTTTAGAGTAGAAACACCAGTGTTTGGTTCATTTCACTCGCCCTCCGACTAAAAAAGAAAGAAAAATAAAAGAAGTAATTTAAGTCCGAATCGTTTTATTTTGTAGGTGGGGTGGGGGTATGGGTGGGGGTCTGAAATCGGATTAATTTTGAATTGTGAGCGGAAAACTTCAAAAATTACTGTGTTTTGCATACTTTGCCGTGAAAAGAGAAAGAAAGAAAGAAAGAAAAAGAAAGTAACCCGAAGCATAAAACCGACTGTTTTTTTTAGGGAAAAAACAGTTTCTTGGCGATTTGAAAATTGTCTTCCCAAAAAGCAAAGTGTTTTTAAAATTTTAAATACTGAACGAAAAAGAAATAAAAATAAACTTTGAACAATTGATTTGTGATCAGAACATACACACTTACGTACACAACTAACATTGTCGGATTTCTTCAATAAAAGATATGAAAAACGAATGAAAAAAAACAACAACAACAAAAAACAGAAAGGTTTTTGAATGTGTCGAGAATTTACTTAAAAAAAAGTTATGTGACTAAAAAAAAAACAACACACGCTTCTTGGCCCATTAAAATTACTGCTTTCGTTTTTTAATGCGTTTTTTTTTCTTTCGAATATTTTTCGGAAGTTTCTTTATTCTTTCCATTTTTGTAGCCGTTGTGATTTTTAAAAAATGTTTTTATGCAAGGAAGACTTTGTAGCTGCTGGTGAATGAAGAAAAAAGTAATCACCGTGAATCACGGTATTCTCCAGCAATAATGTGAAATAAAAATTAAAAAAGATATTTTGTTTTGTAATTTAAACGCTTTCCCGTGCGCGCAAAATAAAATCGATGAACTTTAATTGCATCAACCTTGAAAAAAAAAAAAAAAATTGATAAACTTAGGAAAAGATTAAAGAATAAAATTAAGATTAAGATGAAAAAACAACTATGTTTACTTTTTTCGTGTTGCTCTCTCACACTAAAAAAGGGTCAGACCTCGTGGCATGGCCGAAGTGATTTTTTTGGCCTTCGTTAAAATTTGATCTATTAATTAATTTACAGTTTTACTGTTGAAAATGTTACAGTTAATGTTACCTTCTTACTTTCGCTACTTTTTTTTATTGTTATTATTATTACTTAAGTTTTAATTTGTTTATTGATAGAAATAAAGCATTAACTTGCGAAAGCATGCTTTCTACTGACAACTAAAAAGATAACAAAAACATAAACACGCATTTGAAAAAAGACCTTAAAGGAAAAGAAATAAAAACAACTCCACCACAGCAGCAATTACATTCGTGTTGTTGACTAATTATGGTAAATTCACTGCTAAAAAACGATTTATTTCAATTAAAATATCCTTACTTTTGGCACCACTATTTTGTAAATTTTCACTGTCTAAAACTATGTTTTTTAATTACATTCATTCATTAGTTTCTGAAACTCACTCACTGTAGCTACACTACAATTGGCGTCTGCTTTTAATTTTTTTTTGTTATCGTTTTTCTAAACTAAAAAAATAAATGAAATTACAAAGTCTATTGATTGCTTTCCCATATTTTTATTATTTTGCAATGATTTTTTTTTTCATTAAAAAATTTCTTGATCTTTCGCATTAAAAAAAAAAAGCATGTTTTCAAATTTTATCAAAAATTGCTTTTAGTTTTGTTTTGCAGTTTTAAAACATTTTTCCCATTGTTATTGGTCACTGACCAGTGAGATACTTTTTTCTTTCTGGGTTTTTCATTACTGAGGGAAAATGTTTGTAAATATCAGCATCAATTATTTGATAAAATGCAATTTTTTATGTGATAAACAAAAAAATCTTACATTGCAAATTAAAAATAATGTTTGTGTTTGGTTGGACTTTGTGCTTTGAAATTTTACTCTCTTTCTCTAACAAGAAACAAAAACAAAAATGAAAATATTTTTATTTTATTATTGTTTCCCCAAAAATTGTCAACAATTATTTTATTTTAATTTCGGTAATAATTCTCGCTTCATTTTCGTCTGATGAAGGCGGGTACTTATAATCGAAGCATTGTGAGCATATTTTTTTTATATAGATTTTTTATTTATTTATTTTTATTTGAAAAGTTAAAATTATCCTATGAAAATATTTTTTTAACTTATTTTCTGTTTCATTTCTATTTAAAAAGTTTTCTTGGAAGTTATAGTTGGATTTTTTTTAATTAAAAAATAAAAATAAAAAATCTTTTCAAATTTAGTTTTGTTTGACAGTTTGATTATTATACTGTTTTTTTTTTCTTTATTGCTATGATAGTATTTTGGAATTGTTAGCTTTTTAAAAGTACGACGAGACCAAATGTCGATGATAAAAAAGTAAAAACTAAAAAAAGATTTATGCCAAGAAAATGAGGAAAGTTTGTCCATTTTGAAAATTACCATTGAGTTTTAGTTTTTTTTTTTTTTGTCTTTCTGGGTTAGAACACCGACCACTGGTACCCTGCCGTATAGCTCAGCAAGCAAGCTCTTTTTCTTCTTCTTGTCTTAATGCTTAAATTGAAACGGTATAAAAGCATCTTCTGTAGCTTGGCGTTTTTTATAATTAATACTAACATTGTGAATTGTCTCCACTTGATAAAGTCGTTCTTCAGCGTCTGCGCTTGGTTATTTCCTCCTAATCAGAGACTCACAGGAGGAAAAATGGCGGAAGGCGGCCCTCCCGACTGCGAAACTCAAAAGACGGAGATAGCCAACCTCCTTAAGGCACCATTGAAGAAAGGTGATACCTGGTGAGTGACACGATTCCTAAAAGTGACCCTTGCTCTGATTGTCTCGGTGACACCGTTAAAAACATTGTATAGTTACCTTTTTTGATTACCTTTATCTTCACTTCTCTCTCTAATGACTCCATTTCATTTTTTTTTTTTTTGATAACTTTCAATTATCTCTCGACTGGTAGCTTTTTAATTTTTCTTTTGTAAATAATAGTGAACAAATCATTTTCAGAGTGATGGAAAGATGGGTGTGAAAGGTATAAAATCTCTGTTGTATTGATTAATAGTTTTAATTATTTAAAATTCACTTATATAGAAAACCTGCAGCAAAAAATTGAAAGATGGGGGAAGACAGCTGACAATATTTTAAACAGTTCTTTCTCTTTCTTTGCCTTGTGACTTTTAAGCGATTTTCCATCAATCTTATTTTTTAATTGACGTATCGAGAACAGTTTCCATTTTTTATATTTTCATTTTAACATGAAAACAATACGGAAGAAAATAAGAGACGAAAAGTAGAGGTAGAATTCTCGAATCTTGCTTTTCGTACCATAATGCTTTTTTTTCTTTTTTTTTACTAGTAGTAGCAGCTAAAAATACGTAACAAATTTCGCTGATTTATTGCTACTACTGTCGTTTTAGAGTTGTTAATTGTGTAATTTTTATTTGTAGTAAATAAATAGAAAATGATTTATCCGGTTTGACTGAGTAAATAAATTTTATTGGGGGGGGGGGCTACATCAAGTGTCAACTTAACACACTTTGACTTAGGGTACATAAACATTTTTTTTTGAATTTTCGAGAATCAATGTATGAAACTTAAAGATCGAACTAGTATTTTTTTTATCTTAGTTTTACTACTTATGCTGCATATTTCTACTATAATTTATAAATTTTATATTTTTTTAAATATCTAAACTTGATAGTGACAGTACTTTCCGTGCAAGTGATTTTTGATTTTGAATTTTTTCATTTTAGATTTTTAGTTGAAAAATAATTTGAATAGCTTTCCGTTTTAGCCTTTTCTTAATTATAATTTGTTTTTATTATATAGTTGCATCTATAACTTAAAAAATCGATTTGTCTTTTGATTATTTGTTAATTTAAAATTAGTATCCGCGTTTTACTTCTTTTTTTTTCTTTAACTTTCAGTTGTCGCCAGTAAAGTTGCATTTTCTGTGAATAAGTGCTTCTTTTAAGATCTTAAAATTTAAAATATTATTCTCTAAAATAGAGATGTTCTATAATTTATTTGTAATTTGTAAAAACAAATTCTGAATTTTTTTTCTCTTAAACTCGAGATAATGATTATTACCTGTCGTTTTAGTTATTTATTTAAATAATTTAACTAAACGGCTGCTAATCTCTAATTTAGTTTTTAAAAAAAAAAACAAAAACTAAAAGTGATGCAAAAATAAAACATCGTTCTTTGTCAGTTTTTAACTCTTAAAAGCCGAAGAAAACGTATTTTTAAAATTTCAATAGTTGATTTAGGTCCCGTGTTTTTAATCTGATGATGCGAATATTTAATTTGGATAAAAGAATTTTTTTTTTTTTTTACTCGACTGTTCTGAATAACTGTCAAGTCTCGGTCAATGATTAAAATTTAAATGTGGTTTGCTTTTCTTTATATTGCTGAAATGACATTTATGCCTTGGTAAATCTTTTTTTAATGTTTCTTCCTGCCCATGTGTTTTTTGTGATTGAGGTTGACGTGTTATTCTGTACTTCTTTCTTCACAACCGCAATTAGTAGTTGTCAGTCGCTCGTACTGTTTTCTAGTTTCGCTGAATGATCCACCAAAGTATTTTTGTTATTATTTGACAAATACTGGTCTTTCTCGTTTAGACCTGTGACTGTGTCGGCTTCTTTTGGGAGGAAATAGTTGCACAAAAACAGTTCAGTTTCAATTTCTACTTTTTTGTTTGTTTACGTCGCGACATAAAAATCTTGTCATGCTGCTATTAAATGCTAATAAAAAAAATGCGTTGCTTTATGTTTAGAAAGCCGGAATTTCCAAGTTTTAAAAACCTTTTATTTAAGGAGTATTAATGACAAATTTTTAAAGTAGTGGCAACTCGAACTTTGTTAAACGGAACCAACCAACCAACCGTTATTTTACTGTCGACACTTTTTTGTTTTGCGATAATTGCAGTGTTATTTCCATTGTTGCACCCAAAAATGTTAAGTCTGGCACTACACTTACAGCTTTCGTTAAGCATTGAATCCTGAACAGCACTTCTATTGTTTTGGGAATCTATTTTTTAAGAACTACAGGGTGCTATGGGTAAATTGTTGCCATTTTATATTAATTTCTACAATGCGCATTTATTTGTTTTTGATGTCGACTGCACAGTAGGGTCAGTTGTGCACTCTGGGGAAAAAGAACCATGACGCAATTGACTCCGCCAGAAATTTGGAAACGATATGTTGTACACTGCTTGGCATTGGCACTGAAAGCTCCAATATGAACATTTGAGTTTTTGGTGTCAATCTGAGGATAGAGGATCCAGAAAAGAGTTGGACGAGTCTAATGGTGATTATGAAGATTATGCAGCTCGGAAAACTTACTGATTGTTCTGATCAGAAAAGAACTCCTGAATACTCAACATGGAGGCCTATATCAACTTGTGGAAGTAGTACTGTGCCACACAATCAGAACCTAGTCATGGCTGTTAGACAATTTCTGTGCCCACATCACCCCTTACATATGTGTACTATCTCCTCCAGACTGCAACATCCTTGATTATGTGTGGGGCACAGTTGAGTAAGAGACCAAACTCCTTGTAAGGCCAAAGATGGATTAGGCAAGGATTATGGCAGCATTCACCAACTTAAACAAGGAGACTGTCCAGAAGAGTTTCAGGGAATTCCGAAATCGCCTGGAAGCAGAGGTTAAAGCCAATGATAATTTTATTGAATAAATTTCGTCTTCAGTATTTCAAGATATTTTTGTAATTTTGGGATATAAAATGCTGGTGTTATTTTCTTCATTTTTGTGGAAATTTATTCATCGCACCATGTAAATCGTAAAAGCTGAATTTTAAATTAAACAGTTGTAAATAAATAGTATCCATACCAACCTTTTCAATCATTTCACTTTTGGAGCAAGATATTCTCATGTAAATTTGTGTAGCTTTTTTGGTAGACTTACGACTTTTTTTAATTTTTTTAAATTTTAACTTGCAAGTCACGCATATTTTCTAGTTTGCATTTATCCTAATGCATTTGAAAACTCTTATTGGACTGACTTTAGTTTTTAGTCAGTTCCTAAAATTTTTCATTTTCTTGGAAAAAAAAAACAAAAAAAAAACTTTAACGTTTTTTACTTTTTATACCATCTATTACTCTATCAAAAGTAGTGCTTTCTGTTAATGAATGGCCTGAGTCAGTCTGAGTTAATTTAAATATCTCATTACAATACATGTGCATACACACACCCTTTCTAATATTACCCTACCAGTGTCATCTTACTGGCTTTTCTCGTATTTATCACATAAACCGGTTTACGTACCTTGAAGGTGTTTTTAGATGCAGCTGTAAACCACTACCACTTTCTCTCCCCCGGATAGCTTTGGTTTCTTGCAATTATCTTTCTAGTTGCTTGGAAGAAAGTCGTTTTTTGATGTTGATCTGCAACTTGGTACATGTTTTTTCTCTTGATTTTTGTTGATCTCTAGATCAGTGAATAATGGAGATGTTTATTTTAAGATTAAAAAGTGGAACGCTTATAGCAGATTGTAGTCACTTTTTGCTCGTACGTGTGTACACTGTACACACATAAACTTTTACAAAAATGTAAAATAATTCCAATTTATTCTCTTACAAAAAAGTTACTGAAAAAGTCACTTCAATTAATGTTTGCTTATTTCTAAAATTCATCCATTCCAATCTCTGATTTATGAACAAGGCTGTTATAGTTAAAAATTTTAGGCATATTTTCAAAGTTATTATAAATAGGTTATACAGTGGAACCTGCCGTATGTGACCCTCTTTGTCAGTGACCACCTGCTATTAACGACTGTTTTTCTATGCACTGACGATTTGCTAATATTTGACTCCCAGTGAGCGATCACCTCAAGAACGCCAACCAGTGACTTAACATCAATGAGTGAAAATCGCTGATCAAGTACAGCTTTTAAAAAATCCATGGCTGTACACTCCAACTTCTAAATTAGGCGAAATTAAATGAGTAGTAAATCTATTCATTTTGCTTTGATCTGAGCCCGGAACACTTCCTCATTGTTATTGTAGATTTGTATCAAACTTGTTGAAATGTACATTACCCGAGTTCACTTCACGGGCATGTTTTATGTACTGACTGCATTTGACAAGTTCAAGAGATTTTTGTCGTTGTCTCTTGGATAAATTCAGAGATAGGGAAAATTTGTACCTCTGCTAAATCGCTGAAAAAACAGCTTTAGTATTAAAAAATACCCCAAACTTAAAAACGGTTTTTCCATCAAAATACTTGTGTTAATGAGGAAAGATCATAGTATTTTTAATTATTTTAAGAAAAAGTTTTAATAGTTTCTAACACGTTCGAAATTTTAGTAAAAAAATATCTTGTTTTGAATTTTTTTCGTTTACTGGTAGAACCAAATCGTTACGAGAGTTTACAATGGATAACGTAAAAATATTACGTAACTTTTTTTTCCGGTGAAAAACATTAATTTGGAAATTTTTGCAATAATCAAATGGTCGGATTTTCATGAAACTTTCAGGACTTATTCACAAATGAATGAAATTATTAAAAAAAAAAAATCTTGCCAAAAGTATATTTGTTTTTTACATCTGTTACCCCCACCTCCACATAAATTCATGAAATTTTAAATATTTTGTTTGGAAAATTGATTTTATTAGTTAAATGCTAGGCTCATTAGGAAATGTAAACCTTTTTTCTAAACATTTTTGCCTTTATTTCTGACAATTTGCTCCCAATCAGTCAGTTAAGTGCCATACATGAAACACGCTTGGGCGATCATGTCTCTTTCGAGACATGACTGACTGGGCAGAAGATTATCCCGCAGTAGGTTGCCATTGCTTTCTGCAGTAGTCTGGTTGCCGACCAAGGCTATAGAACCCAATCTGTCCAGTTATTTCACCCATAACTGGAAGGAAGAGATGGATTAATACCTTTCCCAAGGGTATTTGTGCATAAGTGAATGCAATGAATTTAGCTGGAATTGCTCCCAATAGTCAAATAAAAAATGCAATGAAACTGACATTATTCAATTTGATAAGCTTATACTTCTTTAATAAATATATATTAAGGACATTATAGTCTGAAGAAAAATAATTTTTTAGATTAATAATGAAGTTTTAAAAGAACTGTTTTAATTTTTTTTTTTGTAATAATTTATAAAGTTTCAAAGATATTTTTAAAATACTTCAAAGATTTGTTGGTGTTAGTTTAAGTGAAGACCTTATTTACTAATTGAATAGAATACAAGCAGTGTTTTCATATTAAAAACTCTTGTGTGTATTTGAAGTTTGTTTTTTTGTATGGTAATTTCTGTATGTACATTAAAAGGTAATGTTTCATGGTTTCTTTCCTTTACACGAAAAAAAAATGCACAATTCCGGTAACCATACACTTGTCTTGCATCTCTCATCACATGTCAAATATAGTGAAAAAGGGTCAGGAAGATAAACATTGTTTAAGAAAGTTTTTTTTTCCTAAATTTCATGCTATAAATAAGTAATATTTGCATAAATCAGATAAATTTAACTTTAAATTTATTAATTTTCCAAAAATAATGTAAGTTTTATTTTTGGTAGACTTTTTAAAACCGCAAATTAACACTTTTTACAGATGTCGATGGATCAAAAATGGTTGAAAAAATTAAAATAACTCAATTTTAGATTCCAATCAATATAACTTCTATTTTAAACACCAGAGTATTTTGTTTACTAGAAATAGTAAATTTAGTTTAGTTTTCAATTTAAAAATTCAATTTAAAAGTTAGGTTATAAAAAAAAAAATGAGTGGCAGTACCTACATCTATATGTCTCTTTCTAAATGTCTCTTTTGTTCTCTTTATTTTTTCTGTATCTATCTGGTTATATCTGTTTCTCTACCCCTATAGCTGTCAGTTTTTTTTGTATTTGTATGTTTTGTTTTTTTCCATGTATTATTGCAGATTCTCTTTTGCTATCAGAAAAAAAATAAAATCACAAATTTTGTTAAAATACCAAAAAAATAAGACAAAAAAATAACTAATTTTTCTAAGCCCGCACCATTGTGCATTAATATTTGTCTCTTTTGTTGACCGTTTAAGTATGACTTTTAATATTTTAATTCTTTAAAATAATTATACTGAATAAATTTCAAAGTTAGGCCATATGTTCTCATTTATTACCAGATTACATAGTAAAATTCTAATGTGTAC
The DNA here is from genome assembly GCA_037127315.1 of Ascarosepion bandense. Taxonomy (NCBI): domain Eukaryota; kingdom Metazoa; phylum Mollusca; class Cephalopoda; order Sepiida; family Sepiidae; genus Ascarosepion; species Ascarosepion bandense. The sequence continues at coordinate 2,313,319 of JBBBDQ010000118.1, forward strand.
ATTCTGGTGAGTGTGATATGTTCCTGGTGTAGATAGGCCATGGGCCTTTAGTGAGCAACCACCTACTGTATGCAACCAGTTTTTGATGTCAGTTGGGGTGGTTGCATACAAGTTCCACTGTATTTACAAAAAAGATAACACCTGTATTGTCTTGTATTTAGAAGGCTGGAGAATATAGCAGTCTGAACATGACTAACAACCAAGACGAGGACAACAATCTGAGTAATGATTCCTAACCTCCAAAATGCAAACATAAAATTTAAATTTCTATACTGTACTATATACAAAAAGTGGTACTGATTTGGTTAAGATAAAACCTTTCAAGACATGACATTGCTTTCTTTAATAGTTGGTCAGTTTAATATCAGTTAAAAGTAATAGGATTTTATGAGGTTTAGATGAATCAATACTTACTATTAAAGAACTATTAATACTTTTATCAATTATCTTACACCACATATCTTTGTAAATGTTGAACACCTTTAGGTATTACTACAGATTTGCAATACCAAAGTTTTAAAATTGTTAAAATGAAAAAAAAAAAATCTTTCTTGAAGTGTTTATTTTAATTTTAATTTTAAGCTAATAGATTAAATTTAATATTTTCAATAAGAAAAATACTTTGCTGTATTAAAAAGCTAATTTAACTTGAATGAGTTTTCATTTTAGAATTAGCACCATTTTTAGCCTTGTCATTTCAGTGTTTTTCTGTAAAAACTCTTCCAAAAATAAAATATACTTTCTTAAAACTTTATTAGATGATTTAAAGCATAATTAATCTGATTTGAAACAAATATTATTTACTTAAGTTTAAAATATCATTTCTAATACAGGTAACTAAGCTGTTGATATTTTTGACAGCTTGATGGAAGACGAATGCTTATCTAATGTTCTGGCGAGGGGGCTTTAGCTGTAAAATAATTGAGTCTAACATAAGCACCTTTTTTTTATATAAATTTCTAAGCTCTTAGTAATCTTAAAAGATTACTAAGAACTTTAAGAATTTTTAAATTTAGGAAAATATTTTCCATAATCTAATACTTTCATTGAATTTTAGATACTTTAAATTTGTAGTAATTGCTCTTTCTGATAATTTTGTGTATTAATATCTATCTACAAAAATCAGCATGTCTATAACCATACAAAAACAATTCAATTTTGTTTTTTGAATACTAGAATGCCTCAGATTGTAATAAGCTTTTCAATTTATTAGTAAATATAGTTTTACTTAACAATATTCTCTGGCCATTACACCATTGAAATTGAATTTTAAATCTCAAATCTTTATAAATTATTCTAATATTCATTGAAAAGAATTTTTTCTCAAGACAATAGTGCCCTTAATATATATATATATATATATATATATATATATATATATATATATTTATTCATGAAAGCAAAGTTTTTCTAATTAAATAATGTCTTAAGTTTTATTGCATTTTATTTTATAATTCAGAGCAGATTTTTGGTAAGACAGTTCAATTTAAAAAAAAACAAAACAAAAAAAAATCCTTTAAATTCTCCAAGGAGTTTTGCTTTTAACTAATATAGACAATAAAAATTGTTTAATTTATCAAGTTTTCATAAAATTAAGTGGGGTGTAGCACATAAAATATTTTTACCAAGACATTCTAAAATAATATAATTCATCTGTGACTAGCTCCTGAAAGTTTCATTAAAATCTGACAATTTGATTTTTGCAAGAATTTCTGAATCAGTCTTATTGTAAAAAAAGCTAAAATTTATGCTAATTTATAGCTCATCTGCTGATGCAAGAAAGATTTTTTTTTTTTTTTTTTTTTTTAACCAAAATTTCAAATGTTCTAAAGGATTAAAATAAAAAATATTTTTTTTTTTTTTTAGTATATGTATTCTGAAAGTCAGTATATAGTCATTGTTATAAGCACTTACTGGTTAACAATAAACCAAACAATTGAGGGTAATCAAATGATTTGTAAAGATTTAAAAACTATAAAATTCTTTTTTAATGTATAACTTTTTTTAAGTATGTGTTCATGACTAAAAAAAATGATTCTTGATGTGAAATAAAATACTTTGGTTGGACAGATTTTTTTTTTTTTTTTTTAATCACCCCCCCCCCCCAGTAAAAATAGGTTTTAAATCTGTTTAACCTTTCTTTGTAATATGGAGATAAAAATGTCCAAAGTGCATGATATAAATTTATATGTAGCTGCTGTTTGTACAGCATTTAAGATTTGTTAAAATTAAACAACCTAATTTAAATACATTATCCTGTGAAATTTCTTTGTTTTTCTTAATAAAGGACTTCACGATATTAACACTTTGTGTATCAAATAGATTGTCTATACCTTGTTGCTGCTTAGTATTTATTGAAATTTCTAAAATCTATCCTTGTAACTAAAATAGCAGCTACAAAAGTGAATATTTGAAAATGTGTAAGTTTCTAACAAAGAATGTCTCTAATAAAGAAAATGTGCCACCTTAAGGATTTACATAACTTGACAATTTTCTTGTTTTTAATTTCAAGAATGTAAATTTTCCTTGTTACATTTTCTAAAAAAGCAGAACACTGAAGCTAAAAACCTTTTTATATTTTAGTCCTGGTATGAATGGAATGAAATAACTTAATCTTTCTTTCCTGAGGGGGAGAAAAGATTAGTGCAATTCATTCTTAACAAAATAACTAGTTGTAACACTTTATATCTTCTGCTCATGCATATCCTGTAGCTACTTAGTGTTTTAGAAAGTCTGACATTTTCTTTGCTTTTTTTTTTTTTTTTTATATATATATATATATATATATATATATATATATATTGAACTTGTCTGAATTTTAAATTTGATTTTTTTTTTTTTTTTTTTTTTTTTTTTTTATATAACACTTGGCTTGTGCTGATAGTACAAAATGAGTTTTTGATTTATCCATTTTTAAACGTTATTTAAAGTGAAATTGTTTTCAATACATAAGCAGTAAATTAGTTGCTTACCTTAAGATCTCAACCTATCTTACTAGTTGCTTTTTGGTTTTGAAAAGTACTTCTCCTTTTAACCCTTTTTGTTTTTGAATATTTCTAGTGAAAACTAATCTGATTTTTCAGTACATTTTGTTGCTAATAATAGACCTAATTTTCAATTTCAATATTGAACAAGAAATAGAATAACTTAATTCTTGTAAGTTTAATTTGAAAAAACAAAATTTGATAAATTTTAAAGTTTTATTACTCTATGCAATACTTTGACTAAAATAAATTTCAATTTTGATAACTTTCACTGTCTTATGTAAAAGAACATTTTAATTTTAGTTTCATGGCATTGCCTGTCAATCACAAATACATTTTGGTTGTATAAAGTTGTGTAAGAAAGTTGTGCAAAGAATTTGACTATAGATTCTATTGGTTGTTAATTATACTTGATTTTATTTTAAGGGTTGTAGAAGTTAGAATAAACATAGCTGACTACATGTATTATTGCTTTGCCCATGCTCAGTCATGCTTTTATAATTGAAAGTTATTAGTGTTATCAGGCAAAAAAAAAAGCTGATCATACCCTTATAAAAAAATTTGAGGCATCACATTTATGTAATTTTTTGTTTTAAGATGAAAACACAGTGGTTAATGAATTCATTAAAACAAATGTTACTTGTTTACATCATTACTTATTCATCTGTATTAAGGATTTTATATAGGCTTCTGCATGTTCATGCAATTCATTTATTTTTATCTGTTTTTGTTCTTTCTAGCAACATCTTAGAATCTTAAACATTACTCCATTTTTACATCAAGTGTCTGAAGAAGATTAAATATATTTTTTAACTTTAGTGAAATTTTTATGCTTACAAATTACTTCAGATTGTGAATATTGTATTTAACTTAAAAATAAGTGATTTTGTGTTAAATCTTTTAAAGATGAGCACTAGCTTTTTCAACTGTAAATTTTCTCTGGTCAGTTTTTCTCCAATCTTATAGATGTATATAGAGTACATAGTAAAATATTCAATTTGATTCACAATTTATAATTATTTTAATCCTTGGAGTTTTGATTTTTTTTTTTTTTTTTTTTTTTTTTTTTTTTCAGGTATCTAGTTGACACAAAGTGGCTGAAACAGTGGAAAAAATATGTTGGATTTGACAGCTGGGATTCATTTAGTGCTGGAGACCAAAGTGCAAATCCTGGTCCCATTGACAATAAAACCTTATTCAAAGGTAAACAATATTTTTGATTCTATGGTGTTGAATTTTATTTTATCTATGTAAAGCATATGTACTTGATAGCTGTACATTTATTTGATGTTTAGCAATTTTTACATTAAACACTAGTAAATTTATAACTAAAACTTCTAGTTAGTTTTTCTTTAGGCATGCTTGTTCTGGAATTGTATTTCTGTTTTTGAGTTCCTTGAAAACTAGGTTATCTCATGACTGATAGGTTTTAGTGCTGCATTATTTAATTTATAATATATTGCTTTGATATTTTCTAGTGCAAAGGTGTTTTTATACAAGTATGGGTCTGAAAAGTTCTTAGCACAACCAAGAAAGGATTCCTAAAAAAATAGCTTACCTTTTTAGTAAAATTTGATGTGGATTAGGCTGAAAACTTTTTTTTTTTTTTTTTTTTTTTTTGCCTGTGTGTGTTTTATCCAATTAGAAATTGGTTTTTATTCATGCCAAAATTTGAGTTTTCATTATGTTGGTAGCTCCTTGTAACATTTTGAAATTCTTTACTATTTGCATAACTATAGAAAATAGACAACTTGCAATTTTACAAATTTGTTTTTGCTGTGATGGAAGTTTTGAAAGCCTCCTCCTCAACATCTGCATTGAACTAGATATATTTCAAATACTAGTTCAAAATCCATCTGACCAGAAGGAATCCAGTGGATGTAGATGATGCCCATGTTGTCGAAAAAGGGACCATTTTGAGCTTTCTGCTGGGCTTGCTTTTTCTGGGGCTGGTAGATAAAGATGCTTTCATTGGATGCACTCTGTGGATCATAAGTAAATTGTAGATATCTTTCATCACAGGTCACCAGATCAAGAGCTGAGATAATTAGCTTAACCATTACTCTCACCAATGCATCTTTCCACCTGTTTGTCACTGAGCACTCTGGGAACAAATTTTGCACATGTTCAGATCTTCATGAATAATTCTGTATACAGTTGTTGCACCAACTTCAAACTTTATGCTTGTCTTTATAGACATACAATGGTCTTCATCCAGAAAATTGTTTTCAACTAGTTCTGATGTTATGATGTCCCTCACCCACCCACATCTTTTATTTGTTACCTCCACTCTACTATAATTGAACCTCTTTTGCCAGCAGAAAACAGATGCTTGACTCATACAAGTTAATCCATGAGCAGTCTGGTGCATCTCGTAAGTTTCTGTAGCATTTTTTTGCCCAGTTTGTCACAAAACTTTATTGAATTGCGAGCTTCCAAATTGTCTTCACATCTCAACAGCTTTCTGCAAAGTATTCAGCTGTGACAAGTAGTGTTTAGTAGGGTGTATTCAAAGCTGTTTCAGCCATCTCCTTCAGTCTGGAATAGCAAAAGTTGGTAGGTCAGATTAGATGCTTAATAATGATGTACTAAAATTACAATAATTTAGGATAGTTATAGCTGCCTCTTCTAAGAATGTTTCAAAACTTCCTTCTGGAATGCATTTCGTATAATTTAGCTTTATATAATCTTTCATATATATATATATATATATATATATATATATATATATATATATATATATATATATAAAAATATATATTATTGCATGTCTTTTTATTTTTAATCAATTCACTCCAAGTAAGCAATCTAGTCACTAAGGGGCTACTAGAAGTGAGAGAATGATATTTTAGAAGGAACTGGGAACCTAATCTTAAACATGAAGCCTAAGGATAAATCTCTACTCTCTTTTCAGAGGACTAGGGAGGATTGTGAACTGGATGATGGGCAAATTTATCTACTTGTCCTTATTAAATTCTTATTTTAAATTTTTACTTGGTGGGTGGGATTAATTTTGATTTTCGAGTAGAATATGTACAACTTATGTTACTCGACTATGAGAATATATTGATTTTAGTGTGCATTTCTCCTCTTCCACTCTATCTGCTTCATGTATTGATATTGCTTTAAAACCCGAACGCTTTGCAACAATTATTTCCTGAAATAGTTTTCAGCTGCTTTATCCTCAAGGACTTTTCTCATATTCAAGACTTTCTCAACTGGCACTTTAAGAACCTTATCACATAAAACTTGACTTAAAATAAAAAATAAAAAAACTGTACACAATTTCTGGCTAAAATCTTTAGACATTGCTTTAAAAATTATCAAATATTTAAATTGATTAACCCTCTAGGGCCATTTGTATCATATTTGATACAGTATTTCCCTATAAGGAAACATTTGGTATTCATTGACTGAGCAATCAGTACTGCTTTCATTTGAAATTTATAAAATATTTTTCTTAAATTTTTCAGGAAAATATTTCTTTCAAGGCTTGTTTTCACACTGTATCAAATGATACGAATGGCCCTAGAGGGTTAATCTCCGTTCATTCCTCCTCCCCCCCCCTTTTTTTTTTTAGCTTGAGTTTGTTAGAAAAGCATATTTATATTAGTTTTTATTCAGAGTATTTTTCTTATGATAATACAACTATTTTAAAAGGCTTTTTAAGCAGAAGTTGACATCCTTAGTAACAAAGTTAATAAAAATTAACTATTAATATTTCAATTTATAATATTTAAGCAAATCTGAATCACATGGTACAAACACATGTCTAACTGATTTGGTATACCAAAATTAATTTTCATTATTGTAATTGTCAACTTCACTTCTTTGAATATGACGTGGATAAAACTTTGAATGTCTAGAGTTGTTTTACTCCAACAACTGAATATTGACTCTTTTATCAGTTTATTATTAAAGTTTAATTCTAATGATGCCCTGTTCATATGTTGCTTCATTTCAGATGATGGCAATACATTGAAAGAACATCTCATTGATGAGCTCGACTATGTGTTGCTGCCTACAGAAGGTTGGAATAAATTGGTCTCTTGGTATGGAACTGTTGAAGGACAGGTAAGTGATACTAAACTTGAATTTTACCTTTTCTGAATACTCAAGTTTTGAAATTGTTGCCATTTTTTTTTATCGTATCACCCCGAGCAAGGCGGTAACGCCACTGATGTGCAGGGGGCTACGTAATAGTGAAAAGGTTGAAAGAGAAATCTGGAAACCACATCCTAAACAGGGAACAAGGGATGAGCCTCTTAACCTGTTCAATAGACGTTTGATTCTTATAAGTTTCTAAAATATCCGACATGTTACTGTTACCTCTCTTGCCCATCAGAAATTTGTCAGATTTATAGTTTTTATCTACATCAAAATTTATTAAACACTGACAGTCATTTTGCTTTAATATAACGCTGCTTTAAATAAGCATTAGTTAGCAAATGTAGCTTTTTAATCCCCCCCCCCCCCCCAATTTGGCATGAAGACTTAAAGTAATGGCAGTGCTGAAAGAAATTTTAACTTAGAGATTCAAAAAATTACATCTTGGAGTTTAACCAAGTTTCTCTTAAATCTTTTGCCAGGATGACTAGTTAATTAGTTTTATAAAGCAAGTTTGGTACTGTGCCAATGAAGTTCATCTATTCATTCTACATTTAATTTCTAAATACAAGTAAAGAATAAAAAATTAATTTCTCAATACTACTTTCAATTCATTCTCTTTATTTGAGAATAAACAATGTTCAAGACCACTAATCTATTGGCTTTTCCATTTACTGATATTGTAAACAAATGTAATTGTACAGGGCTTCTTATTTTTCACTTGGGAGCTCTCGCTACAAGATATCTAATAAAGGTCTTATTGGCAGGTTTCATTGTTAAAGAGTTTTGGCATCTGCATATGAAAATTGGATTTCCAGTAAAATTTTAAAAAATACAGTAGCATAACTTTTGGTGAAATTGTTAAAGTTCTAACATTCTTTTTATAAAATTGATATTTTGATTGAAAAAAAATTAACTTACCCTTATTTTGGTTGTTAGATATTTTAGCTTCTTTATGTGAAAAACATGTTTCAACATTTTATAAATTTCTCTCTCATTTAGTAATAATTATGAAAGGATTTACTTTTCAATTTTTCCTAAAATGATCCAGCAATGAGTGTAATAAAATTCAAATAAAGGCTTCAATTAAATTCTCTAATGTTGAAACTTTAACACTGAGAAAATTAGCATAATTCATTTTATACCTTAATGTCCTCATTTCCTTCACACAATTATCAGAAATGGAAAAGACTGTTTCTATTGAGAGCATATTTGAAGGTTTCAAAAGTTTGTGTGTGAGTAAAATGGGATGAGAATCCAAATGAATAATATACTAAACAATTTGGAAGGCTTCAACTTTGATATGTTTAATGCTTACCTGATAACTCTGATTCATTGGCCAAACATGTCATTTTAGTAATGTGAGGTGTTGGTCACGTGCACACCAATCCACAATCTGGACAGCTTATGTCAGACAATGCAACGTGTGTGTTTATCATCAATTTTTGAATAACTCTAAAGTTTTTGAAGTGTCTAAGGTGGCTTTACAATTTTTGATTTTGTGACAAGTACTTCTTTATTCAGCTTGATATCTGGCTGTTATTACCAGAGATTTCAAATTCTGATGGCTTCAAGAGTATTTAAGCTTGTACTTGAGGTCCAGCCAGTGTCTACCTGTATTCCAAGCACCAAAATTGCATGGCTGTACAGGAGGACTTTAGGTATTATCACCCATCTAAGTTCAGATTGTATACAAATGTTTTGATATCCCCCAGATTAAAGACAGCATCTGTAAAATGAAAGTTGATTAATGTGGATCTAATAATTTGATCCATACAGGAGTGATCAGTACACTAGCTTGATGCACAAGTGATAGCAAGGCTTTTTTTTTTTTTTTTTTTTTTTTTTAAATGGTTTGGTTGACTATCAAATTGTCTAGGGATGCATGAAAGTTGACAGTTCTTTTTATGTACTTTAATGATTTCACATATTTCCGGTTGCTATGATCAGCTGAGATAGGTAAATCTAACTCTGTGTGTCACTGATCTGTTTAAGAATAGGCATTGGTTGATGCAAAAGCTTTACAGGGTGCTTGAAAAGTAACTCCCCATTTTAAGATACTTACAATTTATTTTTAAACTATAATTTTTACAAGAAATGGATATGAGGGGAAAGTTTAGCATGAGGTTTTATTTGATATGGGCACCAGATTTTGCTTCCAGCTTCTCAAGCCACCCAGGAATTACATCAACTGACTTTCAGGAACTCTTGTGGTATGGAACAGATAACTATTTGGAAGAACTTGAAGGGTGAATATGAAGTATTGAATATAGCAGACTTATTCCTTTAACCAACTCCCAAAGAAAAACTTCACAGGGAGTTAAGTTCAGATTCCTGGCTGGCCACTCATACATAAAATATTGAGTTACTTTTCAATAACCCTATATATATATATTCCATTTGTAAACAAGTTATTATGCAACCCAGGTTTTTACCTTTTTAGTATCTTCAGGCAATTTACAATAACAGTATTGTAACTTGTATGAAGACACTGAAAGGTAGAAACCTGGGTTGCGTAATAACTCGCTTATAAATGAAAAATATTAAAGTTCTACAATATAATTGTATTGAACACTTTAATACAACTGTGTACTGGTCTAATTTAGGTATGATATATATATATATATATATATATATATATATATATATATGCTTTGCTTGCAAGCAAAATTTAAATTTTTAGAATTCACCAGTAACTTTCTGAGTGCAGTGTCATCAGCAAGAAGATAATTGTTCTAGTTAAAATTTGGATTTAAAATACTGATAATTTAAAAGCCACTACTTGTGCAAAATAAAAATTTGACAACTTTTCCAGGTTACTAGAAGCATACTGAAACATGATCAAGGTGAGGAAGGGAGCAAAAATTATAGGAGACATGGCACGATCTTATTTTGTGATATTGATTACTCCAAAAATCTAAAATTTCTCCAGCTTTCATTTCATCTTCAAATGATGATACTCTATACTTATTACATACATTAAATTTCTTCATGACTGTCTACAATGTCTTTGTTCACTGTTTTAAAGCTTTGGTCAAATCGAAACCCATGTAAAGTTTCTGGTCCTTTTCAGAAACTTGACATGAATGCTTCAATGACCTGATTGAAAATTGCATTAGAATTCTGAGTAAATGTCATGATAGGAACAGTCTTGAGATTGGCACAAGCAAGAATTTTGCCAGCAATGCTAAGTAGAGTTTTCTAGTTTATTTTTAAAGATGTTTGGAAGTGTTCTCACAATCCTGGGTAACATGTCTGGTCTTCTAGATGATTTTTAATTAGTCAAGTTTCTTAACCAGCTTTCTATTTCCATACTTGATGATATCTGGAGAAATGCTCTCTTTTTCAGGGACTTTGTTTTAAAAAAAAATAAATAAATAAATAAAATAAAACATTTGAATTAAGGTTAATAGAACAGGTGAGATATTTCTAAACTTTGAGCAATGGAGCCTATAGTGTTATGTCATTGGTTGTATAGTTGTTGTTAAGGAAAATTTCAAAATATTAACAGTATGCTAAGATACCTTTTGAATGAAAGGTGTATCTCTGTCAAAAAACAGGAGCTACCCTATGTTTCTCAGGACCATACATAATTGTATGAACAGTGTATGACCTTCATAAGAGGGCTTATTTTTTTCCACTTTGGCAGCTTCGGTTGACCACAGATTCTTCCATTTTCTTTGAGGCGTTTGTCATTAATCTACAATTTGTCTTATGCATTTCTTTTCATTAAGATATTGAGTTTAGATATCATTGTCATCAAATCAATCCCCATTTTTCATATAAGTAGTTCGAAGATCTCAAAGGTATTAGATTTCCAAGAGACTCAGATATCATCTGAAATCTCCAATGGATAATGAGCTGATTCAATTTTTTTCTGATAGTTCTTGAATTTCATTAGCAAGAGATTAATTAATTGAACTGTCATAATATAATTATGTAATAGTCTTTAAATTTGGGTGCATTCAAGTTTGTATTGTTTAGGCTGTTGAAAATGTTTGGCGGTAAGTTTAAATTTGTTGCAGGTAGTTGTAATTTATTCGATTTCACTTTTACCAATACCATGAGCACCAATGATACCAGGCTGTTCTTATCTCTATATATATATATATATATATATATATATATAATGGAAAGTGAAGTGATGCTTCATGAAATCTTTAAATAAGTGTTCATTACCATCATGTTAACTACTTGATGAGACATTGTATTTTTTTCTCCCTGCCCCCTTCTGATATTTTTGATGTCATTACTGTTACCACTACTATTGGTCTATGAGAAATTAAATAGGTACTTGCTTTTTTATTTTTTTTATTCAGTTTTTGCTCTATTTGGAATTTCTGTTGCTATAGTTTGCTGAATCTTTTGCTTGTAACCAACTTAATGTTTACTTGAATATGGTGAATAGATGAAAGTTGTATTTATGTAGCCTGAACCATTAGTTTTTATTTTTATTTTATTTATTTTTTATTTTTTTCTTTAAATGGCAATGACACTGTTCTTTTGATGGAGTTCAGTTATGACATCTGTGTAATCTATTTTGACCTTGGTTTCCTTCACGGGTATAACACTGGAATTTTAAAAGAATTTTACAATTCATTAACTTGTGTTTATTCTGCATTTTTGTTCTTCAGAAGTCTAATCTCTGTATAGGCCAGTATTTTTTCTTATTTCAACTCAACCTGGACAATACAAAGATACTCAAATTTAAGGAAATGTCATGCATTAAGTTTATATCAAAATTATAAGATTAATATTGAAATGCTTAATTATAAGTTAGATCGGATTAAATTTTACTAATAACAAATGCTACTGCAAAAATTGAACTGATTTTGTGAAATGTTTGAGTTTTAATCTTAATATTAGAAAGCTACTTGAAAAGTCCTTAATGAAGGAACTGTAGATATGTGAATGCAAATATGTAATAGCATGAGAAAAACTATTTTTATTCTAATTAAGCACTGTATATACTAGAAATTGTTTTTAACAATTTGAACACTTAACAGTTAGGATCTGGATGAGCTATAACATTATAAATGCGCTATTTGTCATTCACTCTTTCCAAACAAATTTTACTTTATATTCTGGAAAGACAGTGAAACTTATTAATTGGTATAAATTGCAATTTTGAAATAGTTGCATTGCATTTTTATGCCATAACTGTTAATATGCATTGTTGGGTGTGTAAACTTTTCTGCAGTATTTATATTTTATCAAAACTCACTCTATATTTGTGCATTGACCTTACAATGTACCAAAGTTCTTGTGATTGAACTTTATATTTGAAATAACTTAGGAATTCCTATTCTAGTCATCTTGAGGTGGGTAAAAAGTTCCATTTTTTTATGCTATGGAATGACAAGTGCAAGCACATGATAGAACTGCATTTAGTATTTAAGCTTTTTTGCAATAAATGATTTTCTTCACTAAAAACAAAAGGTTTAAAATTTATAGGTGTACTCCTAAGATCATTTGATTTGAAAAAATATTTGGTATACAAAATATTTTATTTTCATGTTGAAGTAGCTCATTTCAGAATTGAGTTACAAAAATATTTAAACATTTTCTTGAATAAAGAATTATTACTTGCATTTTCATTTGTATTTTATATTGCTTTTAATGACAGCTGATCATTTTCAGTATTTTATTGGAGTGATAGTAATTTAACTGGTATTTATTTTCTTAGTAAATATTAAGGGGTTTTTCATTTTGTATTTAATTCTCTAATCAATGATACTTTTTACAGGAGCCAATTGCCCGTAAAGTTATTGAGCAAGGCATGTTTGTGAAGCATTGTAAAGTGGAAGTTTACTTAATAGACTTAAAACTTTGCCAGAATTCGGATATGGATGCTGTTCACACTAAACAATTCAGTCGAGCTATCACCATTGGTAAGTGTACATTACCCTAATAAAGATTTTCCTCTTTTATTTAAAAAAAAAAATTAATCTTAGTTCAAGTTCAAACAGGTAGATAATTTTTTAATCTTTGACATGAATTGTAATATGAAAAATAGCTGCCCAGTGTTAATGTCCAATTTTAATTGGGTATAAATTAGATGGCTATCTCTGTTTATATTTTGTAATTGAAAATAGTGTTTTTTTTTTCATCTTAAAATATAATTGTTTTATATAGCTAGTTTCATGTAATGTCTTTAAAATCTCCTTAATGAAAACTACTCTCAAAAAAAAAAAAAATCTAACCTTTGTCCGTCAGTATGTAACTTTGCTGTACTAAAATTGTATCCTGTCACTGAAGGTGCCCTCATCTCTGAATTTGAATTTTGTAGTTGTCATATCCTGCTATGGCTGTAACCATATTTTCAGATGTCTGGTATTAATTTTCAGTGATTTTTCACGTTAGGAGATTTCTCTAAAATTGGAGAAAAAAATTTGTCTGGGAAAAGTAGCTGAATTGATAAAAAGTGGAAAATACAGATTCCAAGATACAATGAGTACAAAATTATTTTTGTTGGGAGAAGCAAATTTTTCAAAGCTAGTTAGTCGAAATATTTATCAATGGGTTTTGATAATGTGACCCAAGGTCAAAATATGGCCTTCAGGATTTCCTGTTTACTGATTACCAGGACGTCTGATAGGAACAGGCAAACAATAAGTGTTTTCCCCTTTCACTGGAAGTTGAAATTGTTAAATGATATTAATGTCGAGATAATATCATAAATAAAGAGGAGGAAATAGAAATCCTGTACCTAACTTCAACACCCTGCTTTTGTGTTTTTAATAATACTTGGGTGGAAAACAAAATTCAGTGAGATGGGGACCAGCAACGAATTGATGCAAACCAGCTGAAAAAGGCTGCCTGAGAGATATTGTAAGATATGGTCAGTCCAAATTTAACGAGCTGCAAGTGGAACCACTGTCCCGTGGAGATAATAGATCCTGAATATTAATGTGCTGCTGAAATACCAGCCAACTGATATTTCTTTTTGCGTCACTTAGTTTTGACTCGCTTGTAATTTTTTATCTATTATATATAAAATCTACACCGTGGCTTGGTAGTCTTAAATCTGGTTTTTCATTATATACAATTACTATACGTGTCTTGTCTAACCTAGTCGGATGATAAATGATCTTGATTTGGATGATCCAAGACCAACAAACACAACATGGGTGGAATTGACCAATGGTCAGAAAAGTTAGCTGGACTCAGTTAGGGGCTATGTTATATGGCAGCAGAAAACAACTTTGAGTAAAATTAACAATAAGGATATTGCAATTGAGATATTGAAAAAGAATGCAGTGGAAAGGGAAGTAATATTAATAATGCATAGTGCTAAAGGTTAATACAAATGTCAGATTTTCTTTTCTCTAATAAACAAGCATTTTTTTTTTTTTTTTTTTTTTTTTTTTACAGATCAAATAGAAAAGGAAATGAGGAAGCTCTTTAACATATCTGATGATAAAGAAACTCGACTCTGGAATCGATATATGTGTAATACTTATGAACATCTAAATAAAACAGACCATACGATACAAGATGCTGGCTTGTATCAGGGACAGGTAAGACAACTGGCTCTCATTTGCAATGTGGTAGTTCTATATTCTCTATTGTAATTTATTAAATGTGTGTTTTTTTGTTTTTTTTGTGTTAAAAACTAGCATTATCTTGGAAATATTTCAAATGAATTTTTTATCACAATCCTGTGATCAGATAACTGAAATCTAAAAACTTAAGTGTAAAGTAGATTTTAGAAATTGAAAGTGTTTATTCCTCTATCAATTTGTTTTGAATTTTATTCTATAAAAGTCTGTCCTTTGCAGTATCTTTTTATTGAATTGCTGGATAAATTGGGTATTTCCACTTCTGTAAATAATAACCAAAAAATTTTTATCTTGAAGTTCTTGACAATCTGAAGTGGTACATGTACTGAAAATACATGTTTAACAAAGAATTATCTAGATTTTATGAAGTCAAAATCACTATAATAGAAATCACTGAAATGAACACAGAAGGTAAAATCAGCATCCCAAAATTAATTTGTAGATAAAATTTGAGGTGTTTATAAAATTTACTTGTATATATTTTTTCTCCTTCCTTATCTTTTTTACTTCTAGCTTATTGTAATTGAACCTCAGAATGATGATGGTACATGGCCCAGACAGGCAAAAAGGTGGGTTGTTTGTTTTCTTAGACTGCAAAATTTTTAGAGCTAATATTTTTTTTATTTTGTGTCTGTTCATTTTTATTTTTTTAAAAAAAAATCTTTCAACATTTTGCTCTTAATATGCTGAAGCATGTCAAAAATTAGTTTTTCTCATGAATTTAAAAAAAAATATTAAAAATTTCATTAAGTAAATGGGATGATATTGCTTTGGAAATAGTAATTTATGTATTTATATTTTGGATAAGCAAAATATATAAATTTTTTGTTTACATGTATGAAGCATTAGAACTTTCAATTGTCATCTGTATTATTGGCTGTAAAATATTTTAAAATTTTTTCTAAAGTGTTTTTTTTTTTTTTTTTTTTTTTTCTCCTTTTAGTACCAGCAGTTATAATTCAAGCAGTGCTCCCTTGGAAAGACAGTCCTCATATACTTCTACAAGGTATTGTCCCTTAATTGTACAAATTTATAAAAATTCTCTTAAAATTCATGGACAGGGAACTAATAAAAACTTAGCTATATGCTTAATTGTATGAATAACTGATGTTAAAATTGTGTGTGTGTGTGTATATATATATATATATATATATATATAATTTAGTAACTTGAAATGTCATTGTACCTTTTTAATCTGTAAAGTTAAACTCTACTGTTGTGAAATCAGATTTTCTAAACAATGAAACATTTAAACTCTAATGAAAGTGAATTTACCACATTAAAATGGTTCTAAAAGTGGGATAAAGATCTTTTCCTCAAATACGTTATTTGTAATTTACTTTGGCATTAAAATAAGAATTTAAATATGAAATTGAATCTTTTGTAGGTCTTCTGGTTACAACAGTAGTTCTAGTAATTATGATAACAACTACAGCTCCTATGGGTGCTACAATAATGAACCTGGACGTTCTCAAGCTGTGCCTGGTCTCTGTGGATTGTCAAACCTTGGAAACACTTGTTTTATGAATTCTGCTTTGCAAGTAAGTGTTATTATAACTTGTTACTGTGCAAATGTTTTACAAAATCTTTGATACTTTTAAAAAAAAAAAAATTATTGGATCTCTCTCTTTCTCTCTCTTCCTCCTTCAGAAAACTGAATTTAGTTCAGAAACCAATACTACAGATTTGTTTCCATAAATTTAACTGGCACACTCCAAATTTTACAATCCCTTAATTCTGACTATTTTTGTTCATAATTCTTTTTCTTTTCTTTTTCTTTTATAGTGTATGAGTAATGTTTCCTACCTAACTCATTATTTTCTTGAAGAAAGATGGGTGGATGAGTTAAATGAAGACAATCCTCTAGGTATGAGAGGAGAAATTGCTAAGACTTATGCAGAACTTGCTAAACAAATGTGGTCTGGTAAATACACTTATACAGTTCCAAGGAATTTTAAAGTAAGTACATATTACAAAGGAAAATCACTCCTGACTTTCATGCAAAAATGCATTTGTTTTTTATTTTCTGTAATAATTTGTTTTCTGTGTATATAATTATCGATAATTTTCTAAAGCTTTTTTTTTTTTTTTTTAATGGAATACTTATTCAATATAAATTGTTAATAAGATGTAAAATCATAGTTAAAATATAAAATTTATCTGAATGCCTCGTTGGCCTAACTAAAGTGATTCCCCCACCCACATCACCTCTGAAAAGTTTATTTGGTCAGATTTTAGAAAATAGCTTATCCCTCCTCTCTCATAATACTTGGTTCATTTGGAATGATCTCAACCTTTATTTTAATAGCTGATTATTTTTCTTTCAATTAAAATTAAAATTTTAAAAAAACAGTCTTGTCATACTAACATATTTTGCTTTATTTTGCAATATTTAGATTGCAGTTGGAAAATTTGCACCTCAGTTCTCAGGTTTCCAGCAGCAGGATTCTCAAGAATTGATGGCCTTTCTATTAGATGGTCTTCATGAAGACTTAAATCGAATTCGTAAGAAGCCATATATTGAGTTGAAAGATGCCGAGAACCGACCAGATGCTGTAAGTTGTTAAATGTATTGAATGTTTGGAGCATAGTGGGTTAATAGCTTGGACTGGGTGAAAAGTAGTTGAAATGACTGGCTTGTATAATACTTCAATATTTAATTAAATATCTTTGATAATTGCATTGCAGAAGTACTCTTTAATATTTGCTCAACAGTATGTACTGTTTGTTACACTACAATACAAGCACTAATTACAGAATTAAGTTTAGCGCTTTAGTCATGGTGAACATTTTTTTTTTTTTTTTAAGATTACCTAAATTACTCATGTATCTAATATCTAGTGAACTGGAAACATTCATATTTGTTTCTATAATGGCCAGCCATTATATTCCAAACACATTCATCTGCTAGGGTTGCTAGCCAATCCCTGTTGCAACCAGCAACAACTTTCACTCCCAGGCTTTAGCTCAACCCTTGGTATGGCTTTCAAGGTGCTACGTACTGGGATTGGCTCCACAAACTGATATCAAGTCACTTTCCTAACAAACTGAAAAGACGTTGATAAAAATACCACAAACTTGTAACGTTAATTATATCCTATTGTAATTGTCCCTCTTTTTGTTAGCTTGTACGACACTTACCTGCCAATCACCTCATAATGGACTATTTTGTTTTGATCTCGTGAAAAGAGGGGAAAATATACTCCTTGATTTCAAAAAGAAAATGAAAAAAAGATTGAAGTGTTTAGTGGCTTTCCGTAAAATGGAAGTTGACAAATTTCAAATTTTTTTGTTTATATCCATTTGTAAAAATAACAAGCATTCATATGTATGATTGTTGTTGCAATAGTTTGTTGAAGTTATTAAGCTCAAATATTTAGCAATGCAATAGCTGAATTTCTGTGGATATTTTGTCATAGTATTTGCCATCAGTCTACTTAATCATTAACGTTATTTTGAGATTCATCAAAAAATTAAGGCATGAGAAGCCGTTTCATTTAAACTAAGATCACACCAATAACAGATAAATCTGAGCAGCCCCCTTCTGAAGGCTATCATTGAGTTACATTCCAAATTAATCACCAGCTAAGCAAAAACTTGGTGTTCCTGAAGTAATCTGCTGCTGGCACCCAAAACCAAAAAGAGCACAACTTGGGCACCAATGTCCATGGAGAGGATTTTTCATGACCCCCTCCATTAGTTCATGATACAATAGTATCCAAGGCCAAGAAAGGTCATTGGACTGAAGAATGGCTTGCAAGGCTGCTCAACACTCTTGGAGGAATCTCAATTGATTCCGGGACTTATGGGAGGAATGATAGGAAGGCGTCTCTAACACTGCCCTCCAAAATTGAATGCACAGCATAGGAAAGACAACCTCAAAGCATGTCTATGACTCAGTGTGGCATTCCCAGCCTCCCCACCTCCTGATGACAGACATCTGTCAACCAGATTCCTTCCATCACTCTCCAAGGTGCTTGAGCATCTTCTTACAGTCCCTACAGAAGAGAAGTCTGGAAAGCCAATAAAGGATAAGAGGAAAGCCCAGACAACCTGCTGTAATATTGAAGGGCACTCTGTGTACAGTGATTTTTGTACAACGAACACCTATATATTCTGTTTGTAACTGGATGTTCTTTGTTATTAGCACATTTCCTGCTAGCTGCTTTGTTACCTCTTCTATCCCAGCAGGATATTCCATGTTGCATTTGTTTTGCCAGAATTTTGGCAACTATTTTTGGGCTTTTCAATGCCTCCTCCATCCTGTTAGCACTGATTAGCTTTGTCAACAGCTGGTTCTAGCTCTCACAGCATCCAGGGCCTCGGAAATGATCACTAATTTGTTGCTCTTAATGTATTCCTTGTGCTGTTATCTTCTTGTAATAAGATGCATCTTTTTTGGCCAAACTCGAGGTTCAAACTAATGAATTTGACGACAATGACACCAATAGTGTAACAATCTGCTTGGGAGACTTGGCCATTATAGCCATGACCTCACCACAGCATGCCAACATGGAAAAAAAAAGTTCAATATAGGATTGCACAAATAATACAGGACAAAAACAGTAAAACAAAATGTAGACAAAGATCAAACTTAGATACAAGTGGCGAAAAACTTTGCATAAAATCTCACTCATCAAAAATAAAACAAATCTTGCTAGCATCTCCAACTTATAGGCAGAAGCACACAAATATATACTAGGATTTCTTCCAAACCAGTAAAATAGTTAGGTTCTCAGTTTCATGACTGTCTTGATCTGTGTTGTCTTGAATTCAGCGCTATGTTTGCGTATCTGAACTTGCTCTTGGGTGTCAATCCTCATTCTTTGAACTTTTTACCATATCACTGTTGCTTTGCCTTGTGGATATTGTTTGTTTGCTTTATTCTTATTTTATTGTATTTTTTATTTTTTCCTTTTCTTAGTTCTTTTGTTATTGCTTATTGTAAACTTGGTTAATTCTGTTTGTTGGACAGCTGTCATTAATTTTACATTTAACCATGGCTACTCATTCTACAGACAGATTTGTTTATATCTACATTGATATATTGTATTCATCTACCTTGGCTTTGACAATATCATAAAATGACTGTCCTGCATTGTTGTTTCAGGAAGTAGCAAAAGAAGCCTGGAACAATTATAGGAAAAGGAATGATTCAGTAATTGTTGATACATTTCATGGATTACTCAAGTCTACTTTAGTTTGTCCAGAATGTGCTAAAATATCTGTCACTTTTGACCCATTCTGTTACCTCTCATTGCCTTTACCAATTAAAAAAGAAAGACAAATGGAAGTTTTCTGGGTGCCATTAGATCCTGCCAAAACACCTGTTCAGGTAAGTTTCTATTTTAGTTTATTATTATTATTATTTTTTTTTTTTTTTTTTTTTTTTTTTTTTTTTAACTGTTCACAAATGTTTACAAAATTATGAAACTGGCATTTTTCAAAATGACTCAAAAACAATTTTTTATGTTTATAACTTTTCGTTAAGTAGCTAATTCGTATAAGATTCTATTCAAATTCACAAAGTAATGATTTGTGTGTGTGTTGTTTTTATATATATACATACTGGGAACAATGGGTAAATTGTCGCTATTTTATATCTTTAATTTCACACATGTGCATTGGTTTTGATTTTTATCGACTGCACATTATAGTAGGGTCAGTTGTATACCGTCTGAGAAAAAGCACACTGATGCAATTTACTTTGACAGAGATTTGGAAATGACATACTGTACTTCTTGGTATTTGCATCAGGAGCTCCAATATGAATATTTCACTGTGTCAAGGAAAATGCAGAGGGTTCAGAAAGTTAGGCAAGTCTAATGGTGATTACAAAGTCAGCTTGGAAAATTCACTTTGATCGTTCTGAGAACTCCCAAATTTGGAACTTCAGACTGAATATGGAGGCCTACTTTCAAGTTCTTTGAGGAGGTAGTGCAGCTCAGTCAAGATGTTGATTGCTGGAAGACCCTGTTTGAGAACAAGACTCTGCACCATGCCACACAAGCAGGGAAACCTAGTCATACCTCTCAGACAATTTCTGACACCTCATCACCCCTTAACTCTAATCACCAAACCCCTCAGACTGCAACCTACTTGGTTATGAGGGGTGCACTTGAGCAAGAGACCAACAAAACTCATAATACCAAAGATGAACAGAAGGCAAGGTTTATGGCAGCATTTATCAACATAAACAAGGAAATTGTCCAGAACAGTTGTAGATTTCAAGTTGTCTGCAGACTCTTGAACTAAATGTACTCTTTAGTATTTAAAAAAAAAAAAAAAAAATTGTATAATTTTTGTAAATATATCTGCTAATGCAATGTCAGTGTTTTCATTTTTGTATATTTTAGATGAAAATTTAAATATTTATTTCGTTTTGTTCAGTTAATTTTGTTTTATTTTAACATATAAATTTTCTTTCAGTATAAGTTAACTGTTCCCAAGCTTGGTACAGTACGTGACTTGTGTTCAGCCTTATCCAAACATGTGAATGTTCAACCTGATAAGGTAAATATTAAATTTTCGTTGCATTACTTCATTTTACAGTCCTTATAAAACATCTCATATATATATATATATATATATATATATATAAGTCTTACACAGGTTTAAATTTGAGGATAAAAACTTTAATTTGTACTTTTTTTAATGAGCTATAACGATTTTAACACCACTAACTTTGGAATGATATGAAGTTGACTTCAAAACTTTAAGATTAGATTTTGAATGTAACTTTGAATTATTCAAAGAATGTATGCACAGGATCAATTATTTTTAATTTGATTTAAAGTGTTACTTTACATAATTCTTGCAATACTAATATCAACATGAAAGTATTCCAATATTAATTGTCCCATAGAACCTTTTCAACTCTATTTCCACATGGGTATAAAAAGGGGTGGAGGAAACTCTTAAGATCTCTCAACTGACAATCAGTTCTAAGTATTTAACTTAAAAATTTTGCAGCAGAAAGATTCTCCTTAAGCATATTTTATGCTAGATGTACACTGGAATAAAATAACACATTGCTTAAAAAACAAAAAAATGCATATTTAAATCTGTGCAATTCTGTTTTCTTTCAAATGAAGAAATATTTCTAAGATTTAACCATTAGCAATGTAAAGATTTATTCTAAAAGCAAAATGTTTGCCCCTACAACTGTGATTTAATTTGCTAAACAAATGTTTGAATCTAGGTTGTCTTACTATAGCAACAGGGAAAATCACCTTGCTTGACATTCAGAATTGCCATTACAAAAGTAATGTGAATAATGCCAAGTTAATTTACAATTAATTTCTTTTTCTTAATGATCTTTCAGTTTGTAAAAACTATACATGGTTCACAAAATTTGAAAGTATCAAACCAACATTTGTGTTATCTTGTAAATATTAGGCTTTTATGTAAATCAGATTGTATAGTTTAGTCAAAGCAACCAATATTATAAACTAAAGTAACATTATACATGTTTGACAGTGGCTATGAAACCCTACATAACGCAGTATATAGTGTAACTGATGACTTGAGTAGCATCAGTGAATTGTGATGTTATGTTCTTTTTCATTAAGTGATTGTCATTTTTCTGTTGCTGGTGATCAGTTTTTGTGTCACTTATGACTGCCTGCAGTTTTTAATGTCATTGATGGCTATCTAATGACAATATGCTTGTTATACCTTACTATTGTCATCCAAGTAAAATCTAGTGCAATTACCACCTCAGAGGTAGAAGTCCAACACTCATTCTCTGTGATCCTAGTGTTAAATCCTATTAGTCTTACATAGTTGGTACAATTATGCTGCTACTTCGCTTGCCAACCAGCTCAATCCATTTCTTAGCCCTGTCGGCAGGGCTTCAGAATACATCAACTGCACCTCTGCAGAGGGGAAAAGTCTCTCAATGGGGCCACCAGTTGGCCGTGGGTAGTGACCCGTAATGTCTGGGGACAGGATCCTGGTGGTTGAACAGGTCATGACCCGGGTGCAAAGAGGTCATGTTTTTGCAACACCACTTTAGCCCTTACCTGGGCTAGATTGGCGGTCGGAGATGCCTGATCCGATCAATCAACTGGTCATGTCAAGCCCTGATTCACACACATATATATATATATATATATATATATATATATCCTTATTACACTTGATATAGTGCCAACTATAACCAGTGATCCACACTCAACCCCTCCTCAATATGAGTTAGAAGGCAGTGGCTGAGGGTCAATAAGTTTGTTGTATTAAAGCTGTAACCACTGTAAGTCACCAGATTTTTTCCTAAAACTTGGGTAAAGAAAACCATAATTTTGCAGGTGCTTGTAGCTTTCTACAAATGAGTATAGTGTTCATGTCTCCCTCACACGGCAAGGCGATTAGGTTTCCACTTTGACGTGCTCCAATATAGGACTTTGAGGTGGGTTGGGAGCATGAACAATGAAGTTTACAAAATCAAATAACATGGCTTACTTCAATCCTCTCAAGAGACCGCATATTGAATCCGATAGTGATTCCAAACTATACCAACCAGGATCTACAAAATTTATAGTTCTAGAATCTATAGAAAATACCCCCTTATCAAAGATGTCTACCTTCATAATTGGAAGGATTATATCCTCCAGGATAACTCCCAGGCAGGTTAAAAAAATGGAACCTTACTTATGGAAGTTGATCAAAGAAAACACTGAATCTTTACTTAAAATGTCAGTTTTGTACAACCAAAAAGTAAAGGTGTATCCCCCACCAAAGGCGTAGTCAAGAGTAGTGAACTATCACTCTGCACCACAGATGAAATCAAGACTGGACTAAAGAACCAAGGAGTTACAGACTACAAAAGAATCAGCATCAGAAAAGAAGGGTAACTCCATAAACACTTAACACATTTTAACCTTTCACATAAGATCCCAAAAGAGATTAGGGTTGGCTACAATATAATAAAAGTAGAACCTTATCTCCCAAACCCAATTAGGAGTTACAAATGTCAGAAATTTGGACACCATGCAGAACAATGTACTGAAAAACCAGTATACAAAAATTGTGGATTGAGGGACCTGACTACCATGAAGACGACTGCAATCAGACAGCAAAATATGCAAATTGCTTAAGAGATCACCCAGCATACACAAGAACCTGCATTATATGGAAAAAAGAAGTTTTGGAAATGCTTCCTTTTGGGAATCAGGAAAGATTGTTGAAACATAGACAAACAAGATACCATGCTCAAACCTAGTCCAAAGAAACCCTACCAACTATTAATACAAAGGACAAGTACAAAGAACTACTCAAAACTTCTACAATTGGAACCTGATGACTGGCCGAAATTCATAAATGAATTAAAATCCATCTTTGGAAAACTCAAAACCCATACTCCACAAAGACAAAAATCTAGTGATCAAATAAATCAATGAAAAACTTTCCTTAACAAATAAAAAAAAAAAAACTAACACAGATCTCCAAAAAAAACTGATTCAAAACTAATCTCATCTCATATAAACAAACAAAAAATCTGAAAAAGAACCAACAAACAAGGCACCGTTCAACATCAAGAACAAGAGCACAAGTTAATTCGAGTCCAAAATGAAACAGATTTGAAAACCTTGGTCATGGATATTGAGGAACAAAAATATCAAACATCCAAAAACCTCAAACAAAAACAAGTGGTGTTGACCAGACTTGGAATAGGACACACCCAAATCACTCACTCATACCTTCTAAAAAATGAACCTTCAATATGCATAGCATGTCAGAAACTGTTTTCAGTGAAACGGATACTAATCAACTGCAGTGGCTTCAAACCAATCTAGTCAAAATATTACCCATCAAACAACCTAAGACTTGTTCAACAATACCAACCAAAAACAAAATATTACAATTCCTGAAAGAAATTAAACTATACGCAAAAATCTAAGTCTCTACCTTATTTAAAAACAACTTTTTAAACCTCACTATTGTTCAATATACGCTTAAAACGCCCCCCCCCCAACTCTTCCTACAAATCGGTTCACCAATATACTTAAATTTTGGTATTAAATGACCTACAATGGTTGATATGCTGTTAAACAGATCAATCAATCAATCCATTTCTATAACTGTAGCAGAATCATCTGTATACTGTTTCTGATTTTTAACTGAAGATACTAAATTTTTAATTTGTGCTGAATTTTGAATATACAGGTAGTTATTAACATTGAATTTGATATGTGAATGTTATAACTTTGAACTAAACAAAATATAGTTTTTTTTTTTGTTTTGTTTTTTTTTTTGTTTTTTTTTTTTTAGAAAAAAAGCACTTTTTGTTGGGATAAAATTATTCCTCTTACATAAATTCAATAATCTGTAAAATCAAAATCCAATTTCATAGAAATTTGCAAATAGAGCTTTTAATCACTTAAGGATTTGAATTAAATGTCTAATTTCTAAATGATTTTCAAGTGATTAAACTGAAATATCTTGGATGTGTATTTATAAAAATGTTATTTGGGATTTAGTATATGATTTAAATTTTTAATCAAGGATTATAGCTGTCAATGTCACAAGTTTATTTTGTGAAAATAACAGCACATTTTATTTTTGCCACCATTAGCATTACGATATTTATGTTCCCATAGTGAGTTTTCTTAATAGCTTTAAGTTACTAATATTGTTCTATATTCACTTAGCACTTTTATTCTCAACACAAGTTCCTTTCTTAAAAGCAATGCATCTAATGCTAAGTTGTTTATTACAGATGGTTGTCACTGATGTGTACAGTCACAAGTTTCACAAAGTCTACTCACAAGAGGATGCTCTAAACCACATCACAGACAGAGATGATATTTTCATGTCAGTTGCCACTCTTAATTTTCATTTTGATACTCTTAACTATGCAGCATGTCCTTTTTAGAATTTTTTTTATCCAGAAAGCTCTAATGAAAAATTTGCTACTATGGTAATCTTGTTCTAATGCAAATTATTTGAATACTATATTTAGTTTTTCAAATGGGACAATGGATATATACTAGCATGCTAATTTTGGGCGGAGTACATTAAATTATTATACACCTTTTTAAGAAATCTAGATTGATAGGTGCCATCCAACAGAATATACACCACTTTAAGCAGTCTCAAGCTGAAAAAAATAATGCAAAATTATTGGGCCAATGAAAGATTCAAAATAAATGATGAAATGCAAATTTCTAAGTAGGATCTGTTACTTATCAACATCAATGAAAGTGCCTTGTCAAGTCATTGTAGTTAAACATTAGCTAGCTTTTTGCAATCCAAAATTAATATCCAGACAAGTGAGGTTCCAGTTGATACAGTACTCAATCATGAAAAGAAAACTTGAATGTGTGTATAGTGGGGTGTTGCGAAGGAAATAAGATTAGAAGATTGAAATGGTCAAAAGAACACTTAAAATAGAATGCTGGAAAGTGTCAAAGTAATTTTTATTGAATGCAAAATAGTTTCATTCTCTAATAAAAGAATGTGAGAAAATCAGTGGGAGAAAGGAACAATAAAAGATAAACAGACAGTAAATTTAAGATGGTGGATACTTAATAGCAAAGGTAGAAAAAAAGAATTTGTAGAAGTTGAAACCCTCATCAGTGAAAGCTACACTCTAATTTTCTGTGAAACTATGAAGATGAAATTTTTCAGCATGTCTTTCTTGCTATATATATATATATATATACAAAAAGGTACTCTTCTAGATAATCAACTTTTGGAAGACTGGCAAATAGAAAATTCTGATCTCAATATAATTGATTCAATTTGGTGGAAACTTACAAAGTGTTCAAATGAAGACTAGCCAATCTCAAAGAACTTTGAAATTACTGCCAAGAAGAATGGCAGAGGTGATTCAGAATGAGATCATTTAGATCGTTTCTTTCAATACTAAATTGAGGCAATTATTCAGGCTAAAGACAGCAACGCTAATTCAAAACACTCATGTTTTGACATTTTGTACTCTCTGTAATATCAAAGATAAGTTTACAAAAAAAAAAAAATTAAGTGATATTTTTACTGGTGGTCCAGTATTTTTTGCATGGGTCTTATTTCAGCATCAATATGCTTAAGTTGTTCTATCATCCACCATACAACATTAACAAAAATGCAGTAACTTGTTTTCTGGTTCTCAAAAATAATGTACTAATCACTTACTTTTATCAATTTTATCTCAAAATCAACTTACCAAGATGGCCCTAAAGTTTTGTACAGTGTGTGTGTTTTATCCTTTAAATATACTTGTAATGCAATTAAATTTTTTTTTAAATAGAATTTTAAAAGCATCATAAAAAAATTGTGCTTTAATGTCTTACATTTTCTCTTGAAACAACTTTTAGAATTTAATTTTTCAGTTATGAAGTTCCTGTGACTAAAATGGATGACCCTAACACTGTAATATTAGCAATATATATGAGAGAGAAAAGGTAAGTATTTTTAATTGGACTGTTAAAAATACCATTGCCTTTAATTAAAAAAAAAAAAAAAAAAAGGCCAAATTATGAATCTGTCCTTGTTTTCAACATACTCTGTAAATCTTTATTTTTTAAAATTTTAGAGATTAGCTTAAACAACTTGAATTTTTTATCTTATTTCCAATTAATCTTGCTTATTACAACTGTAATTATCCTTTAAGGTTTTCCTCTTAATCTTATGTTCTCATTTGTTTTTATCTTCAGAGTTAAAACTGGGTTTAATGACCATCCCCTCACCTCTTACCAGTTGTTTGGGCAGCCTCTGTTGCTCCCAGCACCCAGAAAAAATTGCAATTATGAGAACCTGTATAATTTAGTTTTGAATAGGATATCGTAAGTATTTTTAGTGTTTTTATTTCATGTCGCGCAAGGGGTTTTTTAATGGCAACATTTTATCTCCACTTCTGTTTATATCGTTTTCTTAGAATTTAACTGATATATAAAAACCATGGGCAATATTAAAAAATTTTCTTTCTCTCTTTCCTCCCAAGCAAAATATTTCATGTGTATCTCTAAATATTCTAAAACCACAATGATCATTTTAGGGACTTTCTACAATTGAAAAAAAAAAAAAAAAATGTGCTTGTGAATTTAAGAAAATATGTAAACTAAAATGAAATTTCACAAACTATATTACATTACATTAAAAGGAATTGGATCAAAATAAAATGAGCTCATTTATGCTTGAGTTATCAAACAAAAACAAGTTGCATCTTGGGAAAAAAATGTTGCAAATGTAGCTTTCTATTAAGTATTTTGGCTGGTCAGTTGTGGTGGTAGTTAGAAGTAACTATTACGAGTATCTGCAGAAATGCATTCTCAAATTAAAATTTCATTAACAATTCTTTTCAGAATTGTTAGCCTCTTATATTGAAGAATTTACTGTAAATTTCAGGCGCCTTGTGAAAGTACCTGATGAATCTGATAAATGGTGGATGGAGGAAGACCGCAAAAACGCCTTAGATGAAAATAATGTTGACCTTGATGAAGATATTGACAATTCTGTCTATAAAGTAAATGGTGGTTAGTATACACTTTTTTGTCTTTCTAGTTGCTATTAGTTCTGGTCATACCTCTAAACAATTCTTTAAAGAAGCTACATTGAGTATTTTCTACTTTGATTGAAATTCAAATCCTAATATTTTAATTAAGATTCCTAAAAAGGAGGGAGTGACTTAACTTTTCACTTAATAAACTCTTTCATTTTATCCAGATCCTGGTCACACAAATCGAGCATTTTTTTTTTTTCTTAATTCTCTTTATATAAAATTATTAGCATCTGCTTAAATACTTAATGTACAGGTACATTAACCCTTTGAAACTGAGCAGGTAATGTACCAACCACTGAGTCACAGCGCATATACCCAGGCAGTTAATATACTGCCCAGTATCAGGAAATCTGTATTCATCAGGGTTCAAAGGGTTAAATAAAAGTAAACTTGTATTAAGATCTAAGTAAAATTTGGTATGCTTTACTATGCTTAATGATCTGTTATTAATTCTGTAATTTTACAGAATAAACATTTACTAATTTATTTACCCTAATGTATAGTTTGTTTCTACTAATTCCTTCAGAGCAATCCTAGTGGGTATGTGTTAAGTGAATGTAATAGTTTAGGAATGTTAATAGGGAAAGTTCATCTTACATTTGGTTTATATGCTTTGTTCAACTTTTCTGAGTTTTGGAGTGGCATTTTATAGGTTAAGTTAAAAAGAACCATTTTTTTTTTTTTTTTTTTTTTTCTCTGCATTTTTAATTGATGCATGCTCATGCACATAAGCTTTATACAATGGTTTTCTTAAAAATGGCTTTGCCTTGCCTCCTGCTTCTGAATTTTCTCAATTTTGAGGTAGAAGTTGTGTACTTAATATAATTTCAACAAAAGAGAAATTCTGAATAAACAATATTGCAATGCAAAATGAATTAACTAGGGAAATTCTCTTAATTTCCGCTTCCATTAATTATTGAATATTTCATAAGCATCTTCTCTACTTGCACCTCTGTTTTCTATGGAGGTAGTATAAATTAACTGGTGCTTCTAGCTATGTATGTATTCATTGATGCACTGATTTTAAGTACACTTGTTGTCTACTGCATACTTAAGCCAGCAACTTGTGGATTACCACTTTAGGAGACAGTGGTGCACATATGGAGGATATGGATGATGACAGCTGTGATTCTCCTGTAGAGGAAAGTCCAAAGAATAGTGTTGGCTACAGCAACCTTAACTGTGGGGATACCTCAAGTAACTTAGCCAATGACCTGACCAACACTATGGTGAACAGTTGCGGACAAAT
This sequence comes from Ascarosepion bandense, assembly GCA_037127315.1. Classification (NCBI taxonomy): domain Eukaryota; kingdom Metazoa; phylum Mollusca; class Cephalopoda; order Sepiida; family Sepiidae; genus Ascarosepion; species Ascarosepion bandense. The sequence goes on from JBBBDQ010000118.1 coordinate 2,342,719, forward strand.
CAGTAGCTCCTCTGGTCCAGCTAATACATCTAACAGCAATATTTCCTTGACAGCAACATCGGCAATGAGTAGCAGTAGCAAGAGGACTGACTGTAAACAGGACTGTGAGGACAATGTAAAAGCAGACAATACAGATAACGAAACTGAGGAGAATGAGAACCAATTTGCCCATCGCCTCTTCAGATTTACACCTGTCAATTCTTATGGAACGGCTGCTGTTGATAACCGTATGGATGAGAGTGGCAAGCCTCTGAAATTAACTTGTGAGTAGTAGTTTTTTTTATTTTAATTTAACTTCTCTTCATCCCCCCCCCACCCCATTTTGTGTGCTACAATAGTGATATTAATAAATCCAGTAACGTGATTCATGCTATTCCTAATTGGATTCAGCTATTGCAGTTAATTTTTTAAAAATTCCACATTTTCCTTTGAAATTTTTGTAGTAACTCAAAAACTCTTGACACTCGACTTTTTTTTTTTTTTTTTTCAGCTCAAACATATATTGCTGTAGATTGGGATACTAAAGTAAAAGAAAAGTTTTATAGTGAAAAAGCAGCAGAAGTGAGTTTCCTTTTTCTTACTAAAGACACTTAACATTAAAATATCAGTGCCTTATAACTTATGTAATTTTTCTTTATTTAACAGGAACTTGATATCCATGAATCTTTTCATATGAAAAATACAGCTAAGAAACAGATAATTCAATTGAGTGAATGCTTGGAACTCTTTACTACAAAGGAAAAACTAGGTGCTGATGATCCATGGTTAGTAGTTTTTCTCTACTTACACCACTACATTTGGTTTGAGCTTGTTCTGAAACTTGCTTTGGAATCATACCTTCATGAAGCAAGTCTCTTAAAATAAGGAAAAAGTTTTATCAGATAACCATCCATTCTAATACATGAATATTGCCACACTTGTATCTTGTATATGTGACAATATTTTGGTTGATGTGTAGTTGTTGGGTTCTTGTTTTCCTTCTTTGCCCAGAGTATCACCAAGAAACTATTACATTCTCATCAGGCACTTTAAAATGATATTTAACACTATCCTTTTCTAATCCTTTTTCTTTTGCCATAATCAAACATATTGATCGACTGAAAAATCTGAATATTTTATTTCCAGATATGACTACGCCCCAAACTAAAGAGTGAATTATAATCTAAAATATTTAATGCTCAAATTCCCAACTGTTCAAAAATGATTTTCCACGAAAGTTTTCTTTTAAATTGGATAGCCAATATAATCACTAACCAATTACATAATGGCTAATTGAAAATGTATGCAACACTTGTATACTGAATCACCAAACTGATGTTAGACAGGAATACTAAATTAACCTTTTGAACATTTTAACTTTCTAGCACTCAAAAGCCCTAAAAATGACATGTTTAAATCTTATTTATTCTAAGTTCATGCCTATTAATGTCCTTGTCATATACTTAAAAAGTTTTTTTTTCTTTTTAACTTAACACTTTATTTTCAATTTTGATTAAATTGCAACCAAATTAATACCTGCCACCACTTTCTCCAATGTATACAAAAGTAAACAGCCTTGTTAATGACTTTGCTAAACATGTTTAAAGCTAGATATTCTTTTTGTTAATGTTGATACTGAAAATGAGATCATAGAAATTGGCATTTTCCCCACAAGCATAAGTATATACTTTTTTTTTTTTTTTTTTTTTTTTTGCTTAATCTAATATAGTGAGTTATTCTCATTAAATTGTAATGCATTCAGCCTGGCCTACATTCAACCAATTTTACTGTGCTTTCTAAAGTTTAACAATCCCTTAGTTTTTTCTATGACTTTTCTCTTGACATTTACAATCCAAAATGAATATCTTTCTCCAAGAACTACAGATATATTTTATGGTCATAATCAGGCTTAAAATAAAACCCATTTCCATCTTTACATTTTTGTTATATTGGATAACTCTGCAGTTCACAAACCAAAATAGTCATTAGGTAATAACGACAAGATGTTGATCTAATAAACTGCCACTGGCAGCTTAATTTTCATTGTTTTTTTTTGTTTTGTTTTTTTAATATATAACAATTTTATCTTGTGCTTGTTAGGATGTAATTATACTATTGTATATTGTGTACATTGTATAGTTCTCTATCTATGCTTGAATTTTCAATTTCTGCATAAGGCAAGCTCTCGGGGAAAGAAATCTTTTTTTTCCTCTTAAATAAAATGTTAATTTCAATTATCCAAATTGTTTCAGCAGATTAATAGGTAAACTGAAGCATTTGTATAAAGTGTTTGCTGTAATTTTTATGTATGTTTTGTCTCTTTGTCCTACATTTTTTTTTTTTTTTTTTTTTTTTTTTTCCAGGTATTGTCCTCAGTGCAAGAAACACCAACAAGCCACAAAAAAATTTGATTTGTGGTCATTGCCCAATATATTAGTAATTCATCTGAAACGGTTTTCTTATAATAGATATTGGCGGGATAAAATTGACACACTGGTTGAATTTCCTACCAAGTAAGTTTAAAACTTATTCATTATCTTGGATTTTTCAAGTGTTTAAAAAAAAAATTAATTTTAACATATCTCCAAAAGTTTATTTTCAGTTACATGGAATAATTTTAGTAAAATATGTTTTCTTTTTCAATAAATAGAACTTTTATATCAATAAAAATACATAAGCTTTTGTTTATACAAGTTTTTCTTGTGTAATGAATTATTTCTTTAGTTTATCCATTTTCTTGATGCACTAAATTTTTTTTTTTTCCATCTTTTAAAAGCAATTTGAATTTAAAAAAGTACATAATCAACAACAATCATGGTCCTGCTACTTACGACCTGATATCTGTGAGCAACCATTATGGTGGCATGGGAGGAGGACACTGTAAGTGCTTAACTTTTCTTTTTTCATTAATATTTATGAAAAATATTTCCCTCAGACATAAAAAAAGCTTCTATGTCAAACATTCTTTTTTAATTATTTTTTTTTGTGTATTACTGCTACTTGTTTGTCTTATAGCCATTCTAATATTAGATATTGCTAAAACTTTTTTCATTTATATAAACACTTCTAAACTAAATTCTGAATGATACCACTCATACTTAAATTTTCAACAAAATAAGTTTTGTTTGTATAATTTTAAGCTAAACAAATTTTTATTTTCAGATACAGCTTTTTGCAAAAACAAGGATGATCAACAGTGGTATTATTTTGATGATTCTAGTGTCTCTCCATCATCAGAAGATGTAGTTGTTGTAAGTTTTTCTTGCATCTCCTAATTTTTAGGAATGGAAAAATTAAAATAGTTTAATGTATTATGCAATTTCCATTTGACTTCGATAGTCTTGCATATTATCTGGTGAGTAAACATTGATAATCTATTAACTGAGATCACACTAGATAATTTTGAATAGTTTCTCATGAACTGTATTCTACTTATACATTTAAAGCTTTTCAGTATAAGATTTTCAGTAGTCATTTTTGTTCTAAGTTTTCTGCTGTGATAAAAATAATTCATCTGAGAATTGTGATGCAGCAACCAAATTTCATGAGCCACATTGAACAAGTGGAAGACAGCAGAAAATACTATTAATTACCTTATGATTGCTGTCTCTTAGTTGTTGTTTAAGTTCTCTATCAAAGTATTTGAGAGCCAAAAGATGGTGGGTACTTACCTTCACAAATTTCCCACTTGGAATAAATATATATATATATATATGAGATTTTTCTATTTTTGAACATTAGAAAAACCAACTTGGTACGGTTGCTTCAACACAAGAGAAAATGTTATCTTGTACCAGGAGGTCTATTGTATCTACAATTAGTTGCCGTTTATCTATTTTGTTGATATTAAATTAGCATTTTCAGTCTTTTTAATTTCAAATTGAACCTGTTTCTTGCACATATAACAATGAGAACCTAAGAGACTGAACAAGGTTCTAAGTGTTTAGTGAAGCTTATCAAAATCCTTTATAGATAATCCATGATTCATGCATAATTGCTTGCTTAGATACTGAGTACTAGTTTGCATGTGATCCAAATATAAAACCATCTACATTTGCCAATCATTAGTATTGAAATAATAGCCCAGTGCAATTTGAAAATGGCTTTACTTTGGTATTACTTTTGATGAGTATTTTTCTTTTTTTTCCTGTCCAGACAAAAGCTGCTTATGTGTTGGTGTACCAAAGACAGGGATTACCAGATCCAACCCAAATGATGCGTATTCGGTCAAACCCTTCAACTTCTGGCAGTGGTGTTGCATCTGCTGCTGCAGGTGCTCCCCCTTCTGCTATAGGTCATCACTCAGCATCTGCAAGTAATACAGAAGCAGGCAGTTTGAATGGAATTGATGATACTGACGAAGATGAAGAGATGGAGATAAATTAATGTTAATTTCCAATAGTCCCCAACCCCTTATTTACTCTGACCTGATTTTACCAACGTGGTGGAACTCTTCTCTAAATGAGACAAAACAAAGGGGAGGAGAAAGTGTTAAATGAAGTAAGCCAAGAAAGAGGAAGAAATTAGTGTTATAAATTCAGCCACCAAAGGAACATGGGAACTTTTTATAAAAATTAAAGACAATACCATTTTTTTCTCTCTCTCTCCTGCCCGATTTCTTCCACTATTTGATTTACCGCATCAATACCTGTTAGCTGCACCCTATACATCATAGCAGCAGCTTCATTGTTTCTCTTTCACACCAACTTTATAACTGGAGCTATGATGTTACTAAAGCAGCCATAGCATGGTCATTTGCAACTGCTACTCTTTCCCTTAATATTACCTCCTTGCCACTTCTTACAGTCCTTTAAATTTGTTATAGTCTGCAGTGGGTGAACTACTGTGGTATTTTTCTATTGGTGCCGTTCAAGGTGCTGCTTGGGTTGGTCTGACACATGCCCTGTATTTTAGTTTCATGCTGCAATTTTTTCTTTTGCCATTTCAGTGCTAATTTGGGGGCTGGGAGTGTCCTTAACTTTCTCTTCTATGCCTATTTACTGTATGAATACTTATTAAGCCTATAATATAGCCTTACATCATTCTTAATGTTAGTCAGGTCTTCAGTTTCTTTTGACTTTTTTCTTTCAAGCATATAAAAGGGGGAAGCCCTAAGGTATGTAACTAAGTGAATATTTTGAATTTTAAGTCCCTTTCAGAAGAAATTGTTTTTTGGAAAAAAATTATTTCTGTATTGAGCACATTTGCTACTCTCTCTATTCATTTCTCTCTCTTTGTTCTTTTTGCAAAGAATGTAAAGACTTTGTTCTAAGCTGATGTTACTGTCTTTAAAAACATTGGGATACTTGCAAACTTGAAACAATTAGGACACATGCATGCATGCATCTACACACATATGCTGGGATTTCTTATATGAAATTTACATTGTTTATTTACAAATACAGAAGTGACCTTTTGTCTTGATATACAAGACAATGTAGTATTCTAATAAACTAAATATTTCCTCTGATTTTTGGGTTTAAGGCAAAGCCTAGATTTAGGCAAACAGTCCATGCCTTTTACTTTCAGTTATATTACTCTTAAAATGTTATCCAAAATTAATCTAAATACATGTCTCTCTCTCTCTTATATATATATATATATATAATAGGTTATTCTGAATTCTTCTGTAAATTGCTAACTTCAGGCAATCATTTACACCTTGAGCAAAGCTTTTGTTCTACAGAAATCTTGGCCTGTGTGTGTGTTGTTTTTTTTTTTTTTTTTTTTTTTTTTTCCCCCCACTTAGGACTTTAAAAATTACCAGGAAAATTAAATGAAGGGTTTGGCAGGGAATATTAAAACACAGACAGTTTGACTTTTATCAGATTAAATTCATTTCTATGAATGAATCTTATCCATTTTAAAGTTACTGCAAGAATTGATATGGTTGGTAAATATTCATTATGACAAAACCTTAACAATTTAATCTGTTTAGAAGTAATAATGAAAGCATGTTTTCAATTCTGATATTTCTAGGTATTTTGTTTGTATTAATTAATAAATATGTGGATTTTATTATTAAACCTGTCAAAATAAAAATGTTTAATTCTCTTTAAAAGGAACGCCAGATCCCTCCCTTCTTCCCTCCCAAAACTGAAAGCTTTTGGCTTAGAAGTACAAGCTTTCTATTTTAAATGTAGCTCTTGGCAATTTGCAATAAAGTTATGTACTCTTGGTTAAATTGACTCTGTTTTAACAAAATTACTTAGTTGGTGTGGGGTGAATTTTATTTCTGGTCTAATCTTTATTCTAAAACTAAATGCAATGATATGCAATTATAATTACAATTGTGAGTTTGATTTTTTTTTTTTTTTTTTTTTTTTTTTTTTTTTTTTTCCATTTGTCATTATTGAAAGGCTTCTGAAATTTCTTGTCTCTTAGCATTGAAAAAGGCGTATGATCCTAATTTCATAGTAATTAGGTTTAAATACTGTAAAATTGGTGCAGTTTAATGACACTTTTCACATGACTGCTTTTAATCTGTGGCTGCTGAATAAGAATTTTCTTTTTCTTACATGACTAAAATTAAATCTTTATGATGACTCAAACTTACATTTTATAACATTCCATTTTTGCTCTTTTAATTCATTGCACTCAAAATAAGGATTCCAGTTAACAACTAATTAGAATTTAAGCCAACTTATAAAGTTTGCTTATAATGGAATTAAAATTCTCAATAAAATAACTTGTGATTTATCTACTAATTGTATGACAATAGTCTTCCAAATACCAGTTTTCTATACATGTAGGCTTGTTCAACGTCTGAGCTTTTTGTTACTTGTTTACGATTTCTATAAATAATGGTAACCAAGCTTTACCATGAGAACATAGGAGTAAGTTTATCACTGAAACTTGTAATTTTATACAAAATGCTAAGGATTTTTTGCAATATCTTACAAATTAATTTTTTTTTTTTTTTTTTTTTTAATAATGTAAATATTAAGTGAAATACTGATGATTTTGTTGACCAGTCTTGCTAATATTTCCTTCACCATTTTATGATATAAGGATGCAGTATCAAATGTTTATTTTGTTTGCTAATGATAGAACAAATAAAGTTTTTTATATATTTACTTTTCCATAATTACTAATTCTTTAATATAAGATTTTAAAAGCATTTTAATATTGTATAAATATAAAAAGGCTCTCTGTACTAATATAAATTCAATAAAATGTATTATGGCAAAGTGAACTGGAAGAATGTATACTATACTACTGTACTTTCACTTAATTGGAAAATATTGACATTTGCTACTTTCCAAAATTCAGGTTTCAATAACTTATTTTCAAGTATTTCTTAACAATGGAACTTGAACATTGTGGCAAAAATACCTCCCAGAAATACCTCTTACTGTCTTTCCATTATGTGGGAGGTATTTCTGACAAATCCTGTAATTTCATAACAGTAGTTGTTTCTGTGATGCTTGCCAAACATACTTTCATTGTCAACTTAACTCCGCTAATGTGCTTAGTATTCTGAAAGGCCTTTAAAAAAAGACCATTTTCTTTTTTTTTTCTTTTTTTCCACCCCACAGTATAGAAATATCCTTATATAAATCTGCTATATTTATTTCCCTAGTGTCAATTTCATGTGTGTGCAAGTAAAATCCTTTAAAACTTTAAGTTAGCAAACTTTATAATTTGTAAGTTTATTTGTATCTGTTTTTAATATATCCATTTATGGATGGATGTATATATAACTTAGATATACTATTACCCTCATTTGAAACATTTTTCAATATGCTGAATATTGAATTAAAAAAAAAACAAAAAAAAACTTTAATACCTCAACATTTTTTTTTTTTTTTTTGAGTTGACTTGGGAACAGAAATAAAATAAAAAATAAAAATAAAGACTGGTGGCTGAAAGATCTGAGATTCTATCAATATCAAATTTAGAAGTAGAAAAACTGATTTCAAACCAGGCTCCAAAGGTGGGGCTTATAGTTGGTCTTTTTTGCAAAATAAATAAAAATGCAATGCCCACATAAATCTAAAAAGTGCAAACAAACTTTTGTAACTCCAACTTCCTTCTTCAACTATCATGGAATCCCTTTCCAATAACTCTCTCTCTCTTTGATTATATCCATGTATTGGATTATATCAATGTATGATTGCTGACAAGAGCACTTAATGTTATCTTTTTAAAAAAAAAAGAAAAAAAAAACTGTTCCAGTGGCCAGATTGACTCGATTTGTTGCCACAGTGTAACTTAGTAGGAAAACTGATCTCAAAACTGGCTTTAAAATGTTTTTCTTGTCTTTGTCAGTCTAACCAATCTGGTGCAATAAACACATTGAATTCTATATAATTTTGCATGTTACAACTTCCACTAACTTTAACTGTATAAATTTTTACTCCCACGTCCATACATACTGGGCATAAATATAATTGTTCCAGATTTCCAAGTCTCTTTACACATCTGTCCTCCAAAGTCAGTATAGTTGTGTACTTATAAAATCTAATGTCATTGTAGGAAGTTGCAGGCTGAATATGGAATTGATGAGGAAAGTCTACATAGACTTCTATTTAAAAATGCAATTTTCTCAACCTTGGGTGTGCTTCCATTGACAAGCAGTTATTAATGCTTTAATTTTATTAGTTGCCACCAGATCTGTTTTGAATAATCTTCTCAAAACAAGCATTCTATGCTAGATTTTACAACCAGCCAATAAATACCTATGATGATAAATCTGTTAAACAACTTTGTATTAAGATCAACATGTTTTAAATTACCAAAACACCCCAAAATAAAACAAAAAAACATGGCAAAATGGAATATTGAAAGTAAAATATATACAAATTAACATTTGCCTGATTTAAAATACTTATTTTTTACACTAAACATGGTCATGATTGGCAATTGGCTTATTGAAACTCATATAAGCAAACATTGTCTTTGACTCTTTATGTATTTGTGTAAGTCCATTCATTCGTCTATTTATAAAATATGCAACAGTGCTATTTTTTTTTTTTTATAAATATGAAATAAAGCTCATTGTTATTGATATTTCAGAAACCAGTGTCAGAAAGGGGGGAAAACTCTTATGAAAATTCAGAACAAATTAGTTAATTCCCTTGCTCCGCAGTCTATCTTCGAATCGATTATTTATGCATATATTTAAATAAAGCTTTACTAATTTTAACCGTTAATATCAGTAAATTATAACTAAGATTTGTCTTAGGTCACATTTTATATTAAATTTAAAACAGTTAAAATCAACATATATAGCATGAATTAAATATTTAGTTTCAGTATGAATTTACATCCAATTTCTTGATTATACTATTAAATAATAAATTTATTTTAAACTGTTATCTAACATTTCAGCTAAAAAAAAATTGTTGGCTTTATTTTTTTTAATCTTCCCTCCCTTAAAAATTTAGGATTTTTAAAAACTGTTTCCAAAATCAGATATTGATAAAATACAATATCTTATTTTCCATTAAGGGATCCTGACTTTTTTTACAGCTTGTGCTGTTTGGAGAGAGAAACTTATTGGATACTTATTTCCTGCATTTTAATTTTTTGAAATGTCTCCTTTTGGTATCAGTGAGTGAAAAGGTGCTGATAAGTGAATTATGAAAATGTTTTCAAGTTTGTCACTGTTACTTTTTTCCCAATAAATTATACTTATGATTTTGTTAAACTTCTTTTGCTTGGTTATATATTGGTGTGTGGCCACTTCCTTCTTTTCATTTATTCTTTTTTTTTTTTTTTCTCAGCAGCCCCCTCCCCCATTCATGTCATATTTTAAAATCAGTAATTTGAAGCCATCTATTTTGTCCCTTTCATTTGTTGAAAGGTCCATAAACTTTTCAACTGGACTGGTTTCAGCCTCTCTTTCCCTCCCTTAAACAGCCATACAAAATATTTGGGATAACTTAGAAATCCATGAAAAAAATGTTGCCTTTTTTTTTTTTTTATTATATGGTTCTAATTCTGTTTATCACACCTCAATATCAACTAATTACTGACAGTTTTCATTTGCCATAAACTTGCATTTCTTTATTTGTGATAGAATATTAAATTGCTCTTTGCAGCAACTCACCATTTTTAAGTTTATAGATTAATTCACATCAAGGCCATTCCTGGCAATATATTTTAATACAAAAAGCATTTCTGCAAATTTGACTTGAAAAACATTTGTTTTTCAAAATGCTTTTGTTGATAAACTATATGCCTAAAGACAATACATTTCATTTACATTTTCCCAGCCTTCTCACTCATTTCACTTTATAATATATTTTCATTTGTATCAAAAACAGTGCAGTCATTTTTCTTCCACCATCAACTTTGTAACAGCTGAAAGTTAATTCTCAATTTATACCTTCTATTCCTTCTTGGGCTTGTATACATTGTATTGTATTAAATGATTGTATTAGAAAACAGTCCTAAATTGGTTGAAATCAGTTCATGATCAGTAACAAGGTAAATATTTATTCAAGTATCACAAAAATAAAAAAAATGTTCCTTGTCTGAACAAGGAACAGATCCTGAAAAGTTTTTCAAGAACGAAGAATCAGATTTTTTTTTTTTTTCAGTAGTTGGGCTGAGAACTCTTCAGTACCACTTTCCCATTCCCCAAACTTAATTTAATGATTCCTTACTCAATTGTATTCAAATGTGTGTAAGATTGGTGCCTGGTTAAGAAGCCCTGTTCAAAAAAAAAAAAGTCAATTCTGAAATATTCTATTTTTCTGTAATACATTGGTAGGAACTACCTTCATATTTCATTTAGGTGTCAAGATTATTACTTGAATATAACAAGTGTTTAGATGAATGTGGTTTTGTTTTTTACAACTAACTTCTGAAAAACTTATTTTCAATTATATAAAGACAAAAACAAGAAGTTAACTAAAATTAGCTTTGGAATTATTTATGGCCATTAATCCTCCATTCTCAGTCACCAAAAAAATCAGTTTTGAATCTGTAACAAAACACCTGGTCCATATCAACTAGTCAGACCCTTCTCTTTGAGAAGGAACTACCCCCTCTTCTATTCAATGACAAGACAGTTTAATTTCTTTCCTCCACACAAAAATAAAGGCAAATTCGAATCTTGCTTTAATGTAGCATCTGCTATACCTGTATAGGAATATGTTCAGAAATTCCCACCAGCTTTTACTATAGCCATCAGAGCATACTCAGTGCTATGGAAAGGTGTTGCATATCCAAAGACTCAAAGATTTGACAGTTATTAAATGAAATTTAGATCTCATTTACTATTTAACTTTGCTTTTGTAAGAGTAAGTTACTTCAAAATTTGTCTTCAATGCAATATAATTTTCTATCAAGTTGACCTTAATATTTACCAGGTGTTAGATTTTTGCAAATAGCGAGGACATTTTGTCAAGCTATAAAAATCAGCTCTTGATGGATGTATAACGTTATTTGACATCAATGATAACTTGGTTTACACAAGTTCTCAAAGTTCACCCAATGACACTGCACAAGACTCTAAAATGTTAGCTGTTAATTTTCTAGGCAATGCAAGTGAACTGTCTCTGAAGTGGATGACTGATTTACAATGTATGTATAATGTAAAAATTGAACTGTTACTTTTTATGTGACATTTGATGTTCAATTTACTTTGACAATTACATTCAGTCAAAACAGTTGAAAATTTGTAGGAAAGTATTTTTTTCATAATGTCCTGTCTTTATAGTTGATGAAGTTTAGTTTCAGTATGCATTGTTTTCCAAGGAAGTTAAGTGCAGATACCAACGTTGTTTAAAACATGAAAATTTTTGTGTAGCGATATTCTTTTATAAACCATTGTAATAACAAAATGACTTAAGCTCTACTCTGTATTGAGCACAATATAAAAATGCTTGAACAGTGGGTTTTAATCTACATGTTCTTTCACTTTTTTTTTTTGTCTCTCACACACACACGCACACTGGAAAAATCTTTCTGTGTACTTACAGGGGCCCGACACTATTTTTCGGACACTTTGAAAAAAGTACTTCAAGGTGGTTACTATTGCCAAAAGCTTTTGAGATTGTAAGTACATAGTTGAGGAGTGAAAATCCACTACTAGTGTAATCATTTTTTTTTTAGTTTGGCTTTGATAATTTTAGTTTCTTGTGATTTTTGCGAAAACTTGCGCGACACTATTTTTCGGACATGACAAAAAAATCCTATTTTATTAAGAGCTAAGTTCATGTATATGTTGCTGTAAGCAAATTTTCTGCTTGTACACTTAGCTGTCATCATTAGAATCAATTATCTGTTCTATTTTACTGGCAAAACAATTAAGTTTAATGAGGTAAAATGCATTCAAAAGAAGTCGTTTGTTTGGCACAGAAGAAGCGGGATAATGGCCTCAGCATCAGAAGGATCGCCATGGATTTGAAGCTGTTGAAATCAACAGTCAAATACATGCTGAAGACAAACTCCGAGTGGAAAAAGAGAGAACGGAACAAGATCAATTAGCAAGAGGACTGTGACACAGCTTTTGACATCTGGAGAAAAAGTTACAGCAAGAAAAGTGAAGGAGAAATGTGAATTGGATGTAAACGTCCGAACAGTACCAAGAACGCTGCATAGGATTGGTTTGAAGTATGCAAAGGCTAAGAAAAAAATTACACTAACAAAGGAGCAAGACTGGAGTGTGCTAAAAGGTGGTTAACAAAGCATGTTGACTTTAAGAACGTTATATTTACTGATGAGAAGCGTTTCAAGTTTGATGGGCCCAATGGATGGTGTACTTGGTCGAAAAGGGGTGAGCCTGCTGTACTGAACAAATGACATGGGAGGAGGAGGAGTTATGGTTTGGGGTATGATCTTTGCTAATGGAAATATATGGTTGGAGTGGCTGAAAGGACAAGAAAGCCCTACCAAGGATAAGAAGAGAGATAGGGAATGATTTCGTTCTACAGCAAGACAATTGCAGCATCCATGTGTCAAAACTCATGAAAGAATGGATGGCTAAAGTGAATATGACTCCTTTGGAATGGCCTGCAAAAAGCCCAGATCTAAATTTAATAGAAAATGTTTGGGAAATGCTTGCGCAACTTGTCTATGATGGACCTGAAATAACAAAAGAGGCTCAACTATGGGAACGGATACTAAATGCCAAAAAACAACTAATAGAAACACATAAAGATGTTATTGTGCATATGTTTGATCATTATGAAGAGAGATTGATAAAAGTTATTGAGAAGAAAGGTGATATTACAGACTATTAAGTTTTTCAACGATGTCCGAAAAATAATGTTGTGTTTTGTAAAAAATGATGAAAAATAAATATTTTTTCCTTACCTAATCGATTTTCTTCCATTTTTATTACAGGTATTATCTTTATATGTTTATGCTATTCTATTGAAGGAATTTCGCCACTCTATGGTATTCAGAAAGTCGAATACTAAAGCGTCCGAAAAATATTGTCAGGCCCCTGTATCTATCTTTACAGGAGCTAGATTAGGCTAAAAATGGAGTACTACTTCTATATCTCTATTGGAGCTGCCCAGTCCTTTCTTTCAGCCTTGATAGCTCAAAAGCTTTGTTCATGATGAATAATTTTTCACTCTACAACACCTTTCCCCACCACATAAAACAGCATTGCATGACTCTTGCTACTCTATCATTATATCCATTGCAAATGCTCTGTAAAGTTACATTCCTTAGTTCCATCAGTTCAGACCTTCACAGTTATGCCACATACAGTGAGACTGGTCAATCCACCATTCCTTTTTTATTCTGTTAATAAAAAGGAAGTTTCATTTGGCTAACTTCTTCCCAAGAACAGCTACTGTGCGTAACAGATTCCCCAGAGGATACTCCCCCCCACCCCACAATCACTACAATCAATGTCTGCTTCTCTTCTTATGTCTGTACAACTTCATTTAGTAATTCTTTACCTTGAGTAACTCTTGGGCCTTGTATTGGGTAATCAGTTAGGTAAACTCACCATTTACTTGCTATTGTTCCTAGGTCCACTCTGACCTAGGGTAGCACTTGTTTGGGTTCAAACTATAGGAAAATAGTAAAACAAAAATTTGAATAATCAGTATTACCAGCAATATATTTATTACAAAAAAAAAAACAGCAATGCATTTTATTATCTACAAACAATATATCAAAAAGACATTTGCCCTGCAAATGTAAAATTATGTATAAAATGTATAGTTAAAGGCATAAAATTGCATCTGAAATATTTAGATTTCAGCATCGAATAACACATAGAGGTTGATGTGCCATTAAACACAAACAACCAAACTACACACACTAGCCTTTCTCAGGTGTATGATGCATTCGGTAACTAAAAAATGAAATAAAAATTGGGCAGAATTGCTTAACATATCTCCTTGCCCTCACTTTATACTTATTAATTAAACAGGGATGATTTGACATAGTACCTAACAATTAATGATTTTGGGATTAGTAATGAAATGGTTTCTGTTTGCTTTCTCCAATGATTTTATTGAGGACTAATATGACAGAATCAGGCTAACCAAAGGAAAAGACAACTCTAAAAGCTACAAAAGATAAGTTGTGGACAGCCATGATCATCCTAAATCCTGAATGGAAAAGTGATTTTTAATATGGAAGCAGCAAGCCATGTTTTAGTTGAGACTGCATTTTGTGGGAGGTATAAATCCACTTCTTCAGGCCATGATTAAATAGCAGAGTAGTTGTAGTCCTTTAACCAGGTAAATAGAAGTTTGTGCTGACAAAAAAACAAAAAAATTCAAATCTCAGGTAAGTAAGTGTAAATCTATCTTGCAAAAAAACAACTTGCTCCTAAAATTGCAGAATGAGACAGGAACCGGTGCTGAGGATTAAACAACTATATAAATATTTAATATATGCTTTTATAGTGTATTTTATAGAAAATATGTTGAAAGATTTTAAATGTTCTTCTATCTTTCTGGCCTTTCTCAGGTGTATGATGCATTCGGTAACTAAAAATGAAATAAAAATTTTTAAATGTTGTTCCATCTTTCTGCCAGAAAATTTATGCAGAATAATTCATATTTTTAAGTGATGCATTTTGACTTCTCACAAAAATTTGTATTGGCCCACTTTTGAGTGTTAGTACTGGTACCAGTAAATGAATAGCAATCATCAGTATACAATGAATATTACTATCATAAAATTAGTATACCAAACAGGAATAGATTAATTTTGCAATTTTTTAAATATTTTAAGTGATTTATTTTCAGTGTTCAAGAATTGATTCAAGTATTACAGAAAAATAGAGCTATTATATTGCAAAATTTAATTATCTGCAGCTGACTCCAATGTGAATTGTATACATTCAAAGAATAAATGCAATGTTAATCTGGTTAAAGGCATAAAATGTAAGGTGGCTTGCAAGTTTTTAACACTAACTCGACTGATTAGTACAGATCTTCCACCTTGGGCCTGTGCTGTCTTTTACTCTGGGCAGCATATCAACTGTCTAGGCATATGCACTTTTTTCAAAGGGTTAAAAAAATATTTTTTATCAATTTTTCAAATATTATTTTAGAATAAAATTTATTCCTTTAAAATTAATGTGAAATATTTACTTAATTTTTTCAAATCCCCCCCATTTTTTTTTTATTATTTAAATTAAAAAAAGAAAAGAAAAAAAGCTTTCTATAATACTATATAGGGGAACAGCCTCCCTTGGGCTCAGTCACATACTTACTGCTGATGATATAGGACTATACAAGGAGCACCCCCTAATATGGTTTTTTTATATATATATTTATATATAAACCTTTTTAAAGGTGCTCTTTGTATAGTCCTATGTCACCTAAAATCTTTACACAGAATTAAAAAAAAAAAAAAAAACTTAAATTTTTTTACATTAAAAATTGTTTAATGAAAGGTTTAAACAATCTCCATCAAGATGCCCCCACCAAGTGATATCTAATATTTCAAATGCATTTTAGAGTATTTTCTTTTTTACTAGTAAAATCTATGAAATCATCCATATTAATATTTACAAGCCAAATCTAATGATGACATAATTCTCTTTATTAAAAACTCTTTTCAAAATAACTTGTACTTTACTGAAACATTGGAGAAAAATTGACTTTTGAATTTAATATTTTAGTTTTAAATATTAGAGAAAAGCATTTTTTTAACAGGTTTTTTATATTTTGACATTGGTGTAGGTTTCGATACCTAAGTTTTAAAGTAAAGTTTTAAAAATAAAAAAAGCTTTAATTTTAGTTTTAATTGAAAGCTAAATAATTCAATTTAATATTTCCAGTGAGCAAAATATTCTGGTGTAATTTTAAACAAACTATATTGGAATCTCAACGTTTTTATTTTGCAAATTTTTTAAATTTTTTTACAGATTGACAGGTTTGTTTTTTTTTTTGTTTTTTTTGTTTTTTAAAAGTTGATTCTCAGTTTTAAAAATCTTGAAAAAATAAAAAAGGTCTGTGACACGTTAATTTTGGGAAAATTAACAAATTTAAAGTTGAATTAATCTGATTTTAAGCAAGTATTATGTGTTTATAGCATGAAATTCAGAATAAAATCTAAATGTCTCTCTTAATCACAGACATATTTTTCTGGCATGATAAGGAATTGATGACAACCAGATGTATTGATAAGCTAAGTAGAGTTGACTAGAATTGACATAATTGTCCAAGTTTTTTTTTTTTTTTTCTTCTGGTATGGGGAAGAAACCGTGAAAAATGTGTCTTTCTTTAATGAAATACCATACTTAAAAAAAACAAATCTTTCTACACAATAATTATTCAAAAACCCTTTTGGCTTGATTTGGATTAAGTTTTTCAATTTTGGATTAGTAAAGTCTTCACTTAATAAACTAACAGCAAAGCTTTGAAGAATTTAAAAAATATTTTTGAAATGTTATAAATTATAATTTTTTAAAAAAAATTAAAAAACAATTCTTGTAAAAAAAAAAATTTGTTTTCTTTTGTCTTTAATAAAGATACTTTCAAAAAGTAGATACTTTTCTATATTTAATTTTTAAATTGAATTTTTCAAAATTAACTTTTCTTGAAACATTTATTTTTAGCTTTAATTGAAAGCTAAATAATTAAATTTACTATTTGCAGTAAGCAAAATACTCTGGTGTAATTTCAAACAGAAATTATATTGATTGAAATCTAGAATTTTGAGATTTTAGAATATTTTTCAGTTTTACCAAGATTCTCTAAAAATTTAATTCATTTGTGAATAAGTCCTGAAAGTTTCATTAAAATCTAACAATTATTTAATATTTACAAGAATTTCCAAATTAATGTTTTTCACTGGAAAAATACTGAGTTATGTAATATTACATTATCCTCTGGTTGGTTACCTGCTGACGAAGATCAAAACAAAAGAGGTAAGGACCTCCACTAATTTGCTGAAAAAACATGGAGAAAAAAGGCCCTAAACTTAACAAAAACACTTTTATCGCCAAAATATTTAAGAGGAGAGATCAAATTATTTTTAAATATTTAAAAAAAAATTTTAATCTTTTCTAACATGTTTGAAATGTTGGTAATTTTTTTTTTGTTTTTGTCAGCGGATAATCATCAGTTTATGGAAGATAATTACGTAACTTTTTTTTCCGTGAAAAACATCAGTTTGGAAATTCTTGAAAAAATTAAATAATCGCCAGATTTTAATGAAACTTGAGGACTTATGTATTAACAAATGAATGAAATTATTTTAAGAAAATCTTGGTTAAATATTTTTTTTTATATACACATCTGTCACCCCAACCTCTCTACATAATTTCAAGAAATTCAATTCTGTTGTGAAAATTTGTTTTATTAGTTAAATGCTAGACTCATTGGGGAATGTCTATTGAAATCAAAAGCTTTTCTGAATTAAATGTCTTAGTTTTACTTTTATTGCATTTTTTATTTATTTTTTTGTTACTTTACAATTCAGAGCAGATTTTGGTGAACCTGAAGGAGACTACCACCACCTTTAAATTTGTTGTTTTTCACTTTTTACTTTTTTCAGCGCAATCTTATCGGTTGTTACATAAAGCTTCCGATTATCAAAAAAAAATTGAAAAAAATTAATTATTTAAACAATTTTAGTGGGGGCTCACTTTCTCATACAACTTTATAGTAAATTGATCCTCCATTTTGGAATCACTAGCGTTGGGGTCGCTTTGTTTTGTTTGTTTTTTTTTGGGACGAGTTGTTTTTGTCTTTTTCAATTTTTCTTTAGTTCTTACAATGGCATCTTCCCTGGAAACTCCAAGAATGGCTTTATTTAAAAATTTCGCAAAGGATTCAGTTGTTGAATATGTGCAAACAAAAAAAGTTAATTGCACAGGATAGATTAACTACTAAGGTTCTATGAAAAACTGAGTCCCCCCCCACCCACAAAAAAAATTGTTTAAATGTTGAAATTTTTACAATTTTTTTTTTGTCAATCGGAAAGTTTAAAGTTTAGGGTTTAATCAATAGGATTGTACTGAACAAAGTAAAAAAAAAAAAAAATTTGATAATCAACATTCAACAAATTTACAGGTGATGGTAATGTCGTACCGGCGAGTGATTCCAAAATGGAGGATCGATTCACTATAACTTTGTATGAAAAACTGAGCACCCCCTATAATTGTTTACTTTAAATATTGAAATTTTTCCAAACATTTTTGTGTCAATCGGAAAGTTTTATGTGAAATCGATAAAACTGCACTGAAACAAAATAAAAACAACAAATTAAATTTAAAGGTGGTGGTAGTCTCCTTCAGGTTCGCCAAAATCTTTTTTTTCCGAAGTTAGTTAAGTGCCATACGTGATACAGGCTTTGGGAGATCGTGTCTCGAAAGAGACATGACTGACTGGGCAGAAGATTATCCCGCAGTAGTTTGCCTTAGCTTTCTGCGGTAGGGAAGAGACGGATTACCTTTCCCAAAGGGTATTGGTGCGTAAAGTGAATGCAAGGAATTCAACTGGAATTGGAACTCTGCTCTCCGACGAAGTTGTTGCATGATTGAAAATAAATAAGTGGGGGGATAGTTTTAAGTAAGAAAATGGCATTCATTTTGGAAGAAGTCCTGAAAAAGTTACATTAAAATCCGACAATTATTTTTTCTTTTGCAAGAATTTCCAAATCAATGTTTTTCACCGCCAAAAACACAAAACAAAAAAAAAATCCAAATTTTTCGTACAAATTTAAATAATGGTTCTGTGTTCACGCCAGAAAAATAAAATTTTTAACCAAAATTTAAGTTCAAAAAATAAATTTTACATAAAAGATCAAATGATCTTCTTTTTATTTTTATCTTAACTTGAATTTTGATAAAAATTTCGTTTTCGTACATTTTTTTTTCTTCATGTATAATTTTTAGCGAATTTTTTGGAGGTACTTATTTCAAACTATTGCTTTCCTCGAAGTTGAGACACTTAAACTTTACTAAGATATTAACCATTTTTTTTTTTGACATTTGATGTTTTTATTTTACTTTTAAAAATATTTCTGAATAAAAGTTTTATTATAAAACCAACTAAAATAAAATAACATTTTTAAAACCGAAAGTAAAAAAAAGAAAAATTTCTTGGAAATAAAAACTGAAAGTAATTTTTTTTGTTTGCTAAAGGGGGAAACTGACTACTACTACTAATTACAACTTAGTCAAATCATCTACGTAACTGAACGTGTATCTACTAATTGCGGTACGGACAAGTCGAAAGAAAAAAAAAGGTATTTATTATATTGGTACGTTTTTTGCCGATAGTCATATTTTTTTTTTTTTAAATGAGACCGCTGTATATAAGAGTTAAGACTAGCTTCAATTGAGGTGGCTAACTTAAAGAAATTTCTCGCCTATAATTTTATTTTATTTTAACACTGATTAAATTTCTGGAAATTTTGTCTAGCAAATAATCACATTAATTAGAATCCCTCCCCCTTTTTTTTTGTGGCCTGTTCAGTGTTCATCACATCACACACTTAATTGCGTCAAGGTCAGTGTGCCCCAAAAAGTTTTCAAAATTATTTTCGCATGCTAAAATAAAAATTAAACTTAAAAAGAAAAACACACACACAGTCTTCGTTATTGTGCGGAATATTAGCCAATTTCTTCTGTCCGGCAATATTTTCAAAAAATCAGGGAATTATCGATTCAGACAGAATTTTACTTGTTAATGAATGAAATGAATAGGAAGTTATTTTATTTTAAAAAAAAACAAACAAACAAAAAACAACTTTGTGGGGGTGTAAGTTTCATCCCCGACCTTTTATTTTAATAATTTAAAAATTTAATTTAACAGAGTTTCTTTTATAAAGAAAAACACGTTTGAAGAATAGTAAAAAAAAAAAGAAAAGTTTTATGCTATTTTCGAGTGTGAACTTTTTTTTATAAAAAAAAAAATTTTATTTTTCAGTTGAACTGTCAGATTATTTATGGATGTACGAAAAAAGACATAATTCTAAATTCTGCTATATTGCTTTGGCCTATACTATTCATTATCGGAAAAGTGAATTAATTTTTTATTCACTCAGTTTTTACGTCTTCATATCACTGTTCCAGTGTAGTACTGTAGTGTTTTTCTATTCATCAGGACAGGTGTTTTGACCGCGTTTCTCTGTTTCCTTGCATTTACAGATTCTTGTAGGGAAGAATAACTAATTTACTTTTATAAAAAATTATTTTAAGTTTTTATTTTAAAAACATAGTTCGTCTTTTTTTTTTTCATGCATTTACCATTGTTCTTTTTGTTACTACGTACGGGCAAGAAAATTTCCAGAATTATGACGAAGCTTTTTACTTTCATTCTCATAAAAACTAACTTATTTCTCATATTTTTTAAAATTTACTCTTCTCTTCTTAGACTAAAATGAAATATTTTTCTATTCAACGCAAAAATACGCTTTTTGTTTTGGTAACGCCTTTTAGTTCATTCATTAGCTATAGTTACTTAGTACTGAGTTGAATTTTTTGAAAGTATAAAAATATATTGAATTTTTAAACGTAATTACATTATTAGTGCATTTTGTTGGTCTTACGTACTTTTTTTTACTGACAGGAGCAGAATTTAGACTACAGTATTTTTTTTTTTTTTGCCCTTTGACGTCACACCCCATATTCAGTCAGTTAAGTGCCATACGTGATACACGCTTGGGCGATCATGTCTCGAAAGAGACATGACTGACTGGGCAGAAGATTATCCCGCAGTAGGTTGCCATTGCTTTCTGCGGTAGACTGGTTGCCGACCAAGGCTATAGAATCCAATCTGTCCTGTTATTTAACCCATAACTGGAAGGAATAGACGGAATACCCTCCCAAGTGAAGGCAATGAATTCAGCTGGAATTCGAACTCGGCTCCCCGATTTCTCGTTCCGAGCCGATAATGTGCGTAAAACGGTAAAACGTTATTTTCCTTCTGTTTTAAAAGGTATTACTTTTTACAAAATCCAGATAAGTCTTACTTAATTTAAGAGAAGACTTATTTGGATTTTTTTTTGTGTGTATTTAAAAAAAAAAAAGTCACTTTTGGGGGGGGGGGGGATCACTCATCAAGCCGCCATCGTACACGAAAAATAAAAACTTGAAAAGAGTAAATTTAATAAACATCGAACCCAGTCTCTTGGACAGATTGGATTTTAAAGCTAATGAGAATTTTCAAGTTTTTATTTTTCGTGTACGATGGCGGCTTGATGAGTGACCCCCCCCCCCCCCCAAGTGATTTTTTTTTTTTTTTTTTTTTTTTTTTTTAAATACACACAAAAAAAAAAAACGTTTACTATTTATTTGAATTAGCTTCTTTTTCTCTAAGGCTATTATTATTCCCTTCAAATAAAAAATTAAGTCCAAAGAAGTGTTTTTGTTAAAGAAGGTCCGTGGCGGTCTTTCTAATAGAAATAAATAATTTACACTTAAGTGACTTAAAAAAATATATAGAATTTTAGGTAAATTTTCGTTTTAGGTCCTGAAGTCTTTTAGTTTTATCCCTTCAAATTTTTCCAAAACAGCCTTAATTCCGTGCAAATGTATATTTGAAAAGTTGACTTTAAAAAAATTCAATATTTTCATGTATTTGAAAGTTAACTTTTGTCGGAAAAAATTAAGTAAAACTACAATTATCACTTATTTTCATATTTTTGAAAATTATTAAAAAAAAGCACGCAAATACACGCAACTTTCTGCTGAAATTGAGTACCGAAAAAAATTTGCATAGTAATTTCAGTAAAGGAAGTAAATAGGCCGAAATTTGTTTCCTATGCTTGAAAGTCATTCAGCAGTGAATAACATATGAAAATGGTGGTAGTGGGTGACAAAAAGAACGAGGTGAAGTTCGATTTTTTTTTTTTTTTTTTTTTTCTGGTTGTTAAGATCAATAAAGGTAGGTTTACTTCAATAAGTAATTGTTGATTTGAGTTCAGCATATACATTTGCACAGAATTAAGGCTATTTTGGAAAAATAGCAAGGGATAAAAGCCTTCGAGACCTAAAACGAAAATTTATCAAATATCTTTATGGTTATGCTTTCTGGTTACTAGGGTGGGATTTTTTCTACATATACTAGTTTAGTACCTGAGGCGTTGCTATTTCATTATCTTGACTCCTCACTCCAATTGCAAAATTGAAAAAAAATGTTAAGTAGAAACCTGAGCAAATATAAACCCAAAATTCTCTATCAGTGATTTACAATCAGTTTGTTGCAAAAACTTTTAAAGGTTGACTTAAAAAGTTATTAATATTTTCAAACATATAAATTTAAAATTGGTGGAGAGTGCTAAATGAGGTAGCAGTGTTTGACAAGGACTTTTTTTTTCTTTTTCATTTCACCCCAAGCAAGGTGATAACGCCACTGATACGCAGGGGGCTACGTAAGAGTAAAAAGATTGGAAAAGAGAAAGTCGGAAACCACACCCTAACCAGGAAACAAGGGATGAGCCTCTTCACCTGTTTAATAGATGTGGGTGGAGTGTGAACCGGGAGATAGTTTAGTCTATCTACTCCAATTGAAAAAAAAATAAAAAGAGAAAACCGGAAACCGCATCCTAAACAGGAAACATGGGATGAGTCTCTTCACCTGTTCAACAGACGTGGGTGAAGTGTGAACCGGGCGATAGTTTAGTCTATCTACTCCAATTGAAAAAAAATAAAAAAACGAAAAGAGTTAAGATTGGAAAAGAGTTGTCAATATAAACATATGGTAAAAGAATCGTTATCCCTCGTTGTGTACATACATACTGAATTGTGCCTGAAGTAGTAAGAACGTGGAGCTTGTACTGCACTTTAAAAAAAAAAATTATTACGGAGTGTTCAGTTAAAATGGACAAGATGTCAAGAAGCCAATGCTACATCAGCAAACAAAAACCAATTATTCGTCAATATAATGAAGATTGAAGATTATTTACCACATCCCACATATATAATTGTGGCGAAAAATTAGCAAAAAGAGACATTTACAATCCAGACACTCCCGCTTGCCCGGAAGCTGGTGGAATATTTCAAATGATTTGCACTCAGTAATGCTAAACAAAAATATGGACTAAATATGCAATGATATTATGGCAGAAGTAAGTTTAAGTTACATAGTTGCAAGATGTGCGTTGTGGTGCAATGGATATCTGCTTGGAATGACAACTTGGGGAGCCGAGTTTGAATTCCAGTTGAATTCCTCGCATTGACTTACGGACAAATACCCTTGGGAAAGGTATTAATCCGTCTCTTCCCTCCAGTTATGGGTTAAATAATAGGACAGATTGGGTTCTATAGCCTTGGCTGGCAACCAGTCTACTGCAAAAAACAATGGTAACCTACTGCAGAATAATCTGCCCAGTCAGTCATGTCTCTTATGAGACATGATCACCCAAAGCGTGTATCACGTATGGCACTTAACTGAGTTGCAGAAATTGTAGCTAGGACAAATAAAATAGTTCATAAAATTGCAAAATACTGGCCTGTTGTGCAATTGTAAAAACAATGTTTATAGAAGAACTCACAGGATAGCTTGGCATTGCTCGGGTGTAATGAAAGCTTTAAAACTAATCCATGGTCCTGGAGCTCAGACTCTTTGGACGTTGGCACGAAAAACTAAAAAGTCAATAGTTGTTTCTAGTTAAAGCGAAACCGTAGACTGAAAGAAAAATGAATGGATGTAAGTCAAATTTTGGTTTCCTGGTATCGATATCAAATTTTCTGCACTATTGTAAGAACTGCAACCTTGAAACTTCTGAATATCGTTTATGTCTTTGTCTATGAGTGTATCAAATTTGATTAAAATCAGACCACTCCTATAACTCGATTTTTTTCAATTATCGATTTTCAATATTTATCAGGGGTACCTCAGCGCAAAACCTAGCTAAGAACATTTGCAGACGCTTATAGTACAACTGTGTAAATTTTCAAGAAAATTGGTTCAGCCGTTTCGGAGTCTATAGGTAACGGATACACACACACACACACAGACAAAGTTCCATTTATAAATAAGTTTAGATTTAGATATGAAAAGAACATTTTTAAAATTTTGCTCTGAGATAATACAATTTCTGTGCATATTAATGATTTATTTAATAATATAGGATTGTTTTTTCAAGTAAGAAAGCTACAAGACATTCTACAGAAGAAAGTAACAAGAAAAAACTAGAAATAAACTGCATGAAAACCGAATGCATGGTCATCAGTAAAAAGGGCAGCCCAAAATGCCAAATACAGGTCAGGGATACCAGAATCAAGCAGGTACAAAAATTTAAATACCTGGGAAGCATTATAACAGAAGACAGAAAGTGCGATACAGAGATCTGAAGGCAAATTGGCATGGTGAAGGAAGCATTCCAGAAGTTGAGTAAAGTATTAAGAAACAGGACAATTTCACTAGAAACTAGGAAGAGAGTACTGGATTGCTATATGCTGTCTGTCCTTCAATATGGCAGTCAATGCTGGACAATAACATCAAAGATGAAGGAAAAACTTGAAGCAACTGAAATGTGGTTCTACAGAAGGATGCTGTGGATATCATGGATCGAGCCTGTGAGCAATGATGAGGTCTTAGAAATGATGGAAACAAAAAGGAAATTAATACTGAGCATCAGGAAGAGACAGCTGAAGTTCCTGGGACACACAATGAGGAAGGAGGGCTTGGAGAATCTGATGCTAACAGGCCAGATAGAAGGAAAAAGAGGCAGGGGAAAGCAACGGATAACATATTTGAAGGACCTAATCAAGTGGATGACGGAACAAGGATTGTATGGTGTAACAGGAGAAGGCATGCTCAGAGCCACCAGGGATAGGGAAAAGTGGAAAGCCATGATCGCCTACGTCCTGAAGGGACAGGGCACATAGAAGAAGAATATTTCCCCTGAAACTGAAAGTATGTTTCTTATTCGGTCAGATGAATCTGATATCTAGAAACTTACGACTTTTAGCATTCAGAAGATTTGTTTGTAAAGAAGTCATAATAGTTTTTATTTTGTCAACCACTCAAACAACAGCAAAGGGCGAATATATTTTTGATTCAATTGATTATTACTTCAATTATAATAGGTATTGAAAATGAGTGGAGGTACAGTATAACCCGGATATAAGATAAACTCGGATATAAGAACAATTTTCTCTGGTCCCAAATTAGAGCCTGTGATAATTTATATAAAATAGACAAAACCCGGATATAAGAGAACATATATCCGGTTTCGGCAACTCTCTTATATCAGGGTTACACTGTACCTAAAAAATGAATTTTTAAAAGTAAAAAAAAAAAAAGGTTTCTCAAAGCTGTCAATTAAGCTTTATTGAAAGCTAAGTGATTAAATTTACTATTTCCAGTAAGCAAAAGACTCTGGTATATTTCAAATATAAATTATATTAATTGGAATCTCAACTCTTCAAGAGTTTTCAAAAGTTACCATTTTTTTTTGTTCATTTTTGACAGGCTTGTAACCAAAAATTAATTCTCAGTTTTAAAATATGCAAAAATAAAATATACATCAGTGACATATTATTTTTGGAAAATTAGCAAATTTAAAGTTAAACTGATTTGAAACCAATATCACTTGCTTATAGCATGAAATTTAGAATAAAAGTATTTCTTAATCATGTAAGTCATTTTCCATGTTCTAATACAGTGATTGGAAGAAATTTTAAAAGATTTTTGAAACTTAAAATTATTATAATTAAAAAATAAACATGAAAGCAATTATTGTAGAAATTTATTATTCATCAAAAAAAATTTTCATCAGATTGTGATATCTTTAATATATATATATATATATATATATATATATATATATAAAGACAATTAGAAGCTTATCTAAATAAAAACTGCATAGTTTTGCTTTTTTTTATTTCACTATTCAGTGCAGATTTTGGGAAAAGTGGTAACTGTTTGAAAAAAAAAAGGTGATTTACATTCCTCAAGGTGTTCTGTATTTAACTAATTAAACAAAGTTTCTGAACAGCAGTTAATTTCTAGAAATTTCAGGAAATTAATTGGAGAGGGGATAACAGATGTAAAAAATATTTTTGTCAAGATTTTATAAAAATAATGGTTTTAAAAAATAATTTCATTTATTTGTGAATAAATCCTGAAAGTTTCATTAAAATCCAACAAGTATTTGACTTAAGCAAGAATTTCCAAATTAATGTTTTTTTCACCAGAAAAAAATGAGTTTCATAATATGTTTATCAAAGAAAATCTGTGGTAAAAATCTGGTCATCTGCTGATGAAAAAAAAACTAGATTTTTAACCAAAATTTGGAACGTTATAAAGGATTAAATTTTTTTTAAAATAATTAAAAAAATATTTTGATCTTTTCTCTTAGTTATAACAAACATTTTGATGATAAAACTTTGTTTTTAGTAAATTTGGGACCTTTTAATATCATACTATGTATGCTGTTTTTTCAGCAAATTAGTGGAGGTACCTAAATAACTTGTCTTGAGATTCCTGCATAAGTATTTGCACAGATGGGACTCTATCTATGTTAGGAAGTGTAGAAGATATTCTAAAAATAAAAGCAACAAGCTCAGATACAATATCAAATGTTAAATTATAATAAACAGAAATAAAAGTTATTCAAAATTTTAATTATTATCTTATTATTACAAAAAGTACCTAAAAGCAATACCTAAGGTTTGCATTTTAAAAATAAAAAATTGGTAAAAGTCTAGAATCAAGGGCTGTAATTTGCTATAGTTACTCAAAGCAAACAATAGGTGACTGGCAGTGGCAATTGTGAAACTCTGAAAGTGTGGGGGCTACTTAGGGGCCAGGATTTTTCTGAGGAGGAGGAGGAGGGCAAACTCAAGCAGCATCTTCATTTTTATACTACATCACTATTGTATACACAACTTAGGAATAAGGATGTTACTTCATTAAATTAAATGGAATGACTTCATTCATAGTAGTGGAGTTCTAATCTATTCTTGTCCTCTTTTCTACACTCTGCATACTTCTGAGACATAGAAATTTGGTGTCTGGGAATTTGGTGCCAATTGTCTTCAGTAGATTGGGGAAAATTACTGAGCAATTCTTTCACTTGGCCATAAATCATTGACTGCCTTTGTATCTCTACTTATCAAGTTGGGGACATTATTTCTAATTAACGTCTTTCTTCAGATACCAAAATACAACTATTAAGTATGAATTCTGCGGAAAAGAAAAAAATTTAAATCCAGACGAGTAGCATAAAAGGAAGGAGCCAGCTTGGTACTTCTGGACCAAAAGTCAGGGTTACTGCCGGAGCCGATATGATGTTTAAAAACATGAAATCGAAATCGGCAATGAAGGCAGAACATCACTGAAGAGCTCCTTTAAGCACCAAAAATGTATTTATGAACAGTCTCTTTCCCTCTCTAACAACATGTCTGTTTCTCTTTATCCGGTTGTTTTATTTTGTTTTTCTTTCAAACTGGTCTCTGTATGTGTCCTTAAAAAGCTAAATGAAAAAGAAAAGTGCTGAAGATCAAATCTTATCAAAATCAGAGACTGATCAGTTTCATACATTTTTGAAGCTTATAAAATTGGCAGGGTGGGGCAACCAAGGGGCTAGCCAAAATTCTTGGGGGGACTTAGCCCTTTCTATATCCCCCTCAGTAGAATCGCAACTGGTGACTGGTTCAGATTTTGTAATGATGTATGCTGCTGTCTCACTGGAAAAAAGAAAAATGGAGGTCCAGGCAAAATAGGGAAGATTAATGAAACACTGATTATAAAAAGAAAATATAACCACTGCCCAGTGCTTCATCAACAATGCCTTTTTGGACAAATTGAAAGAAATTCTGAAGAATTTTTAATTACTTTTTAGAATTTGGTCATACTCAAGCAATATCATTGGCTTCATAAAGTGTTTTCTCAGAGAAAAAAGAAACAACAAGCCTCTGCATGAATATATATATATAAATTTGTACATGTTCTAAAATATAATTTATAATAAATATTCACAGCTCTATATTATATATCGAGCACTGTTTTAAATTAATGTTTTGGACGTTGAAAATTTTTCTTCGTTCTTTATTCATTCGGATATTTTGCTAAAAATTATGTGGATATTTTGGATAGGGACTATAAGATTATCTTAGTGGCTAGAAAATCCATTCTCACCTTTAATAATTCCACATGGACGAAAGGGTCAAAGGATAGCTTTGATGTCCCTATGGGAGCGTATGATTCAGCCCAGGTAGCAGATCTTGTAGGTATTTATATTTTAGATGTTCTAAGTAGATTCTTAGACCCAAAACAAATAGGCCTATATCGGGATGATGGATTAATATTTATCCCCAATTCCAATGGGCCCTATATAAATAGAATACACAAAAAAATAATTAGAGCCCTTAATTACCTCAGTTTTAAGGTTGAAGTTACTTCTAATCTTAAAATTGTAAACTATCTAGATATCACCCTTAATTTAAATGATGGATCCTACCAGCCATTTCTCAAAGAAAATAATTCTCCCACTTATATTAATATTTTATCCAACCACCCCCAAAATATTATAAAACAGATACCCAATATAGTGAATGATAGAATTAACCAATTATCATCCAACATTAAAACTTTCAACGCAAGTAAAGATATTTACAATAAGGCCCTTCAAAAAAGTGGATATAAGAACAAATTACCATATAATAAACCTACAATAGGCCCCGAATCATCTAAAACTAAAAATAAAAGAAACTGTAGAAAAAGGAAGATAATTTGGTTTAACCTTCCTTTTTGTAAATTAACTAATATCAATATTGGTAAATATTTTCTCAAATCAGTAGACAAAAATTTTAATAATAATAATCCTTTACGGAAAACTTTTAATAGGTACACCCTTAAAATCAGCTATTCTTGTACCCCTAATATAGACAACTACATAAATTCCCATATTAGAAGTATTCTAATGAATTTACGTAATAACTGATTTTGGGTCTGGAATTTTGAATGAATGCAGCTGTAGCTCTGTGGACATCTGCCCGGTGGAGAGCAAATGTAAATCCACCCAAGTGATTTATGAAGCCCGCATTTCTCCATCAAACAACAAAAATAACTACCGGACTTATATTGGTATGTCCGCTGGACCTTTTAAGCAGAGACTTTATAACCACAGGTATTCTTTTTTGAACCCGGGTCAAAAATACCAGACAGCCCTTCTGGAAAATGAAAGAAGGGCTGGATCCTGTAATTAGCTGGAAACTAATAGGTGCAGCCCATATTCTGAGGAATATTTCGTGATAGGTGCTGTCTGTGTTTGCTAGAAAAAATTTTAATATTGAAGTATCCTTACCACCACCTGCTCCTGAATTTTAGAAGGGAATTTATTAGTAAGTGCCACCATAAAGCTAGCTTTGTGAACACTTAAATTTTAAATTCCTAATTTTTAGATTTTAGGATATTAAATATAAATTTAATGATTTTTGGTAAATTAATTTAATTTTAACTTTAAATAGTAATTTAACCCTTCTACCTTCCTCTCCCAGTCTCTTTTAATTGACTATCTTTATAAAATATGGATTCTTTTACTAACCCCCATTTTCCTCTGTTAGTATATATCTTTTTAATAACTTTTTTCACATCATAAATTTTATAAATTTTCTATATAAAAAATTTTTTAAAATTTATATAAAAATAATTTTTTTAAGATTAATTTTTTAAAAATTTATAATTTTCTTTAATTGTTATTTAGTTTGTCTATACCTAAAAATATCTTTAATTAGATTAACTTAATTAAATTTTTTTAAATCTTATTTCTATTTTTTCCCCTAAATATACTTTTTCTAATGAGTCTCTTTTTTCTAAAACTTTAACCCTTTTAAACATTTAAAGTTAAATTTGTTTGACACATATTGAGCGTTTCTATTTGAAATTTTTCCTTTTTCTTTTTCTCTATACATTTTTTTATATCCCACCCCTTCCCTTTCTGTTCTGTTTTGTTTAACCCAATTCTCAATTTAACAACTTCCCTTCCTTAACCCTTTTCGTTTATTAAGCTAGACATGCCAAATGCCCCATCTCTTCACTTACAACTCTATCTAAAAGTAAAAACCAAAAATAGACTGATTTACAAAAAAAATTTTTTGTGAAGTAAATGTCTCAAATCTTAACTGTTATTTATTTTTTATTTTTTTATTTTTTATTTTATTATTTTTTATATTTTTTATTTTTTATTTTTTTATTATTTTTTTTATTTGTTTATTTTTTATTCCTCTTTTTAATCTTATTTTTATTCTCATTTTGAATATAGACTGACTGTTGCTGAGGAGGCGTGAGATCTCTCTTAGGGATTTCATGTTGAAATCTTCATTCAACATTTTTGAATTTTGAAAATTTATTTTAATATATATATATATATATATATATATATAGGGGTAGAATTGCCGACTGACGCCGATTCAGTCGGGTTTCAATCCTGGGCTAGGAAGCGACTGGAGTCTAAGCTGTACTGATGAGCTGTAATACAGCGAAACAGATCTGTCTGCAGATGACTATATATATATATATCTTTTAAGAAATGATGTATTTGATAATTTGAAAAACAATAATATATATAAATTTGCATTATATATGTATATATATATATAATGTGCATTGTGGTGTAAGGGATATTGGTTCAGTTTTAAATGAGAAATCGGAGAGCTGAGTTCAAATTCTAGTTGTATTTGTTGCATTCACTTTTACATAAATATAAAGGTATTATTCCATCTCTTCTCCCTCCAGCTATTGGTTAAATAGCAAGACAGATTGGGTTCTATAGCAATGGCTGGCAACCAGTCTACTGCAGAAAGAAATAGCAACCTACTGCGGGAAAATTTTCTGCCTTATCAGTCATCTCTTGAAAGAGACATGATCGCCCAAGTATGTATCACATATGGCACTTAGTTGACTGATGTAAATTTTAACATGTGAATTATGGCCCCTATCAACACCAATGAGGTAGTAGTGTTGCCTCTATTCTCTCTAGACTTACTGAAAAATCTTTCATGAAAAGTTTATTTTAGTTTTTATTTTAAGCTGATAAATGTAATATTTCCAATAAAAAGAACACTGCATTTAAATTGATTGGATTTTTTTTTAATTGCTAAAATCGACCATATTGACAAATCTACCAATGCATCATAATTCTCTTTATTAAAAAAAGTCCAACAAATATTACTTTTAAATTAAAATATTGCAGAAAAAGCATTTTTAAATGGGTATTTTATAGGGTCTTGACACATTGATAACTTGATGTTAAGTAAAGGGCAAAAATTACTTGATGAGAACGATGTAACTGCCTTTTATATGTCATTTTTTTAACTACCTAGTAATATTAAAAATTTAGAAAAATGCTATGTAATCTAATATTTTATTGAATTTTAGTTACGTTGGCCTTATAGTCTTACTTGCTTGTTGAGGAAATGTTAGAAAATTACCAATAAAGTTTTACTGCTCTTATTTTCTGATAGTGTATAGACATCTATATTTATCAGCATTTAAACTACAGTGTAACCCGGATATAAGAGAGTTGTCGGGACCAGATAAAAGTTCTATTATATCCGGGTCTGGTCTATTTCATATACATTACCACAGGCTCTAATTGGGGACCAGATAAGATCTCTCTTTTATCCGGGTTTCTCTTATACCAGGGTTATACTGTATTTACATTGTTCGAACTGTTGTTCTCATCTTTATTGCTATATTCATGACATTTTGGCTATTGTATGCTTGCTCCGGCCTTCTTCAGGTGATTGAAATTTTAAACTGAACCCTTTATTTCGTTCACCAGAATAGATTATTCACCAGGGGTCAGGAGGTGGGGAGAATTGTCCTAGTTCCACAGTTCATCCTCCAGCTAGTTCAGTATCGGTTATCTCCCTTTTAACTTTTTGAAACTTCTAAAAAGAATTAAAAATAACAATTTTGATATAAAAACATCCCTTGATTTTTCCCCTTAATAATAACACAAATATTTAGATAAAACTTTTTAAAAATTTGCTCCATTTTGCTTCATATTTACTCATTTTTTAGTGAATATTATGGTTTGGGAGTTACCTACTATTTTACATTCTACACACACACACACACACACACACACACACACACCCACACACACATGTAAGATAACAATAGGAAATTTCTATCAATCTAATATGTTTAACTTTTATTAAAGCTTCTTCGTAGAATGAAATATGGAGAAAAAGAAGAAATAAATAAATTCTCAAATTTTTACTTTGTGTTGTTTGATTTTCATTGTTTAACCATGTTTCGCATTTATTTGACTTTTGAAATTAATGTTTAATTTGTGACATTCAGAGTTCAGTGAGAGACATTTCTTCTTTTTCTCTCTCTTATTCTGTCAGATTCTGATCCATATTTAATCTAATTCTGATATTCATTCATATATATATATATATATAAGGTCCCTCCACTAAATTGCTGAAAAAAGAGCGTAATATGAATAAAATAGTTTTTCCCATTTATGTTATTATTAAGAGGAAAGATCAAAGTATTTTTAATTATTTTTTAATCCCTTGTAATATGTTCAAAATTTTGGTAAAAAAATTTTGTTTTGATTTTAGTTAGTGTGTAGCCAAATTGTTACAAGAGTTTACAATAATGTAGTATTACTTAACTCAGTTTTTTTCCAGTGACAAACGCATTAATTTGGAAATTCTTGCAAAAATCAAATAATTATTGAATTTTAATGAAATTTTCACACATGAATGAAATTATTATTTTTAAAAAATCTTAGTAAAAATATTTTTGTTATATCTGTTACCCCACATAAATTCATGAAATTTTAAGAAATTAAATTTTGTTGGGAAAATTAGTTTTATTAGTTAAATGCAGGACTCATTTGAGAATGTAAATCATCTATTATTTTTTTAAAAAACATTTTGCCTTTATTTATGAAAATCTTCTCCAAATAGTAAAATGAAAAATACAATAAAACTATGATATTATTTAATTTGATAAGCTCTTAATTGCTTTAATAAATAATATAAGGACATTATAGTCTAAAGAAAAAAAATTCAATTAATAATGAAATTTTGAAAGAATTGTTTTAATTTTTTTAATTATAATAATTTCTAAAGTTTCAAAAATATTTTTAAAAATGCTTCAAAAATTTGTTTTTGTTAGTTTATTAACTTATTAAGTGAAGATTATATTTACTTGTCTAAAATTAAAAAGTTTAATACAAATCTTCATGCTTTCGTATTTTTAAAATATTAATTTTTTTTGTATTTGAAGTTTTGTTTTGTTTACTGTTTTTTTTTTTTAGATGGTAATTTTAATGTGTACATTAAAAGGTCATGTGTTTCATGGTTTCTTCCTCTTACAGGAAAAAAATTGTACAATTATGTCACTTGTAATTGCCATACACTTATCTCGCATTTGTTGACCTTGTGTTTCAGGAATAGTTTTATTCTAAATTTTGTGCTATAAGTTAGTTGTACTTGTGTAAATCAGATTAATCTAGCATTTAATTTGCTAATTTTCCCAAAATAATGTCACAGATGTATATTTAATTTTTGCTAGATTTTTAAAACCGAGAATTAAATTTTGTTTACAGATGTGTTGATTGCTCAAAAATGGCTGAAAAATAAAAAATAAAAATTGAAAAATGTTAAATTCCAATCAATATAATTTTTTTGAAATAAACCAGAGTATTTTGCTTACTGGAAATAAATTTAATCATTTAGCTTTCAATTAAAACTAAAATAACTAAAATAAATGTTTCAAGAAATTTTTTTTAAAAATTCAATTTAAAAGTTAGTTATTGAAAATGAATGGAGGTACCTAATACATATATAGGTATGGATGTAAATATGCATAGATGTATACACACAAATACATATATATAGTCATCCGCAGGCAGTCCTGTTTTGCTGTATGACAGGTCATCATTATGATTAGACATCCAATTGCTTCCAGCTAGGATTGAAACCTGATTGATTTGATATCAGTCGCAGATTCTACCTCTAAGCTATCGGTGCACGATGAAGGAAGAAAGATTTTAGCGTGTTATATACATAATGTATACAAACACCAGTAGCCAAGACTGTTCAATCCATTGCTGGAGAACAATGTGCAGATAGTGCTGAGTAGCTACTGTTTCTAAAGTCTATCATTTCCCCAGAGTACTCAATTGACAGGCAAGAGTATAAATAGTCATCTGCGGACAGTCCTGTTTTGCTGTATCAAAGCTCATCAGTACAGTTAGACATCCAATTCCTTCCAGCTAGGATTGAAACCCGATCGATTTGACATCAGTCAAAGATTCTACCTCTAAGATATATATATATATATATATATATAAGTTTGATACTACAGAACTTGTAAATTGTTTTGAACAAATAAAAAAGCATTTTTTTTTCTTTAAGGTAACTTTTTCAACCAACACCTCTTCAGAAAATTAGTGGCAAACTAGACTGAATTCATGAAATTTGCAAAGTGACAAACTGCCTAGGAGGAAACAAGGAACTATGACTAAAATACTTTTTATTATTAAAAGGGGAAAAATAAAAAATTTGATTGGAATCTAAAATTTTTCAATTTTTTTATTTATTTTTTTTAATTTTTCAGCCATTTTTGAGCAATCAACACGTCTGTAAACAAAATTTAATTCTCGGTTTTAAAAATCTAGCAAAAATTAAATATGCATCTGTGACACATTATTCTGGAAGCAATTGGATGTCTAATCATAATAATGACCTGTGATACAGCAAAACAGGACTGCCTGTGAATGACTATATATATATATATATATATATATATATATATATATATATTGAATAAATAAATATTCAATTATTAATTATGAATTAATAATGAATAATTAATTCATTATTAATTGATTTTTTTTCTTTAGATTATAATGTCCTTATCTTTTTCAAGAAGAAAACTGAATTTTTCACAAACCACCTCACAGCTATGGAAGCATCTGTATTGGGAAACTTTACCTGTAGTTTGTGCCTCGAACCATACACAAAACCAAAATCTCTCCCTTGCCTGCACTTTGTTCTGTTGTTTTTGTAATCAATAGTTCCAGTGATTACAAAAAATAAAATAAAATAAAATCAGAACTCAAAACCTCCTAGTAAAGAAAGAGAACATACAAATTTCTCTTTCTGTTGACATAGAGACAGTATAATTTTATATAGACCGCAGCTAAAATATGCAAATGTTTTGTCAACCATGCTTTGCCCCAAATGGTAAACGTTGAATCCATGTATTTGTCAGCTCAATCTGGATTGTCAGATAGATGCTGAAATGTGTTGTGGAATCTCCTGCAACTCTTCTGGACAGTCTCCTTGTTTAAGTTGATGAATGCTGCCATAATCCTTGCTTTCAGTTCATCTTTGGTCTTACAAAGTTTTTTTATCTCTTGCTCAACTGTGCCCCACATAATAATCAAGGGGGTTGCAGTCTGAAGAGTTAGGCAACTAAATGTAAGGGGTGATGTGGTCACAGAAATTGTCTGACAGTGATGAATGGATTCTCCTATTTGTGTGGCATAGTGAAGAGTATGGATGCCAGACATAGGTCTTTCATCAGCCACTTTCTTCATTCAGGATAGCACTGTGACCTCAAGACATTTGATGTAGGCATCTGTTTTGAGTCCGAGGCCCTCGCCAACAAATTTGGGAGTTCTTTTCTTATCAGAATAATCAGCGAGTTTCCCAAGCTGCCATACATTCATAATCTTCAATAGACTCATCCCACTCTCTTTGAATCCTTTGCACTATCCTCAGGTTCTGAAAATGTTTATATTGGAGCTTCCGGCACAAATGACAAACAGTACAGCATGCTGTTTCCAAGTTTTGTCAGAGTGAATTGTGTCATCATGCTCTTTTTCTCACAAACAGTGTCCAACTGACTCTAATATACTGTGCATTCAGTAAAAACAAAAATGTGAATGCACAAAATTAAAAATTTAAAATAGTGACAATTTACCCATCGCACCGTTTATATATAACAAAGGTTGTGTTTCACAAAAACACAGTTTTCCAGGGTAATTGTGAAAAGAAACATCTTTAAGACAATCGGTCTTTTAATTATAATACTTGATATCAAGTGACAGAGTATTAATAATAATGATACTAAATACAATAAATTACCATCAAGTCTTCTGATGAGCAGATGTAGTTCTGTGAATTTCAGACAGTCATAAGTTATTTATTTAAAATTTATTATGCATAGTATTGATCAAAACTTTGTTCTGTTGTGAGTTGATATTTTATATACATATACATATACATATATTTATTTTTCATTTCAGTTCTACCAACAATATATTTAAAAGTTTTGAGTTCTCAAGAAGAAAACTGAATTTTTCACAAACCACCTCACAGCTATGGAAGAATATGTATTGGAAAACTTTACCTGCAGTTTGTGCCTCGAACCATACACAAAACCAAAATCTCTCCCTTGCCTGCACTGTTTTTGCCATGACTGTCTTCTCTGTTATCTACAATCCCAACTGCCTTCAACTGCTTCATCATCTTTCACTGTTCACAGCTTCCCATGTCCTGTTTGCAAGCAGTGGGTTAAGCAATGTCTCAGTGTTAAAAGCCTTAATGCTGTTGTAGATTCTTTTCCAAACAACTTTCACTTGGTTAATTTGATGGAGGGGCTCAACGTTAAGTCGCTGACCAAATTCTGCAATGTGTGTATTAATGATGATGTCAAAGTTAGAAGCGTCTTTTGGTGCCAACAGTGTAACCAGGCATTGTGCCAGAACTGTGCCGATACACACCGTTCATTACCAATGACAGCATCGCATCAGTTGTCTGGCAATGTGAAAAGCATAATGGTTGGTAGGTCTGATTATCCTTGCTCAAAGCATGAAGATGAACCATTGAAGTCTTTCTGCATGACTTGTCAAATGTGCATCTGCTACAAGTGCCATATGACTATCCACAAAAACTGCTCAAATGTCCTGCTTTTAGAAGAAGCTGTAAGCGATTTTATATCAGAGGCAGAAGTCATTGTTGAGGATCTTAAAGGACAAATGGAAAGCATGAGAAATCTGCATGACAAGATCACAAGACAGGTAAGTTTAAAAGATTTAAAATTGCAGTTGTCAGTTTTGATATAGTCAAGTTTAAGTCCATTTTCAATATAATATATATATACTTGAATGCTACATTTAATAAATAATAGGTAATTATACAGGGTCGATGCATAAATTGTCGCCTAAATTGCACAAAAAATGAAAATAACATTAACATATCATTTTAACATATATTTTCTAAAATTACACAAAAATATTTTGAAATACTAAAGAGTTAATTTATTCAATAAAATCACCATTGGCTTTTACCATGACCTTCAGACAACTCTGGAATATCCTGCATCTCTTCTGGACAGTCTCCTTGTTTAAGTTGGTGAATGTTGCTGTAATCCTTGCCTTCATCTTTGGTCTTACAAGGAGTTTTACTGGTCTCTTGCTTGCTTAGCTGTTCCTCAAACATAATAATCAATGGGTCATGGTAGCAGAAATTGTCTGAAATAATTGGGTTTTTTCGTTTGTGTGGCTAAGTACAGAATTTTATTGTCAGACATAGGGTCTTTCATCAGCCATACTTTTGTATCAGGGTAACACTACCTCCTCAAGGCACTTGATGTAGGTCACCATGTTGAGTCTGAGACACTGTGGGAAGATGAATGGCCAGATCTCAGAGAAGCCAGCCTGTATCTGAGAAAGAACCTTCAGCACATGACAACACTCATGGTAGAAGGAACACTCACCACGAGTCAGCTGAGTGCATGCTCCTCAAAGACAGTAACATTTTTTGAGCATCCTCCTTTCAGAAGGTGCCATTCCCATTATGCTGTGTATGTATCCAATCCAGGAAATGCAATTGACATGTCTTTATGTTCAGCATTCCTAAACCATCCTTGGATGTAGAGTGGCAGTAGTCTTTGCAACACACCTTAGGAGATTTGTCGACTCAGAGGAGACAGAACAAAGCTTTCTCTCTAGAGTGATGTTCAGGAGTGATAGAAATGAGAGATGATAAAGGTTGAGAGGATAGATGTATATACCACACACTTTCTCAAGGAAAGATTCATTCACAGCCACAGATTAATCATGGCTACGACTATCTCCAAAATTTCTGACCAATTCTTCTCCAGCTGGAAATCAGAACCAAACTAAATGCCGAGCATCTTGCTTGGCCTGTCAGTTCAACTGAAAGGAACCAGGAGAGGTGAATCCAATCACAAGCCAACTGTCACCTAGTCTTTGGGAATGAATGCAAAACACTTGCCCATCTCTAATTTATAGGCAAAAGCATACAAATGCATGCTGGAATTTTTTCTAGCCAATAAAACAGGCCAGTTCTTGGTTTCATCAGACTCAGTATCTGTCTGTCTTATTTTGATGTCAGAACAATGACAGGCAAATCAGCTCAGCTTTCTTTGAAGGCCACATCATTGAGAGATAGCATACTCTAAATCAAATGCCAGGTAAGCTAAATGCATGAGTGCCACAGGAAGTTTGAGGGGTTGTCATTAGGGACAGTGACTATTGCAATAAACACATGTCTAGAGGTTGTAAGCAAAGAAGAGTCTGCAATGACATACAGCTTACCAGAAGTGGCCCCTGTCACCTAATCTTTGGGAATGAATGCAAAACACTTGCCCCTCTCCAATTTATAGGCAAAAGCATACAAATGCATGCTGGAATTTTTTCTAGCCAATAAAATAGGCCAGTTCTTGGTTTCATCAGACTCAGTCTCAGTCTGTCTTATTTTGAAGTCAGAATGCTACATTCGCTTGTCTAAACTTGCTTTTATATGACAACCCCAATTCTTAGTTTGTGAACTTTTTGCCATATTACTTTTGCTTTGCCTTATTACTGTTGATTTGCAGTGCATATATTTTTGCTTGGTTTATATTATTCTTTAACCTGTTCTTTCTTTTCTTGTTATTGCAACCTTGTCAATTCTATTTGTTGGACAGTCCTGTCATTTATTTTGCATTTTATCATAGTTACTCACTGCACAATATTGCTATGGATTGATCATTAGTGTATTTAAAAGCAAAGTACAAAGTTTTGTCTTTTGGGATGTTGTGAAGCCAGAACTATTTTAG
Organism: Ascarosepion bandense; assembly: GCA_037127315.1. Classification (NCBI taxonomy): domain Eukaryota; kingdom Metazoa; phylum Mollusca; class Cephalopoda; order Sepiida; family Sepiidae; genus Ascarosepion; species Ascarosepion bandense. The sequence goes on from JBBBDQ010000118.1 coordinate 2,382,135, forward strand.
CATTGGTTTTACTTTATCCAAATTTGATAGTTAATTCCTTAATTAAACAACTATCTATTACCATTATTATTTGGCATTTCTTTCACAAAAAAAAAATAAAAATAAAAATATTTGTTAATTTCTAAATGTTATTCCTCTTGTCATTTTTTTCCTTATTTAGAGAAATTTCTACCAAGTAAATCGCAACAAAGTTGCTTCAGAGATCCAGGAAATAACTGCACGCCTTGTTAAAGCTTTGCAGAATAATGAAACACTACTACTTGAAGAACTTGACAAATTTCATGTTGAAGAAGACAATAAGATGAAAACTTTAGAAAATGAAGTTAATAGCTTAATGTCAACAATATCAGAGACATATCGGATATTTGACAATTCCTTCCAAGGCAAGAACAAGCCACAATTCCTAAATTTAATGTCAACAATTGGAAAAGAGACAGCAAATAATGAGAGAGAAGTTGAAAAACTTAACCTGTGTATCGACCAGAAAAAACGGACTTTCCGTTTTGACATGAATACCAAAATTCATGATTGTCTCAATCAGCTTGAGAGTCTTTCCTTGGGGACAGTGACCATTGCAACAGACACATTTTTAGAAGTTGGCAGCAAGGGAGAGTCTGCAGTGATGTACAGCTTACCAGAAGTGAAATCGTCGACTTCTATTGATTCTGTGGCTTCGGCAACTAGAATGAGGGTGAGAGATAAACCAATGTCCAAGAAAAGGCGTGTACTGTCATCACTCTGTCTATGTGCTCCATACAGGGTAAAAAAGTTGACCACATCAGTGAGTCAAGAAGAAAAAGAATCAATCATACCAGATGGAGTCATTTTTCTTTCTTCCGGTGATGCATTTACTGTATACTGGAAAAGCAGATGCCTAAAACGGTTTTCATGATTGGAACATGTTTTTCACTCTGTACCTAAGTTTTTCTCTATCCAACCAGTCCACCCTACAAATATTCTCAATTACTTAATCTAATGCTTCAAATTCATCTTTGAGATACTATGAACAAATATAGTCAAACACATATATACTAATACATACCCTAAAAGAATTTTATGTTACTCCAAATCCATAGGAATGAATATTTTTTTTTATGTAGAATGAATTCCTTGCATTCACTTACGCACAAATACCCTTGGGAAAGATATTAATCCGTTTCTTCCCTCCAGTTATGGGTTAAATAACGGGACAGATTGAGTTCTATAGCCTTGGCTGGCAACCAGTCTACCGCAGAAAGCAATGGAAACCTAATGCGGGATAATCTTCTGCCCAGTTAGTCATGTCTCGAAAGAGACATGATCAACCAAAGCGTGTATCACGTATGGCACTTAACTGGCTGATATTTATTTTGGCACATAGCCCATAGTGGATGAGGTGGGGCTGGTTAACACTTTCTATTCTAAACCTAGTTACTCAGATTCATAAACCTATTACTCATTGCAATACACTCATTCACCACGAGAACTCACTCATCAGCTTACAATCCTACAATACCATAATGACTTATATTTTTTGCAGGGGCAACCTAAAAACAGAGAAAATACTCATGACATAAAAATTTTTGTTTCTTATACAATATTTTTTTATTTTTTTTACAAAAATATATCTAAAAATATAGAATACAAAAACAAAAAGGGGAGAGGCAGAATACCCAAAACAAACTAATATATATAACAAAACATTCAAACTAAAAAACCAAACCAGTCTACCCCTCAAAATCATGGTAAAATCAAGCAGCACATTCACTAAGGGAGAGAAAAAGGATAAAATAAATAGCAGTATAGGACAATCAAAGATTGACCAAGTCAAGATGAAAAAAAATGGGGGTCAAAAATAAACTGGGGAGTTTGGGAATCTTGATATGCGTCATAACAAAGAAGGCCAGAAAACAGAATAAGACATTCACTCACATTAACTAGGTAAACAAATAGTCTATCTTAACTAAGGGATGGTTAATAGGAAACCGCCCCATTGTGCCAAAATGGGAACTTAAAAAAGGAATGCAAGGCTAGCCCTTTTGATACAAACTGGACTTGCTACAGTTACCCATCTTTTGCTGAAATCTGATTGGAGATGGCTTCTTTAAATCTTTCTTGGGTGAAGGTGTTTTCTTGGGCAATGGCATCTTCTTTTATAAGATATCCTACTGAGGAGGGAGAGAGGTAACTGATTTTTCCCCTCTGTACAACCATTGTCCATTCATTTGTAAAATTTTCAAGCTGGCTGGTTATTTCTACCACCACCACTGTCTCTTCTTGTGTTGTAGGTTTAATTAGTGTCACCGGTTTTTCCAGTGCCATCACAAGAGCACATTTTAGATAAGTGCCCATGGCACCACACGGTCAGCAGTGAGGTTTTCTTCCCTCCACCACTACAAACAGCTTTTGTCCCCTGCAAACAAATACATCCAGGGCCTTCTTGAACTTGTGCCTGTTCAACATCACATGGAGACAAAAGCCTCTGGTAAACACACCCACCTTGGCCTGCACTATTAAGACTTAATCCTGTCATTTTTTTCGCCTTGACTTCTTTTTGATGCAAACTGGACTTGCTACAGTTACCCATCTTTTGCTGAAATCTGATTGGAGATGGCTTCTTTAAATCTTTCTTGGGTGAAGGTGTTTTCTTGGGCAATGGCATCTTCTTTTATAAGATATCCTACTGAGGAGGGAGAGAGGTAACTGATTTTTCCCCTCTGTACAACCACTGTCCATTCATTTGTAAAATTTTCAAGCTGGCTGGTTATTTCTGCCACCACCACTGTCTCTTCTGGTGTTGTAGGTTTTACCAGTGATACCAATTTTTTCAGTGTCACCAGTGCCGTCACAGGATTACTGGTGAGGCACACATTAGATAAGTGCCCTGTGGCATCAGATGGCCAGTAGTGAGGTCTTTTTCCCGCCACCACTACAAACTGCTTTTGTTCCCTGCAAACAAGTATATCTTGGACCTTCTTGAACTTATTCCTGTTCAACATTGCATGGCAACAAATTTCTTCAGTAAACACGCTCGCCTGGCCCTACACCTGGGAGACTTCATCCACTGAACTAAAATTCAAAAAGAAGCCTCCCACATGGTTGGTTGTGATGTCTAGTGGCACACTGTGAACCATAATTTTGGTTCGTCTTGTTCCCATATATTCAGTTTGCAACCGAATATTATTTGTGGCAAGAATCATTTCTGCCATCTTCTTCACCTTGACTTCTGACCCCAGCAGGATATCTCACATAGTTCTTGTTCTTTTTGCTAAAATCTTGGCAACAAATTGTTGGCTTTTGAGAGCCTCATCCATTGACACCCTGCAGCACTGATAAGCTTTCAAGTTTTAACATTAGTTGGCAGCAGGGAGACAGTTTTCTCTGTGATTGCATCCAAGACTTCAAGATTGGATACCAACTTGTTGCTATTGATGTATTTTTTGTACTGCAGATGCATCTTTTCATAATGCGCTGTGTCTTTCTTGGCCACAGATACTGACCAAACAGAAGGTGACATCACCAGGGTAACATTTGTCTGTGAAGACTCTGCCATTGCTGTCTCACCACAGCACAAGAAACACAAAAATATACTGAAAAGAAAAAAATGATACAAGTCAGTACAAAATCCATGTAAACAAACAATAAAACCACAGGTAACAAAATCTTAGCGTAAATATACTTAAATCAAACTCGACCCAACTTCCAACCTAGATCCAATATGATAGGCCAATCCATAGGAATGAATATTTATTACTGTTGTATACATTAATTTTGGCACATGACTGAAAGGGAAGGGGTAAGGCTGGTCAACACTTTCTATCCTAGACTTAACTAATCACATTCACGATTCAATCACTATAATAGTCATCATACTCATTCACCAAAAGAATTTATCCATCAGTTTACAACCCTACGTATATTATAATATCACATATTCGCAGAGGGACCTAAAAACAGGGAAAATACTCATGATATAAAAATTTATGTTTTATATACAATATTTTTTTCAATTTTTTTGTTTTATTTTTTTTATTACAATAATGTATCTACAAATATATGGTTTGAAAATGAAAGGGTAGGGCTTTAATACTCAAAAACAAACTAAATATATAACAAAACATTCAAACTAAAAATGACAATGACGTTCCTCCCTCAAAATGAAGAGTGGCTGCTGTATTCTAACAAGAGGTAAAAACAAGAATCACACCCACTAATGAAAAGGAAATGGATAAAATAAATAATGGAATAGGAAAAGCAAGGACTGACCTGATCAAGATGAAAAGAGGGCTGAAAACAAACTGGGTAGATTAGGAACCTCGACGTGTATCATAACCAAAGTACTAGGAAACAGGCTAGGAATGATATTCACTCACATTAACTGGGTAAACAAAGAGAGCTTATCTGACCCATTGTGCCAAAAGAGGACTTAAAAGAGGAACTCAAGGCTAGCCTCTTTTACACGAACCAGACTTGCTACAGTTACCCACCTTTTGCTGAAATCTGTCGATATCAAATGCTTTCTATCTGATCTTTATCTTGAGTTGATGCTCAAAGAATCAAATCAGATGCTGATAAGAATAGTGTTCATATCGCAAAATCTTCTCCATTCCCAACATCCAAATCACCATTTTTGCTATGATCAGCAACATTAGAAACACCATTCTTTTATCCCCAGGATATGGGGACTATACGTTATCACAGGCATATGCGAGATTGATGAGCATGAGATGTTTAGGAATGATACGAACCATCAACTTGCTGACATGGTCCTAAAAATGGCACACCTGAAGACAATAGTAGATGTGTGAAGCCGTTTCCTTTAAACCAAAGTCACAACAATGACAGGCAAATCAGCTCAGCTTTCTTTGAAGGCCACATCATTGAGAGATAGCATACTCTAAATCAAATGCCAGGTAAGCTAAATGCATGAGTGCCACAGGCAGTTTGAGGGGTTGTCATTAGGGACAGTGACTATTGCAATAAACACATGTCTAGAGGTTGTAAGCAAAGAAGAGTCTGCAATGACATACAGCTTACCAGAAGTGGCCCCTGTCACCTAATCTTTGGGAATGAATGCAAAACACTTGCCCCTCTCCAATTTATAGGCAAAAGCATACAAATGCATGCTGGAATTTTTTCTAGCCAATAAAATAGGCCAGTTCTTGGTTTCATCAGACTCAGTCTCAGTCTGTCTTATTTTGAAGTCAGAATGCTACATTCGCTTGTCTAAACTTGCTTTTATATGACAACCCCAATTCTTAGTTTGTGAACTTTTTGCCATATTACTTTTGCTTTGCCTTATTACTGTTGATTTGCAGTGCATATATTTTTGCTTGGTTTATATTATTCTTTAACCTGTTCTTTCTTTTCTTGTTATTGCAACCTTGTCAATTCTATTTGTTGGACAGTCCTGTCATTTATTTTGCATTTTATCATAGTTACTCACTGCACAATATTGCTATGGATTGATCATTAGTGTATTTAAAAGCAAAGTACAAAGTTTTGTCTTTTGGGATGTTGTGAAGCCAGAACTATTTTAGCATTGGTTTTACTTTATCCAAATTTGATAGTTAATTCCTTAATTAAACAACTATCTATTACCATTATTATTTGGCATTTCTTTCACAAAAAAAAAATAAAAATAAAAATATTTGTTAATTTCTAAATGTTATTCCTCTTGTCATTTTTTTCCTTATTTAGAGAAATTTCTACTATAAATCGCAACAAAGTTGCTTCAGAGATCCAGGAAATAACTGCACGCCTTGTTAAAGCTTTGCAGAATAATGAAACACTACTACTTGAAGAACTTGACAAATTTCATGTTGAAGAAGACAATAAGATGAAAACTTTAGAAAATGAAGTTAATAGCTTAATGTCAACAATATCAGAGACATATCGGATATTTGACAATTCCTTCCAAGGCAAGAACAAGCCACAATTCCTAAATTTAATGTCAACAATTGGAAAAGAGACAGCAAATAATGAGAGAGAAGTTGAAAAACTTAACCTGTGTATCGACCAGAAAAAACGGACTTTCCGTTTTGACATGAATACCAAAATTCATGATTGTCTCAATCAGCTTGAGAGTCTTTCCTTGGGGACAGTGACCATTGCAACAGACACATTTTTAGAAGTTGGCAGCAAGGGAGAGTCTGCAGTGATGTACAGCTTACCAGAAGTGAAATCGTCGACTTCTATTGATTCTGTGGCTTCGGCAACTAGAATGAGGGTGAGAGATAAACCAATGTCCAAGAAAAGGCGTGTACTGTCATCACTCTGTCTATGTGCTCCATACAGGGTAAAAAAGTTGACCACATCAGTGAGTCAAGAAGAAAAAGAATCAATCATACCAGATGGAGTCATTTTTCTTTCTTCCGGTGATGCATTTATTGTATACTGGAAAAGCAGATGCCTAAAACGGTTTGCATGATTGGAACAATTTGTGCACTTTATACATGGGTATTTCTCTATCCAACCAGTCCATTCCTACAAATTTTCTCATTTACTTAATCTAATACTTCACTTTCACCTTTGGGATGCTATAAACATACATAGTCAAACACATATACTAAGATATACGCACAAACGTGTGTATATATATATATATATATATATATATATATATATATATATATATATATACTGTAATACGTTACAGTATAACGCTCTACATTTGTATCGAGCACTCTTTATAAAAGTAAATGCATGAACAAAAAGGTAAATAAACCTACGAGTTCAACAACTTAGCTACAATATATATATATATATATATATATAAATATATATCCGCAGACAGATCTGTTTCGCTGTATAACAGCTCATCAGTACGCTTAGACTCTGAATGCTTTTAACCCAGTATTGAAGGATATAAATATAATTTGTGTATGTCTTAGTATATATGTGTTTGACTATATATATATATATATATATATATATATTTTTTTTTTTTTTTTTAAATCTTTAATCCAAAAGGAAAAGCAGGAAGGTAAATCCCAAATACCCAATCCTAATTAATATTAATATTTTAATATTAAAAAATGATACAGATGAAGGGCTCAATGTAATTAAATTACAGAGCCAATTATAAAATAAAATAAATTGAAATAAAATAAATTAAAATAAAATGAATTTTGAAGTGCAAAACCGTTGTTTTGAACTTCAAAATTTATTTATATATATATATATATATATATATATATATATATATATATATTGCTTTCAATCCATAGGAATGAATAATTATTAATGTTGTATACATTAATTTTGGCACATGGCTGAAAGAGAATGGGTGAGGCAGGTCAACACTTTCTATCCTAAACCTAGTAAAACACATTCACGATTCAATCACTCATTACAATATACTTGTTCACTACAAGAATTTGTCTACCAGCTTATAAACCTACATATACCATAATACCACATTTTTGCAGGGGCAACCTAAAAACAGGGAAAATACTCATGACAGAATAATTTTTGTTTCATACACAATTTTTTTTTTTTTTTTACAAAAATATATCTAAAAATATAGGATACAAAAACAAACGTTGTGGGGGGTGCTGAATACCCAAAACAAACTAATATATATAACAAAACATTCAAACTAAAAAACCAAACCAGTCTACCCCTCAAAATCATGGTAAAATCAAGCAGCACATTCACTAAGGGAGAGGAAAAGGATAAAATAAATAGCAGTATAGGACAATCAAAGATTGACCAAGTCAAGATGAAAAAAATGGGGGTCAAAAATAAACTGGGGAGTTTGGGAATCTTGATATGCGTCATAACAAAGAAGGCCAGAAAACAGAATAAGACATTCACTCACATTAATTAGGTAAACAAATAGTCTATCTTAACTAAGGGATGGTTAATAGGAAACCGCCCCATTGTACCAAAATGGGAACTTAAAAAAGGAATGCAAGGCTAGCCCTTTTGATACAAACTGGACTTGCTACAGTTACCCATCTTTTGCTGAAATTTGATTGGAGATGGCTTTGTACCACCCCAAAGGTCCGTCCGAACAATTTTCTCCGGCGGCCGTTCTCCATGCTGTGATGTTGCTGGGAGTTTGTTGAAAATGTCAGCCGAATTGCTTGGGGTACAAGATTGACTATAAGGAACGAACTTCCACAACTTGGATGAGTTGAAAAGGATGCTTTATTCGTTTAGAGTTAGCCTTTTCGGTTGGGGCAGGCGAATGTGACACACGGCTCTAACTCTAATGGAGATCAACCAATCCGAACTGGCCGAAACAAGATGAACGGAGTTTCTTACTTCAAGCACACGCCCGGCGGGACTCCTCTCTTAACTTACTGGCTCACTTAACTAACTTCTATTTATTTAAATGAAAATCCAGAAATCCGGAAATGCTTTAGACCACCGGTGACAAACATTGGCGACTGTAAGTCTGAAATTTCAGTTATCTTTTTTTTTATCTTAATAAAGCTTCCACTGGAAAATTCTTAATGTGTGGTCAAGATACAGTAAAGGACAGCCTTTGACCGGGTCATTCGAAAACCTACCTGTTGAACTTTATCTCTTTATCACATTAAATCACTGAGTCAAATATTTACCGGAAGAGTGGTAGGATTTTAAAACAGTAATCGGATACTCTTGTCTCTTCCACAATTTTCTTCATAAAAGAAAAAGTGTTTATTTATTTATTTTTTTCCTCTTCTTTTTTCACTTTTGTTAAATATGTTTTTAAACTATTTTCTATTCTAATCTATTTTCTATTTTAATCTATTATAATAAAATACATATATGTCTAGTTATCGTGTCACAGGCTTCTTTAAATCTTTCTTGGGTGAAGGTGTTTTCTTGGGCAATGGCATCTTCTTTTGTAAGATATCCTACTGAGGAGGGAGAGAGTTAACTGATTTTTCCCCTCTGTACAACCACTGTCCATTCATTTGTAAAATTTTCAAGCTGGCTGGTTATTTCTGCCACCACAATTGTCTCTTCTTGTGTTGTAGGTTTAATTAGTGTCTCCAGTTTTTCCAGTGCCATCACAAGAGCACATTTTAGATAAGTGCCCATGGCACCACACGGTCAGCAGTGAGGTTTTCTTCCCTCCACCACTACAAACAGCTTTTGTCCCCTGCAAACAAATACATCCAGGGCCTTCTTGAACTTGTGCTTGTTCAACATCACATGGAGACAAAAGCCTCTGGTAAACACACCCACCTTGGCCTGCACTATTAAGACTTAATCCTGTCATTTTCTTCGCCTTGACTTCCGTCCCCAGCAGGATATCTCACATAGTTCTTGTTATTTTTGCTAAAATCTTGGCAACAATTTGTTGTTTTTTAAGGGCTTCATCTATTGCCGCTCTGCAGCACTGATTAGTGTTTGAGTTTTAACATCAGTTGGCAGCAGGGAGATGGTTCTTGCTGTGATTGCATCCAAAGCTTCAAGAATGTATACCTCTTGAATGCATTGCTTGTCAAGAACCATATACAGTAAAACATGTTCTACTCGACTGCAGTGGTTTTACATATATCCGGCAATCCCTCTATAATGTTAACAACCTGAAAGATCTTTTCGAAAAAATAATCTCTAATACTATTTTAACCTTCCTCAAAAAGATCAAACTATACAACAAAATATAATCTAAGTAAAGATCCGAAGATCAAAAATAGATCTGACCCTCACCAGGGGGGAAAAATTTTAAAAGTAAAACAACTTGAAAGCAATGGAAAAGTTTAAAAAGCAAGACATCTTCCAAAAGTCTGTAAAAATAATATAACCTTACTGCAAAACATTTGTTATGACCTTAAATGATCCCATAAGGATTGATAGGTCGTTAAACCTCGAAACAAACAAACAAACATCAAGAATGCATACCAACTTGTTGCTATTGATGTATTCTTTGTACTGCAGATGCATCTTTTCATGATGTGCTGCATCTTTCTTGATTGCAGTTGCAAACTAAACAGACAGTGACATCACCAGGGTAACATTTGGCCGTGGAGACTCTTGCCATTGCTGTTTCATCACAGCACAAGAAACACAAAAATATGCTAAAACAAAAATAAAAAAACAGTACAAGTTGCTATTGATGTATTTTTTGTACTGCAGATGCATCTTTTCATAATGCGCTGTGTCTTTCTTGGCCACAGATACTGACCAAACAGAAGGTGACATCACCAGGGTAACATTTGTCTGTGAAGACTCTGCCATTGCTGTCTCACCACAGCACAAGAAACACAAAAATATATTGAAAAGAAAAAAATGATACAAGTCAGTACAAAATCCATGTAAACAAATAATAAAACCACAGGTAACAAAATCTTAGCGTAAATATACTTAATTCAAACTCAACCCAACTTCCAACCTAGATCCAATATGATAGGCCAATCCATAGGAATGAATATTTATTACTGTTGTATACATTAATTTTGGCACATGACTGAAAGGGAAGGGGTAAGGCTGGTCAACACTTTCTATCCTAGACTTAACTAATCACATTCACGATTCAATCACTATAATAGTCATCATACTCATTCACCAAAAGAATTTATCCATCAGTTTACAACCCTACGTATATTATAATATCACATATTCCATAGGAATGAATATTTATTGATGCTGTATACATTAATTTTGGCACACAACTTTCTATCCTTTCAATCACTCATTACAATATTATCATTCACCACAAGAATTTATCCATAAGTTTACAATTTTACGTAAACCATAATACCACATATTCATAGGGAGGACCTAAAAATGGGGAAAATACCCATGATATAAAAATGTTTGTTTTATATACAATATTTTTTTCAATTTTTTGTTTTAGTTTTTACTTTTTACTACAAAAATGTATCTAAAAATATATGATATGAAAAATGAGAGGGGAGTGTCTGAGTACCCCAAAACAAGATAAATATATAACAAAGAATTCAAACTAAAAATGATGAGTGTTATTAAGTCCTGTCCTTCTCTATTCTGCTAATGAGTAAAATTAAGAAGCACATTCAATAATGGTATAAGAAAAGCAAAGACTAATCCAGTAAAGATAAAAAAAAAAAAAGAGGTATCAAAAACAAAATGGGTAGATTGAAAATCTCAATGTGTGTCATAACCAAAGAAAGTGCCAAGAAATAGACTAGGAACAATATTCATTCACATTAACTAGGTAAACAAATAGTCTGTCTTAACCTGGGGAGAGTTCACAGAAACCCAAAATGGGTAGACTGAAAATCTCAATGTGTGTCATAACCAAAGAAAGTGCCGGGAAATAGACTAGGAACAATATTCACTCACATTAACTAGGTAAACAAATAGTATATCTTAACCAGAAGAGGGTTCACAGAAAACCAAAATGCGTAGACTGAAAATCTCAATATGTGTCAGAACCAAAGAAAGTGCCGGGAAACAGGCTAAGAACAATATTCACTCACATTAACTAGGTAAACGAATAGTCTATCTTAACCAGGGGAGGGTTCACAGAAAACTGTCCAATTGTGCCAAAAGGGGTACTTAAAAAATAGAACTCAATGCTAGCCCCTTTCACATGAACCAGACTTGCTACAATTACCCAATTTTTGCTGAAATCTGTCAATATCAAATGCTTTCTATCTGATCTGATCTTTATCTTGAGTTGATGCTCAAAGAATTGAATCAGATGCTGATAAAAATATTGTTCATATCTCAAGATCCTCTCCATTCCCAACATCCAAATCATCAATTTTGCTATGATCAGCAACATTAGAAACACCATTCTTTCCTCCCCAGAATATGGGGACTACACATTATCACAGGCATATGTGAAATTGATGAGCACGAGATGTTCAGGAGCGATATGAGCCATCAACTCACTGACATGGTCCCAAAAATGGGCACACCTGAGGACAATGGTAGAAGACGTGTGAAGCCATTTCCTCTAAACCAAAGTTACAACAATGACAGTCAGGCAAATCAGTTCAGCTTTCTGTGAATGCCACATTATTGAGAGATAGCACACTCCAAATTAAGTGCCAGGTAAGTGAAAACTCAGGGTTGGTAAGATAATTCACTACTGGCACCCAAGACCAAAAAGAGCTCAGCTCAGTTGCCGACAAGCTGAGTGGCTCACAGAGTGAATCTTTTTACATGGCCCCCTCCACTAGTTCATGATGCAATAGCTTGCAAGGTGGACAAAGGTCAGTGGACCAAGAAATGACCCACAAGATGGAGGACAGCAAACACTTGATTACTTTCCTACAATCTTTACAGAGGGACAGTACAGACAACCGGTAAAGGATGATGGGAAAACATGTATCATGTCTCAGCTGCTCCAATCTTTGCCTGTATCTCAGACCTATTCTTCTCCAGGTGTATATCTGCCCTGAACCACACTCCAAGAATGTGAACAGGTTCGTCAGACCAACTGAAGAGATCTGGAAGTGCAAGTATCTTGCAAGCGCCTAACTGTAACTTAGAAGATTTGTTGTGGTTAATTTTGGCCTATAAGATTTCAGAAAGAAAATGGAGAGAACATAAAAATTTGGATGATACAGTTATACAATGGGTGGAAATGAACATATCCCACAAAACACTTGGCATAGAAACCAACAATACGTGATACTAAGCAAAATACAAGTGCATATAAGAAAGAATGTGTGGAGTATCTACACTATTGTGGAAAGACCTTTCAAGGAAGCAAAGGTTAAAGGTAAAGAAAGGCCTTACATGTAATAAAGATGCAATAGTGTCTCCCCCAATTTTAAGGAAGGAAATAATTAAAAGTGTGCATAACAATATAAATTGCAGATTCACAGATGCAAAGAAGATTGAGACTGCAGGCTTGGTGTGCAGGATATTCTAGAGATATTGAAGAACACATAAGAAGATGCCCCAAATGTATGGAAATTAAAACATTGTAAGATACCAAGTCACACATAACCTAAAGAGGAGGAAGCCAGAGTCTACATGGACCTCGCCCATATTAGAAATAGGGGTTTATTTTTAAGATAGAAAAGCTGCCACCGTGAAACAAATATTGAAAACAATATTTGCAAGAAACAATGTACCTAAGACCATTGTCACCAACAATTCTTTAATCTTAGTAGACTCATTCTTGGGCTAGTAAGAAAGGTTAGAGATAGGAAAACTGCCACCTTGAAACAAATATTGAGAACAATGTAAACCATCCAAGATATTCAGAAGAAGCAATAAAGCAACTAAGGGTGTCAAACACCTCAGTTTTAGGGAGGTGTAGTATGCAAATGATATACAGGCATAAATCGAGCAAACCTCAGGAACCAATGAGAGGAGAAATCACATAGTTTCCTCTGAAATTTACACATCATGACATGCTATTTATTTTTATCCTTTCCCTCACTTAGTGAGTATGCGATTTGATTCCACCATTTGGCAGAATACAGCAGCCACTCTGATTTTTGTGTGGTGGACGGATCTTACTAACATTTTTTTATTTTTAGTTTGAATTTTATATTTTAGTTTGTTGTGAGTTATTCTTCTTCCACCCTTCATTTTCATACCATTACATTTTTAAATATAATTTTGTAAAATATTGTATATAAAATAAACGAGTTTTGTCATGTCATGAGTTTTGTTCCTCTTTTTAGATTCCTCAGTGAATATGTGGTGTTATGGTATATGAAGGATTGGGAAGTGATGGATGAGTTCTTGTGTTGAATGAACAAATTATAATGAGCAATTAGCTAGGTATAGGATAGAAGCCCACTCCTCCTTTGGCCTTGTGCTACATTTATTTTAAATATACAATAATAAATATCCTCAGTCCCAATCTGTTTCCTCTTGATATCAGAACCCTATGTTCGCTTGTCTGAACTTGCTTTTGCATGTTGATGCTAATTCTTAGTTAGGACTCTTCCCTTTTCAGAGCTACAAGAATTGATAAAGAGTCTATAAATATGATGCATTTCTGGTTTGAGTTTTTAATAAGTTCAAGTGCAATGTTAATGACTTATAGCTCTGCTAATAATGGAAGCTTTATTTGCTAGTCTAATTTCATAAAGGTGCTAATTTTGCTTTATTTGCTGTAGAACAGGATGCTGTTTGTATTAAATCAGTGAAAGAATTAATATTAGTGTTTTTTTTCTTTTATAATCATACCAAGTAGCTAATAAATATCAATTTGTATGCAGTTTGGGCCTTTGACAATTATAATTTATTATTGACTACTACTTGTTCAATATTCAACAATTCTGAAGAGCTAGAAACAAAAACTGAATATTCCTAAATAATTACTGTACACATCAGTATGAAATATTTGATTAGTAAAATGATCTTATTGAGACCTCAAGAAAGAGAGACAAGCAACAAAATTCCTTGCAATCTACAAATGTGATAAAAAACAGGTTTGTAAAGTATGTGACTTTCTAGTTTCTTTTCTTCTCTTGTTCATGTTTGGACAATGAAAGGATGGGTCTCGTCTTGGTAAAAATAGCTAAATGTTTATTTAACCTGAAAAACTACCCATGTGTGATTTTTATTAATATCTGAAAAGTGATAAAAACACTTTCTATTTACTAAGCTTGGCTTATTTATATGACACAAAATAAAAATGCATAGGAAGGCTGGTGCACTCTTTCAACAGGAGATAACATGCATCCCTTGAAAATCATCAAATAAAGTCTGTTGAACATAGCTAAGAGTTCATATCATTTAGACAAGCAACAAGTTTAAATGGTTTACCAAATGAAAAATACATTTATTGATATGTGAACCTTGACATGTTCATATTAGACTGAGATGTGCATATGTGCAAAGTGCACGCATATTGGCAAGGGTGTCCGTGTCATGTGTGTGCATTGGCACTGATAAGCATTTATGCGATGTGTGTCTGCATATGGAAAAGAGTCTGTACTTGTAGTGAGCTGGAGGATCTGCTGTCACTAAAGTGGGTCGTTACCAGTTTTTAATGTGGGCATTAGGGTGCATGTGCATTCTGTTAGGTGTATCATCTTGGACATCTGTTCTCTTTGGCTAGTAGGATGAAAATCTTGCCTGGTCATTTTCAACGACTATTTATAACATAGCATGCAGATATATTTGAGAGCAAAACTTCATACCTACTTGAAAATTTGAGTTAAATGTTTGTACCAAGGAAAATATGTGGTGATTTAAGGAGAAAGAAAAACATATTTCAAAAAGGTATTTGTGTAAAAGTGAATATAATGATCTCAACTGGAATTTGAACTTGGCTCACAGATTTCTCATTCCAAGCCTTTAAACATTACACTACCTACACATCCAGTATATTATCATAATTTTTCTATTCTATTATTAGTTATTTTTTTAATCACATTGTACCTAATTTATAAATTAAACTTTATCAGGTGTATGTATTTAGAAGAAAAATACTATATATATATATATAAGGTGCCATGGATAAACTGTTGTCTAAATGATGCCAAAATGAAAATAATAGACATCTCATTTTAACAGATATATTTACCAAAATTACACAAATATCTTGAAATATTAAACAGTAAATTTATTCAATAAAATTGCCATTAGCTTCAACCATGACCACCAGACAACTTCGAAATCTCCTGCAACTCTTCTGAATGGTCTCCTTGTTTAAGCTGGTAAATGCTGCCATAATCCTTGCCTTCAGTTCATCTTAGGTGTTACAAAGAGTTTTGTTAGTCTCTAACTCAACTTCGCCTCACACATAATGATCCAGTGGGGTTGCAGTCTGGGGCAGTGAGATGTCCAGTTGTAAAAAGTGATATGGTCGCAGAAATTGTCTGACAGCCATGACTGGTTTCTCCTGCTTGTGTGGCATGGTGCAGAGTCCTGTTGCCAGATATAGGGTCTTCCATCAGCCACTTGCTTGACCCAGGGCAGCGCTACTTCTTCAAGGCACTTGATGTAGGCCTCCAGGTTGAGTCTGAGGCCCTCACCAACAAATTTGGATGTTCTTTTCTTATCAGAATGATCAAAGTGAGTTTTCCAAGCTACTGTATCATTGTAATATACATTGTATGCTTGGATTGGATAGATTGGATCTGCATGCTCTAAAACACTTTTCTGTGCTACCATGTGTCTCTACAGTTCAGGTGATGATCTACAAACCTTATTGTAAACGAGACAGGTATTGTTGACATGACAATGATGCAGGTTGACGTAGCTGGCTTACTTCTGGTTGTTATGATGATCTTTCAATTGGTTTATATAACCTTCCTTCAACAACAGCATATGTTCACACACCACATTTTCAAGACTGCATAGTTGGCAAATCAGACTGAGTGCCTCTTCATAGATTACACTTGATCTGATCATGCGTGAGACATTCCTCCTCAAAAACTACCTTCACATAAATTCCTGATTTTACATTTGTTTAGAATAGGATACAAAAACAGAGCCATTATGAAGATTACAAAAAATCAAGTGATTATGTATTTAAAGGCTTAATTCAGCTTTGTCTAACTGCAAATTCCTTTGTGGTTGAGTGGTTAAGACACATCAGGTCAACTGACAGCTTACCCTAGCTATATAGGGGTTGCAGGTTCAAATCCTGCCAGAGGAAGCATATTTTCATTCCAAGATTTCTTGAATATTCAAGCTGGGAGATATATATATATTGTTTAATTTTGAAAAAATTACAAGAAAGGTGGAAGAATGAAGAAAGTTTAAAGGTTGAGCCAGAGTTACTTCTTAAGAGATTGTGAGGGGCAAGGAGCCCCGAATTCAGTAAGAAGATTTTGCTGTGAATGAAGGGGTTGATGGGTTCAGTGTCAGTGCCCAACAATGCAGGGCTCATTCGAGAGTCCTATTCAGCCACAGGCAGTAGAATTTATTGGAGGGGGTAGGGTGTAGAATGCACGTCACAGAGAGCGAAAGAATTTACTTGTTGCTGCTGCCGACTAGCCAGCAGTAGTACTGACGAGGCACAAACTTTGGAGCGAAAAGCGCTACACTCCTGTCTGAATCAATCGGCCTGCTGAGGGTTGATTAAAAAGAAAGGTTGAAGATGGAAAACTAAAGAGATGGAAATGGTGGGAGTATTCTAGAATTGAAGAATTAAACTAACAATGAGTAGTGAAGGGAAAAAAACAAGGAATTCTTTTTGCTCTTGCAGGAATGGCTGGCAAGAGGGGACTAACACTACTGTAGATGATGATGATAGCAGGAGATTAAAGGCACAACCAAAGTACAATTTTTAAGAAGATGAGCGAGGTGATAATAACAAGGTCGAAGTAGCTGGTCACCTTTGTGATTGATTTGAGCCCATACGAGTTACTATTTGACAAACTGGAGGGTGAGATAAAAAGTCTTGGTCTAGCCAGATTAAAGGTGGCAAAAATTATTCCAGGGAAGAAGGGTGCCTTAGATTGTTGTTCTTTTTAGAATTAGAAACAGCTATAATGGAAGACCCTCTATGGCTATATCGTGTTGAATGCACCAGTTCCCATCCGATCACTGAAGTTAAGCAACATCGAGCCTGGTCAGTACTTAAATAGGTGACCATTTGGGAATACCAGGTGCTGTAAACGTAAGGACCAAGAATGGTCCACCGATCCTCCAGGTTTGGGGGTTGGGTGCAGGGCTAACAACCCTGCCCCGTAAAACAGTTTGTTACAGAAACAGCAACAAAAAGTTGCTGCCCTATGCACCATCTGGGTGTGATGGATAAATGATGATGATGATGATAATGGAAGACCAGTAGAAGGATATGAGGAGTTATCTGAAAGGAATTGAGCTACTACAAGTGAGAGAGAAGAGATCAGTGGTTGCCATTGTCAGAAAAGTACTAAATGTCCTGTTTGGAGATGACGTCAAAATTATGAGAAGAAAGCTGGAAAAGGTAGAAAAGGATCAAAGAATCCTGGCCCAGTTGGTGAGAGAAATTGTATCGATATTGAATGTAACAAGGTTAGAATTGGTCAAGAATAAAGCCACTATCAATCGGTTAATGAATAACATGAGAGAGCTAAAACAAGAAGTAGCTAATAGTTCAGAGGTTGTGACAGTTGAGTTACGGGAATTCAGTGGGTTTATACAACTGTATTTTTAGTTGATAACCATTATTAATAAAGTGCAACAAACTAGTCAGTCCCTGATGATTTTATTGGATCATGTGAGGGCTCAGTTGGATATATTATTTTTGAGACACCTGTGCCCAAGAATAGTGACCCTGGGCACTTGAAGCAATTATTACTAAAGATACAAACGGAATTATCCGATCATTGAAGGTTACCAGTGGACACCACCTGGGAATTATGGAAATATTACAATGCACTGGGTTGTGTAACCTTGTTAGAAGATAATAAGCTATTAGTTGTGGTGCCCATTCTGTTGTTAGAAAGAGACAACTTTTAAAAATATATCAGATTATAAATTCACCTATTACATGCTCCTAAGTAGAGCAGGACTTAGGGGCAGTGGTGAAATACCACTTGAGACAAAGTATGTAGCGTTGAATTCAGCTAGGACAAAATTTATAATGTTGACAACAGAGAAAACCAGGAAGTGTAAGGATGATGCCCTGGGAACATGTACCTCATTAAGTTATATTTATGTGACAGGTAGTCACAGGTTGAGTATACTCAAACTATTAAAAAACAATAGAGAAAGTATTAAGAGAAATCGCTGAGTAGAGATATTAATAAACACTGTTGCTACAAGTTATCAGTATATCTGATGGAGTTTGGATAATGGCCATTCAGAAACCGACTGATCTGTCTTGGGTATGTGGAAGTGAAACCACCCTTTCCCCTAATAAAACTACCCCTGGCATGTCCATCTCTCTATCCCCATATTACCAGGCGAAGAGAAGTATGAAGAAAAAAACTTGATAACTGGGATACTTGACAAAACCTTAATTAATTGCACAAAATTATGGGAGCTGGTAATGAATGAATTCCCTAGAGTTACACTAGAAAAAAAAAAAGAAAGAAAAAAGGCCAGAGTTATTGAAACCATTAGACAGGATTAAAATTAATCAGTTAAAAGACTGATTAAATATTTTAAGAAAAGATTGTTGGTTAGTGGCATATTAACCTCGGCGGGTCATTTATTGCTGACTAAATTTTTTATTGTTGTTAATACCTTTTCCTTTCAACAATTTATTGTTGTCTTTTATATAAGTTTTGTGCCTAGCAATACTTTTTTCTTTTTGGGTATCAAGATTCATTGGGATTTGTTTTTTAAGGGCAGGATCCCCAAGTCCTACCCTGTTATTTAACCCATAACTGGAAGGAAGGGACGAATTAATACCTTTCCCAAGGGTACCAGTGCTTAAGTGAATGCAGGGTATTCAACTGGAAATCGAACTCAGCTCACCGATTTCTCTTTCCGAGCCGATATCTTCTGCACCACAACGCACATTCGTCACTAAACGCTTACAGCACCTGGTATTCCCAAGCGGTCACCCATCTAAGTACTGACCAGGCTCAACGTTACTTAACTTCAGTGATTGAGCAAGAACCAGTGTATTCAACTTGATATGGCCGTAAGCCTTTAAAAAAAGAAGGTATGGGGTGGAGAAATAGTAAAACGATCGTGATAAACTGGTCAGAAGCGATAGGTACTTTGTTAATCATTGCGGGGTAATGACAGTGGTATAGAAAATTAAAAAGTATAGAGAGAAACGGATTAATGCTGTTTTGGTGAGCATGCAACAACTTGAGAGGGAGGGATACCATTCAAGCGGATCGAATAGAAATGACAGCAGAAAAATGGAAAAGGCGTCAACACCTGTTGAGAAACAACCAAAACCTTCTACTGTGGATAGAAAAATGGTAACCAAGAACAAACCATAAAACACACACAGCATGAAAGACTTTTATAAACATTTTATAAAAAAGAAAGATATTGCATATAAAGATGAAAAGAGGAAGGACATCTAAACTGATTTATAAATGGAACTTTATGTGTGTGTCCGTTAGCTATAGACTCCGAAACGGCTGAACCGATTTTCTTGAAAATTTACACAGTTGTACTATAAGCGTCTGCGAGTGTTCTTAGATAGGTTTTGTGTCGAGGTACCCCCAATAAATATCGATAATCAAAAAAATCAGGTATTAGAAGGAGTGGTCCGATTTTAATCAAATTTGATACACTCATAGATAAAGACATAAGAAACGATATTCAGAAGTTTCAAGGTTGCAGTTCTTACAATAACGCAGAAAATTTGATATCGAAACCACATCCTAAGCAGGGAACAAGAGATGAGCCTCTTCACCTGTTCAATAGACGTGGGTGGAGTGTGAACTAAACTATCGCCCAATTCAAACTCCACCCACGTCTATTGAACAGGTGAAGAGGCTTATCCCTTGTTCTCTGCTTAGGATGTGGTGTCCGGTTTTCTCTTTTCCAATCTTGTCACTCTTACGTAGTTCCCTGCACATCAGTGGCATTACCGCCTTGCTCGGGGTGATATGATTTTAAAAAAAGAAAAAAAAAAAAAGGGAAATCAAAATTTGACTTACATCCATTCATTTTTCTTTCAGTCTACAGTTTCGCTTTAACTGGAAACAACTATTGCTTTTTAGTCTTTCGTGTCAACGGCCAAAGAGTCTGAGCTCCAGGACCATGGATTAGTTTAAAGCTTTCATTACACCTGAGCAACACCGGGCTATACTGCTAGTTTATAAATACTGCATGAAAATAGCCATTTTCTTTATTTCTACTGTTACATGAATTAATATGCATGACAAATAGTGTATTAGAAAAACTGGGGATTTGAGATGTCATTTTCCCGAAAATGACAGGAAAGAGATGTAACACTATTTTGGTTGTTGGTAATTAATAAGAACTTTTGAATATTAAAAACAATGATATATTGATAAATTTTCATGAAAAGGGTTAATGAATATCAAGAACGGTATAATTCATTACCAGAGAAATGAAAATTCTAAAACGAATTAAATAGCAACCTAGGAAAAATACTTAATTTGTATGATAGGCAAGATGATAAAAAAATACTTAATTTGTATGATAGGCAAGATGATAAAAAAATACTTAATTTGTATGATAGGCAAGATGATAAAAAAATACTTAATTTGTATGATAGGCAAGATGTTAAAAAAATACTTAATTTGTACGATAGGCAAGATGTTAAAAAAATACTTAATTTGTATGATAGGCAAGATGATAAAAAAATACTTAATTTGTATGATAGGCAAGATGTTAAAAACTGGCTAATAAGCCTGTTAAAAAAAAAATTTAAATGCCAGAATGAGTTGAAAATGTTATTTAAATAATGTTTTGAATGTGAACAGAAGGACGAGAGAGAATCCGGTGTCCAGTATCTGATTCCGGACAGGAAATAAAACTCACTTGAGGAATCTCCCTGCAGAGGTGTCAGGATTGAAAACAATAACTACCTAATTTGTTTTTATAAAAACATATGGTAATATCTTGACATTCTGCTAAATGATTGTCACAAGCTACAAAATTTTCCCTGGGAAAGTGTTCTTAGGTCGACGGGAAGAAGACCAATTGTTTATTCAACTTTCAGACTAAAAAGAAAAAGTCAACACTGGTATCAATTCAATTAATTAGGTGATAGTATTAACAGTACTTTTTTTTTCTTTAATTAGTCTTCGCAGATTGGTTGAGATGACTGGTGCAGAAGAGAGATCAAGGAAAGAGAAGGAGCTGCCTGCACACATTGAAGGGCGACAGGCACAGACCAAGGAGGGTGAAGGAGCCTTCCATGCCCACTATAAAGTATTAGTAGGAGATACTAAGAGGAGAAAGAAAAAGCTGTGGTCGGAGTAATGCCTATTGTCATTGTATTTCTTTAATTCTTAAAAAATACTTTTGCGCACTTTTTAAGAGTCAAGGATGACGACAGAAAATTAGTATTGCTGATTTTATTTATCACCTTGATGATGATTATTATTAATTTATCAACTTGATGGCATCTCACAAGTTACCATGTGTAAATAAACATTATTTTCAATGTTTCATGCAAAAAACAAACATTACAAAATGTAATTAATCCTTAAATTGACTAATTTAAGGATTTGAAAAACATCTCTAGAGAAAACAGTAGATTTTTAAGAGATGTTTATATTTTTCATCTATAATGGTGGTTTGATGAGTGACAAATGAACATGCCAATATTTCATGTCTAAAGATTTTATTTACATATAGTAAACTTTTTCGCATGAATTGGCTTTAGGCTATTTCAAACAACTTCAAAGAAAACATTTTTTATTATTTAGAATGCGTTTTTTCAGTTATTTTTTTAAAGTCTGTGGTGGTATCTAGCATCTATGGATTGCCATTTATTTCAGTCTTTACAGAACTCTTAAAGTATATTATAAAAGAAAAAATTGATTCTCTGTTTTTTATACACTGTGTACTGTCTGTATTGTATATGCATATGTCGGCATTGGGTGTGAGTGACTTACTTGTGTTTGTGCCATTGAATTTAGGTTCCTCCATGGATTCACTAAAATGTGTGCATATCATAATGAAAAATGTCCAAAACTTCATAAAAATAAAGTTTGATAATCAAAATCTTTGTTATAATTAAGAGGAACGACAAAAGAATTTTTTGATTATTAAATTATATTTTGTGATTCTTTTGAGAATGATTGAAATTTCGGATAAAGATCTTGTTTTTCTTGCAACAACAGGGGAAGAAAAGATTAGTATATGAAATTTTAGAGTAAAAAAACAACAAAAGACAAAAACAAAAAACAAAATAAAACAATAATTTAGAAATTTCTGCAAAAAATCAAATAACTGTCGGATTTTAATGAAACTTTCAGGACTTATTCACAAATGAATAAAATTATTTATGAAATCTTGGTAAAAAGTTTTTTAGATCTATTACACCCCGCTTAATTTTATGAAATTTCAAGAAATTAATTTTGTACCGATTAATACTTATATTTGTTATATGCGAAACTCCTTGGAGAATTTAAATTTATCGTTCTTTTTTCTTTAAAATTTAAACAGGATCTCCAGTTACGGAAAATCTTTTCAAAATTTTAAATAATAAGAATTACAATAAAACTCAGACATTATTTATTTAGTAAAGCTTTAATTACTTTTATGAATAAGATATATTACTGACATTATTGTCTTAAGAAAAAAGTTTATTTCAATGAATAATGAATTGAAAAAAATAATAATTTTGTGTGTGTGTGTGTGGGTGTGTGTGTGTGTGTGTGTGTGTGTGTAAACGAGCTGATTTTTGTAAATACGGTCGTCCATATATGACATTATCAGAAAAAATAAGAGAGTGGTATCAAATCGACATTTGGAACTGCAGGATCAGGCTTAACCTGTAATACTAGACCACACAGAACTAACGGCTAGTCTTATGGTGTACGTTGGTCCAGTGGAGTCAGGATACGGTGTTACAGATAAACTGCCATCTGTCAGTCAAGCTACTTCTGTGCTAAAATAAGCATTTCTGCAATGTTTTAAAGTAAGTAATATTTGTTTCAAATCAGATTAATTAAACTTTAAATCAGCTAATATTCCTCAAATAATGTTTTGGAAGAGTATATTTTATTTTTGAAAGATTCTATCTTTTATACTCGTGGGTAGGCTCCAGCACGCATAGTTAAGATTTTGACGGAATCTTGACCTAAACACGTTCTCAGACATGTTCCTACGTGCTTGGGTATTTTAAATCAATCATCAACGACCAGGAACAAATAGCTTTGGGGGTGATAACCTGGAAATGGTGGATAGACACCTGTTCTAAACAAAGTTATTGATATTCTCTTATGCCTTTAATTCAAACTCCGTCATATTGTTTCAACATTTTAGATTCCAATCAATATAATTTCTGTTACTGGAAATAGTAAAAATCTTTTAGCTTTCAATTAAAGCTAAAATTAAAGCTTCAAGAAAACATTTTTATTTTTAAAAAATTCAATTTAAAACTTAGGTATCGAAAATTAGGAAGGCACCTACATAAAAACAATTATTTATAAACATTTTAGTATTATACAAAATAAAAATAACATTTATATGGTACAAGGTTGGTATTTCAACAAGAGTTTGCAAAAGTACTTAAGTGTAATAAATCCAATGAAAAAGGAAAGTAAGTAAAATGCATGAGAGAAGTAATAGGTTGAGAATAAGAGGTGTGTGTGTGTGTGTGTGTGTGTGTGTGTGTGTGTGTGTGTGTGTGTGTGTGAAGCATGAGTATTTTTTAAATCGGGATGTCTTTGAAGTGCCCACTCACTGTTGCAAATGTTCTTTTCACTGTGTAAATTATAGTTGATGTTTTTATAGAATGTTCTTTAAAGAAGGAGAGATACAAAATGCAAAGAGACAGACAGACAGACAGACAAATGCAAATCGCCAGAACTTGGGTCCTGGGTACGCCTAAATGCACTCTGAAGAGAAAAAAAAAAAAAAGACAAAATCACGTGTATTTAAGCTTTAAGCAATTTTAGAAGATAAAAGTGGATCAACTTTAAATATATTTTTCTTTTTTGATTGGTTAATATATATATATTTTTCTTTAGGATTGTCTTCAACCGGAAGCCATGTGTGGAGCCCGTTGCGAAAAAACCTTAAATATGTCATTCTATTTCAAGTTGTTGAGGAGATAACTTCCTGTTCACTACAATATATATCTCTTGTGTCTTCCAACCATAGACATTGCACCATCAGTAGCACATAAATCTAAACTTTCACAATATGAAATGCCTTTTTCTTAAAAAAAAACGTTTCAACTTCAGAAATTAAGGAAGTATCCGTTGTGTCAATAGGTTTTTAAAAAATCTTCTTGTAAAGCACAATTTCTATCAAAATATTCTACATATTCCATTAAAAGTGCCTTATTGTCAATAACTGTGCTTTTGTCAATTTGAATAGAAAAGATCGCTGTTTTCACTCTTTGAATTAGTACATCTTTGATATGGCCAAACATTTCATCAATTCTTTTACGGATAGAATCATTACTCAAAGGTAGAGCTTTAATAATATATGAAAGATCTTGATCCATCACTTCTGATATTACAGCTTCTACTGCAAGCACAATAACCCTTTCAGTTACCGTATGTACACTACCCGTTTTTACAATTATTTCTGCAATTTTGTAGGAAGTAGTCAGTCCACCGTCATTAATTTTTGTTTACTTCCTAAATAATTATTGAACAGTATTACGATTTTAAAATCAGGTTTATAGGATACAAATCCGATATCATCCAACAATTAACTGAAACGCAAAAAGTAAAATTGCACACCTGCAAAATCAGATCAGAATGAAAACATTTTGGGAAAAAAAAACCCAGACCAAGGCAAATTTCACAAGTCGGTGGGAAAATTAAGATTCTAGATTCTGATTGAATAGAAAATAGCAAATTGAACTATAATCCTGGTCAATTTTTCTTAACACTTATAAAATGGGTATGCGGGTCAAGTCGATCAGATGACTAGATTTCACTACTTTCTCTGTTCCCACTACGTTCTCTGCTAGATTTTCACTACTTTCTCTGCTCCCACTACGTTCTCTGCTAGATTTTCACTACTTTCTCTGCTCCCACTACGTTCTCTGCAGATTTTCACTACTTTCTCTGTTCCCACTACGTTCTCTGCTAGATTTTCACTACTTTCTCTGCTCCCACTACGTTCTCTGCTAGATTTTCACTACTTTCTCTGCTCCCACTACGTTCTCTGCTAGATTTTCACTACTTTCTCTGTTCCCACTACGTTCTCTGCTAGATTTTCACTACTTTCTCTGCTCCATTTGGCAGTTAAATGAGAGCAGAGAGAGACGACACGCTAAAATGTAACAAAGGAAACTTCAAGTCTGACCAGGACGTAAGGTCGCGTCACATATGCGTTCTCCTTCTTCACTCATGCTAATTTCTTTTACCTCTTCTTCTCCATCCTCAACATTCTTGCAGTCAACAAAGAAAATGACAACAACAACAACAACAAGATACTTCAACAGACTCATAAATATTGACTCTGATAATTACAATTTCCTTTATTGCTTCACCTTCCTTTTCACTTTCTCGCCGACCATAAAAAAGGAAATGAACGCAGACTTTATTAGTAACCTATTAATCTTTCTACATACACATACTCTGCTACTATCAACTATAATCTCTGGATTCATTTAACTCCTTATTACTATTTCTCTGAAACATTTAACTAGAATTTCTTTTTGAACATTTAACTTTTGCAAATTAACTAACTACATATATTTTCTATTTGAACATTTTTACTTCTTAAAAATTTGTAATTCTGTTTAGTTAATAAAATTTTACTTTAACATACAAAACGAAATATTTTATTCTTCCACATTCCAACCTTCGACCTTCTGATATTTTAAATTGTGGAGACTTTGGTTATGTTTGGCACAAGGCCAATTTGATAAACATCATCGAGGCCCCTGCAGTCTTCAATCTCTCAAAATATTTTATGGGTTCACCGAAATTTTCAGGGTGATTTCTATGAAAAGAAAAGTAGCCAGAGAGCCGTGAAGCTTCACCAAAAAGAGATTGATGACACTTGAGACAAAAGAGCCTCGCTTTGGGTCTGTAGGGTTTTTGATAAAACCATATTGTAAGTACTCATCGATATACTGTCGTTGAACTTGTCGTAAAAAGCTGACTGTTATATTTGTGTCCGAAAGAAAGTCAAACTCAAGCGAGCGCTGCTTAATGAATCGCGAAGCCCGGCGAATATAGTAAGAAGTATGGCATAGTCTTCTTCTTCTTCATGTGCCATATCCCTTCAGGACGTAGGCGATCATAGACTTTCACTTGGCTCTGTCTCTTGTCGCTCTCAGTAATTTTTCTCTTGGTATTTCTTCCAAGCCTCGCTCCGTCAACCATTTGCTGAGACCTAACAAGTACGTCTCGCGCTGCTTTCCCCTGCTTCTTCTTCCATTTATCCGACCTGTGAGTATCAAATTCTTCAGGCCTTCCTTCCTTCCTCATTAGGTGTCCCAGGAACCACATTTGTCTTTTCTTTTCTTAATATTTATTATCAGTTTTCTTCTCATTTGCATACTTTCCAACAGCTCATCGTTGCTCACATGCTCTGTCCATGGTATCCTCAGCATCCTTCTGTAAAACCACATTTCTGCTGCCTCAAGCTTCTTCACATTTGATGAGATCGTCCAGCATTCACTTCCAATGGCATAGTAAGAAGAGTAAAAAAATCAGTGATAAATGACTTGATCGAATGTATTAATGCAACTAGGGAGCATTTGATAACGCCCCAGCCACTTGTACCAGACAAGTGCATGAACGTGTATACTAAACAAACATGCACGTGCAGCTGTCATCTCAAGCGTCCATCTCTCACACATATAATTTGCATCAATTACATCACAACAAGACCATTGTTATTTTATCTGAATTGAGAGAAAAAAAAAAGTTGTTTTTACGTGGGAGAACAATGGCTGATCGAATATTGCATTTTTTGTCCCGAAAATTTGACTTTCGCCCCCAAGGAGCGATTCGCCCCGGTTGAGAGCCACTGGCTTAAACCACCCCTGGGCACTTTGACGTGGTGTAATAATTGTTAGCAGGCGTGTCTCGATAGATAAACTGCGAATGAGTAGTGAGTTCAATCCTCACTGAGTGCTCCACGTTTTTGTTCTTGTGTCACATCTAAGCTATATGTAGTAAATCACTGGGGTAAATTTTATTTTTACACCTGTTTCCCTTTAAAATGGAGCATTAAGGAGTTGATGCATGCTCATGAGCCATACTGCACTAATGCGCATGATCTGTTCCACCCTGACTTTATATATATGACTTTATATATATATACTAAATTGCTGAAAAAACAGCATAGTATGAAGAAAAAAGCCTCAAACTTAATAAAAACGAAGTTTTTCCATCACAATATTTATGTCATTATTAAGAGAAAAGATTAAAATATTTCTAATTATTAAAAAAAAAATGAATCCTTTCTAACACGTTCAAAATTTTGGTAAAAGATCTTGTTTCGATTTTGGTTAGTAGGTAAGCAAATCGTTACGAGATTTTACAATGGAAAACGTAATATTACATAACTCAGTTTTTTTCCGGTAAAAACATGTTATATTTGGAAATTCTTGCAAAAAATCAAATAATTTTCGGATTTTAATGAAACTTTCAGGACTTATTCACAAATGCACGAAATTATTTTTGAAATTACTATTTTAAAAAAATCTTAGTAAAAATAATTTTTTACATCTGTTACCCTACTCCACGTAAATTCATGAAATTTTAGAAAATTAAATTTTGTTGGGAAAATTGGTTTTATTCGGGAATCCCAGGACTCATTGGGAAATGTAAATCATCTATTATTTTTTTTAAACATTTGCCTTTATTTCTGAAAATTCAATTCAATTTAAAACTTAGTTATCTAAAATGAGTAGAGGTACCTACTTTATAGTAGCGTAGGGATTAGGGATTAACATTTAATTTCCCTATGCCAAGAAGATTAATAAAGAATGATAGTGACGAGGAAACACACTGGTTATTATAACAAAACAAGATAAAGAATTTATTCACAAATTTACACGCGAAGTAGTACCAGTAGCGCATTTCAAGAAAATAATTTAGAATTCTCAAAGTTGGTAGTTTTAACGTATTGTCATAGAACAGATTAAACGATCTGACACAAATGTAAGAGAGTTCGTTTCTCACGGGATATATGGCTTGCATACGTAGAGAGAGAGAGAATTTGAAATACTTAACTTTCTTGGATTTTTGAGAGAAAATCTTTTGAAGTGGCGCCTGCTGTTTAGAGACCGATAATAAAATTGACGATTAATATTACCCAAAATCCTCTACAACTACATCAACAACAGATTTAGGAATGCAGTGAAAAACCTATCCCAGTGTTGACTGCAGGGGCGATCACCGCCTTGTTTTATAGAAATTAAGAATGAAACTTCGAAAATTGAAGAAGCCTAACGTAGCACCCAAATTGCAATACAACAAACTCCTGAATGACACGAACCCGAAGGAAAATATATGGACAGTGTGAGAAGAAGATACGAGGGACCAAAAAATGGAAACGGAGACTCAAAATGGGACACACTAAAAGAGGCCTTATAGTAAACGACATCATCAGTAAACGACATCATCCCAAAAGAAAACGAACGTAGAAGGAAAAACGAGTAGATCACAAATGAGATTCCCGCCAAAAAAACAAAAAACAAAAACAGAAAACAATGTCAAGACATGAAACGGAACACAGAAAACCACACAAAGAAATAAGGAACAAATGCAGACAGTCTAAAGAAGAATGACTGTAGCAGAAGGGAGTCACTACTGTAGCTGTAGGGACGACGGCCAGCCATGTTCGGTACAAGGTCAATTCACTAACACAACCGACAATCTCCACAACTTAAGGTTTTATTAGAATTATCTGAAGGTCATCAGAAGATGGATTTGTGGAAGAATAAAAGTCTATCTTTTGTATGTTTAAATAGAAATTTATTAATAGAAAATAATAACATGGATTGGTAAAAGTTTGACGTACATCAGAAACAGTAAAAAGCTAAGGGCATCAAAATTTGTAGTTGTAACTTGTGTGTATGTATGTATGTATGTATGTATGTATGTTTGTATGTATGTATGTATGAGCGTTATCGTTGGCTAGGAATGTCTTTGAAGTTATCGCTCAGTCTTAAAGGGTTCTGTTCGGTTATCAATTATAAGAAAGGGTAGACGGGTGAACGATGAAGAGAAAGGAGGTGAGAGAGAGAAAGAGAGAGAGAGTTAATAATAATGATCGATTGACGTCTGTCAAGAGACCTGTTAATGGACTCGTCAATTTCTCTCTGGCGACAGTCGAACTTGCTCCGTCTTTTATTTCGTTTGTGGGGCTCGAAAAGTCATTTGGGAATACACTCCCAGATGTGACTCTGGCCTTTTCATTGGACAACGAACAAACTTCGCATCATCTCGCGAAAAGGTCCGTGAAAGAATTTGTTTCTGATAATTGAAGATTATTTGAATTTTGTTTTTAGATGTTTCCTAGTTTTCTATTGGGTAAAAAACATTTCGAATCAAGGTGTGAAATTTCACGAGTTTTGTTTTGGATTCACTTTTGCGTTTGTGCTAAGCAATGTTTTGTAAATTCGTTTATTTCTAACAAAATCAATGAGTCAGTGCTTAGCATTTGAATTTTAAATCTAGGTCTTGTTTTGTTCACTACAACTCAACAAAAAGATGCAGAAATATAGAGAGATTGAATATCACAAATAAAGGAGGTATGCATAAAAATAGAACTAACAGGACAAAAGACATGCTCCTCAACAGGATGCATAAAATCCAAGGACGAGACGCTCATATTAGAGAAAGAAAATACTTCAGCGATGGGATGTATATATCGGAGATCTGTTCCACAACGAACGAGAACAACCAGAAATACATAGAAATATTGACGGGTCGGAAATATTAAAACCGAAGTGGAAGCTGCATTAGCCAAATTGAAAAGAAACAAAGTAGCAATGCCAGACAGATTTGTAATACAGATACTGACAGCCTTAGAGAATTTCGTTGTAGACAAGATTACAGAAATAATATATGAAATCTATAACAGTGATGATATACCAGAAGATCTAAGCAGACCCATTTTCATAGCACTACCTAAGGAGCCAGGGGCAAACGAACGTGAACTCCACCGAACAATCAGCTTAATTCACATTACAAAACTCATCAACCGGATTCTGATGAATAGAGCGCACAGCCGAATTTAGCCCAGAGAGAGGACAAGAACAGTGCGGGTTCCTCAAAGTCACCAGAACAAGGAACGCGATATTGATGCTCATAATGTTATCAGAAACAGCATGTGAAAATTTTGTTCGTCACTTCCAACGAAGGGCTTTTCACGTATACGTTACCATTACACAATTCAAGAGTGAAAAAGACTTATGATATGAAATCAATTTTATTAAAGAAAAACAATAACGCAGTGTCTATATTAAAAAAAGAAGTAAAGAAACGGATGTTGTTCACAACTGTTACTGCTTAATAATGTCCTCTTAAGCTCACAAGAAATTAATCTTGTGATGGTAACAAAACGAAAGAATAGACAAGAAAGATAGAAAAGTAGAAGAGAAGATATTGTCCACTTACAGTTTTAATTCGACATTCACATTCTTATCATTATTTTTTAATTTATTTAGTCGAATTTAAGAGTAGTCTCAAAAAAGTTCTCTTCCTTGTATCGTAACATCAAAGTCCATTCCTTTTTTGGGGGGTGGGGAGAATGTCTGTCTTTTTTCCAATATTGCAGTTTGTTGAATCTTAATTCACAAAACGATTCATTCCTCCCTCAATCCGCTAATATTAACTTCTTCCTTTCATCCTGATCTTAGGATAATCCTTTTTTCAATTGTTAAGTCCAGTTACGACTGTGCTGGGATAATCATTCAGTCTCAGCATTCACTTAGAAACCTGAATAAGAACACGACTTAATCATAGACGAAATTTCGTTCCTTGATTTACGTCTAATATCGACGGAGGAGAATCTACATGACTAAATCTTTAGTCAGCATTTCTTCTTGAGTCTTGAGTTCTTGTGACTACTTTTATGCCACTACCCTGCCGGTCGCTGTTGGTTTCGATCCAGTCAGCTGGTCGTAGATTGACTCTGTCACGGTTTTCTCCCTTGTCCCACGTTGTATTGATTAATCACAAGACAGTCACGTGAGTTTTTCACTAGATGTCTCTCTGCCGAACTAAACCAAGCCCGGGAAGCGTGCACACAATTGAGTAATAAAAGAAAGAAATGTAACATCAAAGGAAATAAGTGGACCGACGTCTGAAGTGTTGTGAAATAATGTCTTTATATACAGATTATACATAATAGTCTCTTGAATAATTTCCCATCCCTGCTTCTATCAACTGGTAGCGGAACGGACGTTTCTTAGGTAAATCGAATTATTCTCCTAAGCAATAACAAGGAATCTGGCTGGCCGCAGCTCACTGCTTCGAACAGAAGTCTAAGTTCGTTATATAAGTCTAGTCAACTTGTTGCTTGTTTTCCGGAATTTTACGGAAATTGCCGAAGTGCTGGGTTATTGTCTTTCGGTTAGCAATTTCAGACTTGTCTGAAAATTCTCTTCTTGGCTGTCTCTTAACACTGGTTGGTTGATTGGCGACAGGCTTCTCTACGGTCGGCACTCAACGGCATGGCAATCACCTCTCTGTCTTTTATTTCTTCGGTTGGGAACTGTCTTTGGTCATTACGTTTCTGGACCGGGAAATCGAACTCTCTGCCACTCGAGCTGAAACTCTCATTTTGTCTGTAAATTATCTTCTGTCTTTAACTCTGGTTAACCGGCATCAGGCCTCTTCTATCGATCTCTGTCATTCCGACTTCGACTTCCGACTTCGACTTCAAACTCCGACTTCAACTGCAACTGGAAACTGCATTCAGTTGTCGATCTCAAAAACTTTGTCTGGAAATTCTCTTCTGTATTTAACTCTGGTTAGCCGGCATTAGGCCTCTTCTGTCGATCTCTGCAACTTCCGACTTTGACTTCTCTGTCGCTCTCTGCAACTCAAAACTTCCCTGTCGATCTCTGCATCTCAAAACTTTGACTGTAAAATCTCTTGTCTTTCTTTATCTCTGGTTGGCCAGCGGGCTCTGCGGTTGGCGACCAACAACATGGCGCCTATCTTCGTCGTTACATCTTTGGGACTTTCTCCGAGGCCAACTCGGGGCCAACTGATTTTGGTCCCTCGGGAACCTGTATTTATGGCCATGGTATGGGGCCGACGGTCGCTGGGTGTCTAATCCCCCGTCTCGGCAACCAATAAAATCCTGAGGTTAGATGCTACTCGTTGTTGCCTGTGTTTTAGCCAATGAGATGTCTTCTTTCCATGACGTCAATTGTTAGTCGTCTCCCCATTTCGGGGCTTGGTCACCGGACCAATGAAATCTCTCTCGATTTTATGATGTCATCTCCCCATACCCCTTTTCTGGGATGGACTTAACCGAATTTTCTTTCTCAAAAATTTTTTTTCCTTTCTCACGAAACAATTTCAGGGATTTTTTTTTCTTAAAACAATAGATATTAACCTTTTTGAACTGTCTTCGCCCAAAACAAGTTGACAAGTGTCCATTGACATTGTTACCCAAATAATAATTTCTACGCACCTGTTTTTAATATCCGTTCTCTGAGTCACCTATATTTTCAAGTGACAAGAATGCCTTATCAGTTTTACCCTGATGTCAGTGAAAACACTTTTTCTCTAAGTACTTTGACTTGGAATCAAAACATTTGTTATCTTTAATTCTTTTCACGAGAGTCATGCCAGCCAGACAATCCGACACAAAAATGAAATTTCCCTTTCCTTTACCAAGAAACAATAACAAATAAATTTATCTTTCCTTTATGTTTAGAATGACCGTCAGCTTTCTTTGGGTGACTGAAACTGACATCTATTGTTTCTGAATTGAAACTAATTTAGTCTTTTCTTTCTTTTTCTTCTTTCTCTGGTCTTCTTTTTCTATTCTTTTGCCGACCAAAAAAAAAAAAAAAATCAATTGAATCTATCTTTTAGGTTCAAGAATGACACTTGTCTTTGAAAACAAATCCATTTCTCTTTTCTTTCTCTTCTTTCCGGGTTTACAATAATAGAGAAATACCAGGTGTTATTTTTCGCCCCTGCTTTCTTTTTAAAGACAAAGATTTTGCAGCTACAGTTAATAATTAGTTAATAAAATTAATCACCTCCGTTTTCCTTTGCTCATATTCGGAGGATAAAGAAAATTTCTCTTAGTATGTTCTCTTATGATATATAATAGCAATTAGAGGATTTTGGTTATTAATTAATTAATAAAATTAATTATCGCCGTTCCAAAATATTGTTATACTTTAATGTCCAGTCAGGACAGAGTTGGTTAATCCACAAGACCTCTGCATTTCTTCAGAGACCAGAACATGGCATCAGATAACTTGGACGCCGGCTTCTTCCTCACGACTGTTCTTTGTCGATTCTTTTCACTAACTAGCTTCTTTACTTCAAATTTCTTTCAAAAAGACGGGAAAAGGTTCTCCGGACCAATCAGAATGCAGAATCCGATCACATGACATAGCAGTCAAAGAAGTCGAACAATACATAGAGAAGGAAAGAAGAAGGAGGAGAGGTAGAAAAAGAAAAAGAAATAGAAACATATAGAAATAAAATTTCAACAAGCAATACAAATGCAGAAGGACGTGTAACTGTGTTTTATAGACAACGCAAAGGCTTTCCACAAAGTAGATCTGTTAAAGCTGCTCGGCAACATTGACATATTCGGAAAAGACATTAAAATAACCAAGAACCTGTACTGGCTGCAAATTCCTTGCATACGGACAGGAAATGAGTTCAGTAGATATACAAAAATAGAAAGGAGGGTAAGACAAGGATGTATCTTCTCACTGGATTTATTCAGCATATACAGCGCGTTGTGGTGCAGTGGATATCGGCTTGGAACGAGAAACCGGGGAGCCGAGTTCGAATTCCAGTTGAATCCATTGTATTCACTTACGCGCAAGAAAGGGAAAGGTATTAATCCGTCGCTTCCTTCCAGTTATGGGTTAAATAGCAGGACAGATTGGGTTCTATAACCTTGGTCGGCAACCAGTCTACCGCAATGGCAACCTACTGTGGGATAATCTTCTGCCCAGTCAATCATGTCTCATTCGAGACATGATCGCCCAAGCGTGTATCACGTATGGCACTTAACTGATACAGCGAGATAATTTTGAGAACTAGAAGTCCTGCCAGGATTCGTCAGTAGCGGCCACAATCTTAACAATATAAGATATGCAAATGACACAGTGCTGATGGCAGACACGGAAATGAAACTACGAAATCTCCTGCAGAATGTAACGAAGGAAAGCAAGAAAAAAATGACTAAACATAAACAATAAGAAAACTGAATGCAGGGTCACCAGCAAAAAGAGGAGCCCAAAATATCAATTACAGGTCGGGAATAATAAATCGAGCAGGCACATAAATTTAAACACCTTTAACGTATTCTAACAGTAGACAGAAAATGCGACACTGAGATCCGAAACATGTGAGCAACTACAAGGTTTTGAAGAGAATGGAAACAAAAAGGATACTTATAGTGAGTAGGTGTTCTTTTGAAGGGTAGTTTTATATTGTTGCAGATTGACGGAATTTGGCCTCGTTGTAGATAGCCCACTATAAGTCATAAAAAGATTATAAATCAAGAAAAGCAAATTGAATCGAGAAATAACATTTTATATATACACATATCAATTAAGGTTTTTACAATTAAAATAACCCTTTAAATATGGATCCAACGGATGTTAAAATGTTCATGGCAATAAAATGCTGAAAAGAGAATTAATACAAGTGGGAGCGTTGTAAGTAAGGAATGACTTTGATGTATCCGCTCCTTTGGTCAGTAAGTAGTTTTGAGACAGCGAAGAAGGAAAAGAGAGGGAAGGGCGACGAGCATAGTAAGCTACTTGACTTGGTCAAGGGAGATACTAATTACTCTCGTCTCTCTCGACTCTGTCTGGGTCAGTCTGTCTGGCAATGCTTTCTGTATCGGCTTTTTATTTCGACTTTTTGGATCGGTATCACTACAAACTCATACTTAACATCAGGAAGAGTCACTTGAAGTTTCTGGGATACGTTATAAAGAAGGAGGGCTTGGAGAATCGGATACTCACAGGGTGGATAGAGGGAAAGACGGTCAGGGGAAACAGATGTGACATACTTGATGAGCTTAAGGAAATGAATGGCAAAGCTGGGTTTGGGAGAAATAACAAGATAAAGTGTATTAAAGAATTACAAGGCACAGGAAGGCGTGAAAGATGCACGTCTTGAAGAGACATAGCACATAAAAGAAGATATTTTCTAATAAATCGACAAACTGTGGGGTCTCATACATTGACACCCCCCCCACACACACACGCATGGTCACGCGGCGTCTACGTGACAGCCGTAGTTCTCGTCAAAAACGAAGCCTATATAAACGGAACCATCACGTGGGGGAGACCAGTTAGGATTTCGACCCGGGACAAGACAAACATGTCTTCCTAACTCACACACATACGCGCACTAATTGCGGGTAGCAATTAGTGGCGCAAATTTCTTTTATTTTTCTTCTCTGACATTAACTTTCATTCAAACAGGACTTAATAACTTCTTACACATCAATTTACAATTCTTCCAACCTTCGTCC
Source organism: Ascarosepion bandense (assembly GCA_037127315.1). NCBI lineage: Eukaryota > Metazoa > Mollusca > Cephalopoda > Sepiida > Sepiidae > Ascarosepion > Ascarosepion bandense. The sequence goes on from JBBBDQ010000118.1 coordinate 2,418,189, forward strand.
GTAGAAATCCACCGACTGCTACATTCGTATGTAAGCTCTTCTCTCTCTACTCAACGCACACACAGACACAGAACTTTGTCTTCTGTCTGACTTTCTACATCAAGGATTTGAACTTTGAACTCTTTACGAAAATCTTAACAATTGTTACAAACCTTTCTTTCAGCTAGAGTTAAGCTTCATACATCTTATTTTGTTTCTACGGACAGACGAAGGGGAATGACTCCTTCCTTTTCACTTTCTTATGCATGCTCTCTCAACCCTATGTAACCTTTTTCAATACATTGCTTTTCCGGTTACTTTCGCCTTTTTGTTCTTTCATAAATCTTGCATCAAACCATGTTACGTCGAGTCGACTCGTAAAATTTAAATTAGTAAGTGGACGCCTTCGTCCACTACAAAACGATTTGGATTAGAAATTTGGTCTTCTTGTCATCGGTGAAGAGACGGGTTCTAAAATAGGAAAAAAAATCCTTGGGAATTGCAAAAAGCATTTGGTTAACAGGACAAGTTCTTTACTGAGGAGAAAAAAAATTCTAGGGTAGAATAAATAATGATAATATATGAAAAATCTGGAAGATGGCAGAAAATTGTTGGGGCAGAAAAGTAAAGTTAAGTGTTGAATTTTTTTTTTGTTTTGCTTAATAAATCGGACTTCTTTTATTTTTTTTTTTACTCAAAAGTCAAATGGCCAAATGATTTTAAGTATTGAATTAAAAAGTTGAATTTATTTTCATCATTGTTTTTTTGTTTTTTTTTATTAGTATTTTCATTTTAATTTTAGTTGCAATTTTTAAAGTATCTGAAAAATACGATCAAATTTAAAAGAAATAGCTACTAATAAAAATATTCTCAGAATCATCTCTGTTTTAAAATCGGCAAATTACATTTAATGATAAAAAAAGACAAAAATGTGTCGGTGGCTGGTTAGTTTTTAGAGAGTTTTTTTTTATTTTTTTAAGCGTAGGTGTTTCTGTTTACCAACGCCATAGGTGTGCAATTTTGAGAATGTGCATGAGAGAGAGAGAGAGAGGGAGGGAGAGAAAAGAAAAGAATCAGCCAACCCTCACGATTTGACCTGGGTTGCTTTTTCAGGTTTTCAGTTAAGTTAAAGCAGAGTTGCGCATTTTCGCAAAAAAACAATCCAGCTCGAATGTGCAGTCTCCGGAGTTTTTTGTTTTTTATTTTTACTTATTCCTAACTACTGAGTTTTGAAGGAAAACGGAATTATGAAGTGGGTTTCTGATTTTGCTTTTTTTTGTCTTCTGTTGTTTTTGGTTGTTAGTTTTGCTAAATTCGGAGCTGAAGCGACTAACTCGAAGAGAGCAACTACAACAATAGATCCACCCAGCGAGAAGAAATGTCGAGTGAATAATTTTGTTGTACAGAAAAACTTTAATGCATCTCTTTATCAGGGCCATTGGTTTCTGATTTCCTGGAACAAACATTCCATGGCCGTAGAATATCCTTTTCTGTCCAAATTTGTTAGTATCAGAAATGCTGAGGCGTATTACACGTTACGTCGTGATGGCAAATTCAGATTCCTCACCGGTAAGAATTTTTTTTTATTATCTTGAAGATATATAAAAAAAAAGTTGTTTTAAAAAATAAAAATGTTTAATTTTTTTAACTTAAGTATTTAATAAATTTAAAATCTTTTTTTACTTTAAGCTTCCTTAAAAAATAAAATTTTAATTAAACTTCTAAAAAACATTAATTTTAAAATAATAAAAATAAACTCATAAAAATGTGGTAATTATGGTCACTGAAAAAATGGATTTAAGTTAAGTCAGATATGCTTTTTTTATTTTTGAAAAAAGTAAAAATCGTAGAAAAAAATAAGAAAGGCTTTTTTCTTTTTAACTTTTTAACGTAAGTGTATTTATTTATCTTTGAGAATGTGCAATGTGCGAATTGTTTTAAAAACATCATTCATTAATTGAGCAATAACGCTGTCAAAAACACAAAAAAGTTATCAAAAAGACTTTGTATGCAATTTATTTAATTTAATTGTAAATGTGAAGTTAAAAATGTTTGTTCTTCTTGTTGTTTATGTGTGTTTGTGCTATATAGAGAAATTAATAATTAAATCAAGTTTACAACAGAAATTCAATTAAAAAACTTACAGCAAAAAATGACCAAATCAAAAACATCATGTATGAAAAAGAGTAGAAGACTTTTTAAAAACATTTTAATTGAAATTTTTAAAGTTCAATTTTTTTAATTGTTTTTCTTTCATTGGAATCTCATTAAAATTTCCTTAAAATAGTATAGTAACTTTAGTAACAATTTATAGTATTCAAATAAATTCGATAATAAGTAGTTAAGCCAAATTGCAATGACACCACTTACCGTTTTTTTCCCTGATGTTAACCTTTTTTGATAAACATTTTTTTTATTTCAGTATATGCTATGACTTCAAGCAAGTTTAAAACGTTCACTTATTCACTGCCTTTTCTTAATGTTATTTTATTATTTCGTCGTATTTTCTGGTGCCAAATTATTGATTGACGCTCCTTACAATTCATTTTTTTATTATTGATCTCCATATTTAACTTTTTTGACGAAACTCTTTCCCGCGTTTGTTAAAAAAAATCTTAACTCCACTTTTCATAATTCAATTTCTTGTGGCCTAGTCATCTATTTCTATCAGATACTTTTTATGAGTCCGTTCTGTTTGCAACAGAAATTCACAGTAGTTAAAAATCCAACCTCTAAAACGTTTTAACAATGCTACGGTTACATTTAATTATTTCTTCATAGTTAAGGAGTCCTAGTATCCCGTAAAACCGACTTTATGTGAAGAAATAGTCTTTAAGTTAAAAACTGAAAAAAGTTTTTTTTAAAAGTTTGAAAACGTAAAAACAAATCACGCAAATTGTACTGATTGAATTAAGCCGTAAAAAACGTTTTCTGACAATGATACGGTCACATTGTCGATATTTAATTTAGGGAGTCCTAATGGCAACCTACTGCGGAAAAATCTTCTTGCCCATGTGTATAGCACTTTAACTGACTGACTGAGTATTAAGACCCGACTTTAAGTGAAGAAAGCGTCTTTTTTAGTTTTTTTTAAATAGAAATTCGTTGTTAATTGATCTCTCTAGCCTATAATAATGATAGTCACATAATTCATAATTTTTAGGGAGTGTCGTACTTTACCTGAAGAAAGCCTTTTTGAAGAACTTTTTTTTTTTAATAGAAATGTATTGTCTCGGTTCACGTTAACAATACTACGGTCACATTATTCAATCAATATATTTCAAATTTATAGGGGTCCTAGTATCCCATAATGATCCTAAAAGTTAGGTATCGAAAATGAGTGGAGGTACATACTGTTTTGCTTTGGTATCGAAGATTCGAATTCCAGTTGAATTCATTGCATTCGCTTACGCACAAATACCCTTGGGAAAGGTAATTTAATCCGTCTCTTCCCTCCAGCTATGGATTAAAAATGACAGGACAGATTGAGTTCTATAGCCTTGGTCGGCAGCTAGTCTACTGCAGAAAGCAATGGCAACCTAATGCGGGATAATCTTCTGCCCAGTCAGTCATGTCTCTTTGGAGGCATGATCGCCCAAAGCGTGAATCACGTATGGCACTTAACTGATTGACCTAAGTTTTAAAACTAATTTTTAAAAATAAAAAAGCTTGAAGTTTTCATTTTAGTTTTTAGTCAAAAGCTATTGTGGGGGCTTCATGCTGCAAGGTTAATTTGGATTGATTTCTCTGTTGGATCTCAGCTGGCACAAGGCCACTTCCAAAAGGAACTTTCTACCCTAATCCTTACAAACCACCATTATTTTTATAAGTATTGAAAATTATTCATTAAACAAGCAAAAGGAAAGTGAAATAAAGTTGACAAAACATTTTGCAACGATACTGTGTAACAAGAATACATAAATTACATAGATGTTGAATAATATGTGAAATTGGCTGTTTGAAATTGTCTCCCATAGACTGTGTGAGAATTACTGTTATGGATTTTAACGTAAGTCTGAATGTTCATTGCTGTTGAAAGAATTCTCAGCATGTTAAGAAAATTATGTAGGAATATGTTGCTAAAAAAGAATTGTTCAGATTTGAGAGTTCATAAATAATGTTCATGGTGTTGTGCAAAATATAGAATTTGTATAAGAGAGTGAGTTGGGCTTTAGGTTTGTTGAGTTTTGACATGATGTGTGCCTAAGAAATGTCAGTGCCAACTGTCTGAAAATGAGTGGCAAATTGTATATATAGGGGTTCAAACACCCTCACAATTTGGCGTTAAAAATCTAGTTCACTTACCTTGATTTTGATTGGCTAACTCAGCCCAATCAGCAAACAGCTTACATTTATTCAAATATACAATGATTACATACTGAACTCAATATATACGATTGTGTGTGTATGTGTGTGATTTCACACTATGAATGATTAAATTTACCTTTTTTAGTAAGCAAAATATTCTGGTGTATTTTAAAAAGAAGAAATTATATTGATTGGACATTGGAGTCTCAACTTTTTGAGTTTTTTGTTTTCACTATTTCTGTTTTTTGGTCATTTTTCACATATTGACAGATTTGTAAACAAAAGTTAATTCTCAGTTTGAAAAATCTTGCAAAAATAAAATATAGATCTGTGACATGTTATTTTTGGAAAATTAGCAAATTTAAAGTCAAATTAATCCGATTTAAATAAATAATACTTGATTATAGCATGAAATGTAGTATACAAACATTTCTTAATCACTTAATTCTTGTTTTTCTGATGTGTTGATTGATTACTGACAACCAAACATTAAGTTATGTATGGTTGACTAGAATTGACTTAAATTTATGAAACCTAAGTGAACATTTTGTTTTTGGTTTTTAACTACCTAGTAATTTAAAAAAAATAACATATCTTCAGCAATTATCTAATATTTTATTGAATTTTAGTTATTTTACATTTATAGCCTCATGCTTGAAGATGCTTTTTGAAAAAATAAAATTTAAAATAATATTTTCTTAAATTAATTTAAAAATGTAATAACCAAGATAATAAATTGACATATCATGATAGACGTATTCTGTTCATTTATCCAGCATTGAAGTTTTCACCATTTACAGAATTTTCCTTGAACAATCCAAGAAAGCTAAGTATTTCTAACTATTTGCCTTGTCTACTTTTGAATGTATGCGACCATATATCCATTCTGTAAGAAACAAACTCTTATCTATGTTTTAAACATTTTTTAATATAATTTAGTGCCAGATCATTTAATCTGTTATAAAACTAAACCAGCCAAACAAAAAATACCTAAACCTCTCAACATCTCTTTTTCTAATGTCTGTAGTATCTTTACTGACTTTTGCAGTGTGGAATTGTTCGTCTATGAAAGGTCCCCTGGCATCCTAGCTCTCTGCAAAACTAACCTCAACCCTACAATTTCCTACTCTGATTTTTCGATTTCTGGATACCTTCCTCTCTTTAGGAAAGACTCCAATGTCTACAGCAACTATCTCCCTCTGGCTAGGGAGATCTCTCTTGAATCTCCTGTCTATTCCTATGTGTGTCTCAGTCACTCTCTGGTAAACACTGTAAGCTAGCTGTTCTTTCTCTACCACTCCTCTTTCTCTCCTGACTGCTGCATGCTAGGTAGTATTTCAGACAATATAGACAAGGCCGTTTCTCTTCACCCATTCACTAATATATTTGTGTTTGGTGACTTTAATGCCCATCATACCAAGTGGCTGGAAAACTCTGTCACCAACCTTGCTGAAGTTCAAACACTAAACTTCTCAGTCTCTCATGCAAGTGATTGATTTCCTCATGTTTCCCCAGTAACCATGATGGACATGCTTCTCTTCTAGATCTCTTTACTTATATCCCTGAATCTTGCCATGTTATGCAACTCTAATCATGCTATGGTATTTGTAAATATCTCTTTTTACTCCCTCTTCATCTAGAAATCTCCTACCAGCAGATTATCTTATTGCAATCAATGAGCGGACTGGGACTCGTTTCATGATTTCCTTTGCGATGTCCCATGGAACAAAGTTTTTTTCTTCCTGTTTAAGACTGCACCTCTGAAGTCTCCTCCTGACTGAAAGCCAGTATTGATGCTTTTATCCCAGCCAGGAAATTTTGACTTAAACCTCAATCATCTCCTTGGTCCTCTCCTGCTTTGCTTGGCTGCCATCACCCACAGGAATCACTATTGGGAATTTCCCAATTTTAGTTGGTAACAATATTGTGACGCTGGCGAGAAGAAAGGAACACAAACACAGATGAAAATGTTATAAACTTGTATTTACAGGAAAAGAGAGAAAAAAGTAAGGATAGTCTCTTGCAAACAGTCGGGTTTGCGGAACTTATCTGAAAAATGCGTCCTTTTAGCAGTTTATATTTCCTGTGTCATTGTAGCTGTGTTGGAGAAATAGAGCCATGACTTCTGTTCTTCAGTTGCTGTCAAATCCCCTCACGTATCCTGGGTCTAGATGATGGAGAGCAGATGGGGACGTCTTGTCTGTAAGGTCCCAACAAACAAAAGAGGAAGGGAGTTTGTAAAACCCGCTCACATTGGGAGTTTGTTGAAAATCTAACAAGGTAACCCGTGATTGGTTGTCTTTTATTCAAGCACGCGGCACCCAGTTGGCAACTCCGTAATAATTTCAATATCACTTCTTCTGGATTTACCAAAGCAACATGATAGACACTGCTTGTCTCTGCTTATAATGAATGTAAACATATCCTAAATGATGCTGTTGTTTGCTGAAAGAATGAAGCAGCGTATAGCATCTTGCAAGTTTAGTTCCAAAGATTACTGGCTGTTCTGCAAGAGTATGCTAAACAACTATTTCCTAGCATTTCGGAGAATGTTAAAATTCAAATTTAAATATACATCCCTTCTGTGATACACCTATATTTAAATTTGGGTTGTATTCTAAAAAATGCCAGAATGTGGCTCAGAAATTTATTTTTTCATGATACTGACAATATTTAATTTTTGATAATGACCTTTTGAAAAGATTCTAACAAAAACACAAACTTGGACAGTTGATTTACAGTTTTGATCCCAATGTAAAACAATTATTCAACAATTGATGAAATTATTAAAGATCGAGCCACCAGGCCTTGCTGGTTCAATTTAATTAAATCTGTTTTTATCTCTCTCTTATGCAAGTTATACACTGGCACATACTATACCACCTTGCCCCAGCTGGATGAGAGGGGCCCAAGCCTGATTGGGGGCGCCAGACAGGGTTTTGTGGCCTTCACTAACTTATCAACATTTGCTTTTTCCTACCTACATTTATATTTTAAAAATTAAACTTAGCATGACTGACTATTAAAGAATGAAAACGATTTTTTGCAGATTTTAATGTCATTCTGGTGTCCTTTTTTTCTTTTTTTTTATATCTATCTAAATCTAAACTTATTTATAAATGGAACTTTGTGTGTGTGTGTGTGTGTGTGTGTGTGTGTGTGTGTGTGTGTGTGTGTGTGTGTGTGTGTATCCGTTACCTATAGACTCCAAAATGGCTGAACCGATTTTCTTGAAAATTTACACAGTTGTACTATAAGCGTCTGCGAATGTTCTTAGCTATGTTTTGTGTTGAGGTAATCGATAATCGAAAAAATCGGGTTATAGAAGGAGTGGTCCGATTTTAATCAAATTTGATACACTCATAGACAAAGACATAAGAAATGCTATTCAGAAGTTTCAAGGTTGCAGTTCTTACAATAGTGCAGAAAATCGATTTTTATATATATATATATATATATATATATATATATATATATATATATAAGGCAAGATGTTTGTGTTTGTCTCTGTTTATCTGTCTGTATTTTTTCAGCCCTTTTATTTTAGATTTTGCTTTGAGTTTGGCTCTAAGTAGGTATAATTGTAGTTCTTAGTCTCAGCCATGATACCATTTACTCAGAGGACTTATTTAGCCTTCAAAATTCAGTTTACAAAAAAAAAACTTATTTGATATCGATACCAGGAAATCAAAATTTGACTTACATCCATTCATTTTTCTTTCGGCCTACGGTTTCGCTTTAACTGGAAACAACTATTGCTTTTTAGTCTTTCGTGCCAAGTATCCAAAGAGTCTGAGCTCCAGGACCATGGATTAGTTTTAAAGCTTTCATTACACCCGAGCAACGCCGGGCTATACTGCTAGTTTGCCTATATTTCTGACATGAAGTATTGTATTTATTTACCCCATTTACATTGTATGAACTTTTGTCCTCATCTTTGTTGCTATATTCACGATGTTTCAGCCATTGTATGCTCTGGCATTCTTCAGGTGACTGGAATTTAAAACTTTACACTTTATTTTCTTCACCAGGTTAGAATGTACTAGTAATAAATCATTTGTACTTTTTTTGCTAAGCTAATGTTTCTCATGATGAAAGAAAACAATGAAATTGAGTGAATATTTATTTTGTATCTTTTCTTAATCTAAATCTAAACTTATTCATAAATGGAACTTTGTCTGTGTGTGTGTGTGTGTGTGTCTGTTACCTATAGACGCCGAAACGGCTGAACCGATTTTCTTGAAAATTTACACCGTTGTATTATAAGCATCTGTGGGTGTTCTTAGCTAGCTTTTATGTCGAGGTACTCCCGATAAATATCGAAAATCGATAATCGAAAAAATCAGGTTATAGAAGGAGTGGTCCGATTTTAATCAAATTTGATACACTCATAGACAAAGACATAAGAAATGATATTCAGAAGTTTCAAGGTTGCAGTTCTTAGAATAGTGCAGAAAATTTGATATCAATACCAGGAAATCAAAATTTGACTTACATCCATTCATTTTTCTTTCAGTCTACGGTTTTGCTTTAACTGGAAACAATTATTGCTTTTTAGTCTTTTGTGCTAACATCCAAAGAGTCTGAGCTCTAGGACCATGGATTAGTTTTAAAGCTTTCATTACACCTGAGCAACCACCCTGTTGGCGGCGCATCAGAATACGCCAACTGCCCCCCTGCAGAGAGTAAAAGTCTCTCAATGGGGCCACCTGTTGGCCGTGGGTGGCGACCCGTGTCGTCTGGGGATGGGATCCTGGTGATTGAGCAGGCCATGGCCTGGGTGCAAAGAGGTCATGGTTCTGCAACACATCACTTCAGCCCTTACCTGGGCTAGACAGGCGGTCAGAGAGGCCCGATCCGATCAACCGGCTGGTCAGGTCAAGCCCTAACATCTACTCCCAAACATACCCTCCAAAAACATTTTCTACCAAGACTGATGTATCCTACCATACATACCCCCCACTAAAAAAAAACTACCAGACCATGGAAAGTTATATATAAGAAAACTACCACCAGCTTTCTATGAATAGATGTTAGAAGGCGCTGGCTAAGGGTCAATCGGCGGTGCAAGATACATAGGCCCGGACATGGCTGCAAGCCATCCAGCTGTGCACCTACATCATGGGGTGGTGCACAGAGGGAGGAGACAGGTGCTCCAGGTCTCTCGCACCGTCGAGTATATTGGAGGGGAAGTCTCTGATCAGTCAGAGCGAATGGGTTTCCCCCCTGACAGATCCCGTTCGTGGGCTCCAGCCTGGTTTAGTGGGTGGGGATAACCCTCCAATGAATAATATATTATATAGTATGTCTAATAAATATTCCAAACGCCCCCATATAGAATCTCCATCAGACTCAGAAAGTGAGTTTATTATTACAAAACATTTTCCTCAGTTTATTGTTTTGGAGTCGTTAGAAGAAAAACAATTAACAAAGATATCCCCATTTGTTATTGAAAAAGTACTTTCTGGTACTATAGTACCAAAGATGGTGAAGAAACTTAAAAATGGTACACTACTTGTCCAAGTAGAGAAAAAATCATATTCTGATACACTTTTAAAAATGAAAACCTTTTCAGAAACAAAGATAAAAGCATATCCACACAACACACTGAACAAATCTAGAGGGGTAGTCAGAAGCACTGAGCTTTCACTCTGCACTATCGAAGAAATTAAGACTCGGCTAAAAACACAAGGTGTGATAGACGTACGACACATTCAAATTAGAAAAGGAACAGTTATCATCGAAACAAACACATATATATTCACTTTCAACCTCCCCAAAGTCCCGAAGGAATTGAAAATAGGATTTACAATTGAAAAGGTCAACCAGTACATCCCAAACCCTCTACGGTGCTTCAATTGTCAACTTTTTGGACACCATAAAGACAGGTGCACAAGACTTCCAACATGCAGAAGATGTGGAGAAAGAGACTCTGACCACCATGGGCAAGAATGTAACAAAAAAGCAAAATGTGTTGTCTTGAAGATCACCCATCAGACTCCAAACAATGTATAATCTGGAAAAAAGAAAAAGAGATCAACACTATCAAGTTTACACGTAATATATCCTTCTCTGAAGCTAGAAAGATAGTCGAAGCAACTGGCTTATTCCCCACTAAATCATATGCATCAGTTACTAAACCAAAACCAAACAACTTTGAAAAACAAGAATGCCATTCTTGCAAACTCCTACTCAGTAAATTATCAAAACTTACACCAGAAACACTCCCCGCTTTCTTGAAAGAAATTAATCCACTCACTGAATCTGACAATAACACTGAACCTTCAAGCATGGAAAAACCATCAACATCAAATACCTCGATGACGGAACAAAAACCTCTTCTCCAGAGGGAAACTATCCAAAAAAAGTCGACTTTACGGAAGGAATCTAAGTCCCCTCCTCCAAAGAAAGTCACTACTACTCAGGAGCAGACTGTACAGAGATCTTCTTCTAAACAAAGAACTGTAGTGGAGAAAAACACCAAGAAAAAAAAAAACGATGCACATCTGTAGATTCAGAAGACATGGAAACAGAGAGTATCCCTCCTGTAGAAAACAACCATTTCAATACTCATGAAGATAAACAGAAATCAAATACATAAAATTTAACCATGACCAGCAAAATAATTCAATGGAATTGCAGAGGTATAAAAGCCAATCTGAACGAACTTCTACTAATATCCAGTCTATGTCCTTTAATAATATGTCTACAAGAAACTTTTTAAAACCGTCTGAAAGCATTAAACTCTGCAACTTCTCTGAATACAACCACATTGTAAATAACCCAAGTAGAGCTTCCGGAGGAACATCCATTCTTATCAATAACAAAATAGCACAAAGCCAGATAAATTTACAAACTAATTTACAGGCAATTGCCGTTACAACCACTTTACATCGGACTGTCACAGTTTGCTCCATTTATCTACCTCCAAATGACCCTATAGACGAAACAGAAATAGAAAATCTTATTAACCAACTCCCTCGTCCCTTCCTACTATTAGGTGACTTTAACAGTCACAACACTAGCTGGGGATGCTCAGACACAAACAGAAGAGGAATCATAATAGAAAATGTTATCAACAATAACAACCTATGTATATATAATAATAAGAAACCAACTTTTATTCACTCTGCTACAAACACATTCTCAGCAATTGATCTTTCTATAAGTGATCCAAGTATCTTTATGGATTACGACTGGACTGTTCATGAGGATACATGTGGAAGTGACCACTTCCCAATAACATTAGAACATACTGGCCCTGAAATAATATCAAAAATACCTCACTAGAACCTTAAAAAAGCCAACTGGAATAAATTCAAACAATTATGCAAATATAAACTCCTACCTGGAAAACATGAGAAAGACCCAATCACTCATTTTACAGATACTATTATTTCTATAGCTGAGGAATGTATCCCTAAAACAACTTCTTCAACTAAATATAACCGGCCTTGGTTTAATGACGATTGTAAAAAGGCTATCAGGCTACGGCGTGCTGCATTAAGAAAATTCAACCACCAACCCACTGCTCAGAATTTAAAACATTTTAAAAATTACAGGGCTAAAGCACGCCAAATAATAAAAGAAGCCAAATGGGAGTCATGGAAGAGCTTTGTTTCCAAAATTAATAATAACACCAAAAGTAAAACCATATGGAATATGGTACGGAAAATTTCAGGAAAAGACATCAGTCCCCCCCTCAAGCACCTCTGTATAAATAACAAAATAACCCAAAAAAAGACATGGCCAACCTGCTTGCAGATTCTCTTGCAAATAACTCATCATCCAAAAATCACAGTAAAAAATTCCAGACTATTAAACAGGAATCAGAAAAAATCAAGCTGTACTTTAAAAGTAATAATGAAGAAGAGTATAATAAACCTTTTTCTTTTAATGAACTGAAGGATTCATTAAAGAAGGCCAATAACACAGCTGAGGGACCAGACGAGATATCGTATGAGTCCTTAAAACAACTACCTGATCAATCACTGAAGTATTTACTATCTATTTTTAATGACATCTGGATCAGTGGTAATATACCTGCCATATGGAAACAAGCCATAGTCATTCTTGTAGTAAAACCAGGAAAAGATGCATCTGACCCCCTCCAATTACCGCCCCATAGCACTAACAAGCTGTGTATGTAAGACTCTTGAAAGAATGGTTAATAACAGATTAGTTTGGTTTTTTGAAATCAATAAAACAATAACCAATCTTCAATGCGGTTTCCAAAAACAGCAGAGTACTATGGATCATTTAATAAGACTGGAAACTTTTATTAGGAATGCCTTTATCCAAAAAAAACATATTACTGCTATTTTCTTTGACTTGGAAAAGGCATACGATACTACGTGGAGATATGGTATCATGAAAAATCTCAAAGAAGCTGGACTGATGGGAAGACTACCTATTTTCATCAATAACTTTTTAAACAACAGATTATTTAATGTCTGTGTAGGAGCATGCCTCTCGGACCCCAAGGAACAGGAAATGGGAGTCCCACAGGGGAGTATTTTATCTGTAACATTATTTAACTTAAAAATCAATGATATTGTTGGATATATAAATCCAGGTGTGGATTGCTCACTGTATGTCGATGATTTTTTAATCTGCTACAGCTCAAGGTATATCCACATAATTGAGCAGCAGATTCAACAATGTATTGACAAAATAAAAAAATGGTCAACCAAGAATGGATTTAAGTTCTCCACTAACAAAACAAAATGCATGCACTTTTGCCACCTTAGAAAATTACATCCAGATCATCTGTTAAAACTGGACGAGACTCAGATTCCCGTTGTAGACCAACATAAATTTTTAGGACTAATACTGGATAAAAAGCTCACCTTTATTCCACACTTCAAACACTTAAAAAACAAATGTAACAAAGCTATCCAGCTGATGCGAGTTATTGCCCACACAGATTGGGGAGCTGATAGACAAACCTTACTGAAGTTATATAGATCATTAGTGCGATCGAAATTGGACTATGGCTGCTACATATATGGCACCGCCAGAATGTCATATACAAAGTCATTAGACACTGTTCATCATCAGGGGCTTAGACTGGCCTTGGGAGCCTTTCGAACTTCTCCCATTGATAGTTTATATGCAGAAGCCAATGAACTGCCATTATCAATTCGCCGCAACAAACTAGCTTTACAATATTTGACCAAATTCCTCTCTTGCCCATCCAATCCTGCCTACGACTGTATTGTAAACCCATTATATCACCCTCTCTATGATAAGAAAAAGAAAACAATTAAAATATTTGGCCTAAAGATGAAAGAAATCATCAGAGAATCCAATATAAACCTGGAACGAATCCACGAATCACTCATTTCAGAAAGCCCTCCATGGGAAATCATCCAACTGTATTGCTAAATCTCACCAAATTTCCTAAATCAAAGACCAACCCTACTGATTTCTATGAAGAACTGAACAAGATTGTTGATAGTTTCCCTTCCTATAAACATATATACACAGATGGATTGAAAGAAGGTGAGAAATGTGGATGCTGTGCCCTACTAGATAACGTCACAAAAAAAGACATCTACCCAATGGTGCATCAATTTTTAGTGGTGAAGCCACAGCTGTTGAGCTGGCACTTGATCTAATCACTGACAATGTAAGTGACAGCTTCGTTATATTCTCTGATTCACTCTCTGTACTATTGTCCATCCACAACAAGAATCTCAATAACCCGATTATCGTTAAACTTTTAAATCAATTAAACGTGATGAACAAAACCAAGAATATTGTTTTTTGTTGGATCCCCAGCCACATTGGCATTCGTGGTAACATGAAAGCGGACATGACTGCAAAGGAGTCTCTGAGAGAGGATATCTTCAATATGAAGGTCCCATTCACAGATCAAAGGCCTGCAATAAAAAAATATATTCAACTCAAATGGCAAAAACGTTGGTCGACCTGTCAGAACAACAAACTCTTCCAAATTAAACCAAATTTGGGAGAGTGGAGAGGTGCATTAAGGAAATCCAGAAAGGAAGAGGTAATACTGTCTTGAATTAGGATAGGACACACCTTTTTTACCCACTCCTGGCTGTTAAGAGGAGTAGATCCGCCCAAATGCTCTAAATGCCAGATGAATAATAGCATAAGACATATACTAATTGATTGTACAGACCTGGCAAAAATTCGTCAATAGTTTTATAAAGTACAGAACTTAAGATCTTTATTTGAAAACATCAACATGGACAAAATACTAGCCTTCCTTCGGAAAATTGACCTATTTAATAAAATTTAACTTTATTATATAGCTTCAACATAGACATATAAACTATAACATTTCCTCCTAGCTATGGGTAAAATAGCATGCTGTGTTCTGAATATGCCTGTTTCCAGGGAATAACTCTCATTTAAAATAAAAATATGCTTTTGGCCTTAAATGACCCTTTAGATGTTGATAGGCCATTAAACAAACAATCAAACAAACAAACAAACAAACACCCGAGCAATGCCGGGCTATACTGCTAGTAATTCTTAATTCATTATTAACATTGTTTGGACTGTTGTCTTCATCTTTATTGCAATATTCATGACATTTGGCTGTTGTATGTTTCAGCTCTCTTAGGTGCTTGGAATTTTGAAGTGAACCCTTTATTTATCAAAAATACTTTTATAAACTTCAAAGGTGGTTCCTCACAATAAGCAAAGAAAAAAGTCCATATAATTATATGTCCACAAATCCTTTGTTTTTGAGTTATATGGCACTGTTCATCATTGCATTGCCAAGACAGAATCCGCGCTACCACAAACTATGGTAATAATAATTTTGGAATTCTATGTTGGATTGTACATTTAACAGCGTCTACCACAAACTTTAAACTTAATAATTCAGAAACAAAGCCTCAAAGAATTTGCAGGCATATATTTATATGCACTTTTGTCTTAGTTTTGATGTGAGGAACACACCCCTTAAATTTGTAAAAGTATTTTTGATAGACATATAAAGAGAGATAAACCCTTTTACCTGCATATATTTAGCTGGTTAGTGTCTGAGATAATGGTATGTTTATTTCTGATATTCAAAATAAGGTATTACTCATAATTTTAAGTGTTGATTTTAAAAAATTATGTTCCATTCTTACTTCAAATGCTGGTGTAATAGAATATTCCTACTATCTATTGTGTGCATATACATTATAAATATCCCTATAATTACATATTTTAAAATTGTGTGTGTGTGAAAGAGAATGGGTAAGTTTGAGAGCAAATTTTTCTGGGGTATTATACCCTTAATTATAATTACTCTAATATTTGCTCTAATTCACTATTTCCTTTGTCTATCCTGAGACAACAGTCAGCTGACATTGTACACCAAAATATAAGTACTCCAGACATGTGTCTTTAGTACCTTGCTTTACATCAGGAAAACCTGAATGAAATACACCAGGTAAGGAAACTGCCTGGAAAGCCTCAATCTCTTTGCTGTCTATGATGTATCCTTGGAGTGACAAAGTTTCCAACATTGCTATGCTGGAGCAAGCAACCTCTTGATACATGAATCTCCTCTGTCAATATCATCTTTGATGGATGGGTCATGTATATTGAATGAATAATAGCTGTATACCAAAAGACATCATGTACAGTAAGCCGTCCACCAAACATTGTCTGGAAGGCCACTTTGCATGATCCTTCAGGGATATCTGCAAGAAGAACCTGAAATTCACTGGTAACTAAGAACAGTTAGTAGATGATAACTGCAGTAGCTGTTGCCATGATGTTCAAGGAGTAGTCAGGAAGAATGTGAAATAGCAAAACCAACAACTGGATTGATTGATTTTTCTTTTTACAGCTTATCAACCTTTTGCATGTTATTTAAAGCCAGAAAATATTCTTAGATTTTAAGGATATTTTAAAGATAATGATTTACTGATACAAATCCTACTAATTAACCTATATCTGGAGGGAGAAGAGGTGTGTTTATATCTTTCTTACAGATATTTGTGCATAACTGAATATACTGGAATTGGAATTTGGCTTTCTGATTTCTAATTCTGAGCCATTATCTATTATACCACCTGCACATACAAACTTACAGCACCTCATAATCCCAGACAGTCACCCCTCTAGGTACTGACATTGCTTAACCTCAGTGATCATATGAGAACCAATATTTCAACATGATATTGCCATAAGCCACTGACAGATGGAGATTAGAAGACGGTGCCGAAAGCATAGTGTAAGTTTAAATCTTTGTTCCCCATTCTAGCTTCGACTGCCACACTTGCAGAAAAAAAACACCATGCAATTATCAGACTGTTAAGCCACTCCAAACAATACTCACAAAAGAACTGAATTTTTGAAGAAACAGAGCTACCATTATTTCACAAGATAAGCAGATGCCTTCTATGACATCTCATGATAATTGCTTTAATATCTTCACTGATTCACAACTTTTTCTATTCGTAAAATATCTGTAAATATTGCACGGAAAGTAGCTATTTTTAAATTGTTTTGGCTAGTAGTTAAACAAAACAGCATTGCCTGGGTTTTTGCAACAACAAAAAACAGATAATTTATTTTTGTTATGAAATAAAATTTTAGATTAGAATTCTGAAGACAATTAAATGAGGTTTTTGTTTTCGTAACTTCAAGATAATTAACAAATTTCAGCTCAATAGGTGAGAGAATTTATCTGTGTATATACTCTGAATACATGCATTCTTTTCTTCTTGCTTTACAAGGCTAATCAAAACTAATGTATTGGACAGCCTGACAAAACAAATATAAAAAAGCTTATACATTTATATGTGCAAAGATTGTATACATTTCTTTTTTTATTTGTATATCACTATACAAGCATGTAAATTTATATATGCAAATAGCACAATTATTTAAATCTTTTTAAGCAAAATCAAGATGGCCGTCAAAGAAATCTTAGAAATTTCTCCCAGGGTTGTCCTATTTTTTCTTTTCATATTTTTATTTCAAAGTTGCCGCAAATATTTTTTCTGGGTAGTTGGGAAAGAAAAAAAACTTTACAATGAAACATTTGTACAATTTAACTAACACATTGAAGATATGTCTGGATCTGAGACATGTTGAAACTTTTGTTTGTTTGAGTCAGAAAGAATCTGAATTATTGTGATTCAAGATCTACAGGTTTGTGATGTTTTATGATAACTTCAGTGGTGTATCTTTACAATTTAGAAATAGGATTATAGATTCTGATATATCTAAACTTATTTATAAATGAAACTTTGTCTGTGTGTGTGTATCCGTTACATATACACTCTGAAACGGCTGAACTGATTTTCTTGAAAATTTACACAGTTGTACTATAAACGTCTGCGAGTGTTCTTAGCTAGGTTTTGTGTCAAGGTACCCCCGATAAATATTGAAAATGGGTAATCGAAAAATTCAGGTTATAGAAGGAGTGGTCTGATTTTAATCAAATTTGATACACTCGTAGACAAAGACATAAGAAATGATATTCAGAAGTTTCAAGGTTGCAGTTCTTACAATAGTGCAGAAAATCAATAATATATATATATATATAAAAGCAAGATGTTTGTGTGTGTGTCTGTTTATCTGTCTGTATGTCCTCAAGCAACGCCGAGCTATACTGCTAGTCTAACAATAAAACCAAATTTAGTTTGCACAACAAATATTTATTTTTCAACAATCTTTCCTTGTCAGTTTGTGTAAGTCAACATTTTTCATACAAATTCAATATTATACAGCAAAAATTGAAATTTTTATTTTATTTATTATTTAAAATAAATTTTAACTAATTTTTAGGCTACAGACTTGTTGATCCACCCTCATATCATATATAAGACCACGTCTTTGTTTTTTTTTTATAATCGTATTGCCCCAAGCGAGGCATTATACTGCCACTGTTGTGCAGGGGGTAACATAGGAGGAAAGTTATGAGAAGGAGTGACAGAGAGCATGAGAGAGAGGATGCAAGTTACTGAGATAGGAGGTGACTGTTGACTTTACATTTAAATTCTTGGAGATTGTAGCTGTTGGGGAAGTAAGTAAACGAAGGGAATTTCACAGGCGGGAATTGTGAGAAAAGAAGCTGCTGGAGTAGAATTTGCATTTACATCTTATTGCTTTCACAGTAAAAGGGTGCGACCTAGTTGCTAATCTTGTGACTCGAGTAAATTTTTATGTAGGAGGCACCAGTTAGCTAAGTTCATCAGAGCAGAAGCCGTGAAAGTACTTCTAGAAGAGACACAGGGAAGCCACACTGCGCCAGTGAGAAAGTGACTGTATCCAAGCTGCCAAGTCATGATCGATCACATTGCAGATTCTTCGTTGAATTTTGTCAAGGAGCTCTAGGTGGATAGCAGGAGCACCTGACCAGATATGGCAGCAGTGTTCAATGCACGGGTCTCTGTATATTTGTGGACACATGGGTATGTTTGTGCATAGGATTGTTTGTGTGTGTATGTATATATACACAATCCTATGCATAAACGTACAAAGATAAACAACACCTCAGTATAAAAAATAATAAAAGTACATCACAAAAGAAGTTGTGTTCTTGACTACTATATATCTATGCTAATCTGAAAATAGCACTTGGTGCTACTGTGTTTATAATATATACACTAGGAACCAACATTTCATAATGTTTTGAAAAGATATGTTTTTTTAATGTATAGTCATATTTGAGTAGATGCTCTGTTTTTATTATTATACAGTATATTTATTTACATCTACTGGCCTGAATATTCAAGAAATCTTGTTAGAAAAACGTGCCTGCTGGCAGGATTCGAACCTGTTTCCCCTTAGGGGAAATTGTTATTGGATCTGACATGCTTTGAGCTCTTGGTCACTTATTTCCTCTAGATCAAACAAAGCTCAAAAAATGCTTTTGAACATATATCTTTTCCCTGATTCTGGAAATATACATATCTACTAATGTGTCCTAATATAAGCAAAAGATTTCTTAAATGTCAGTAAGTTAAGTGCCATACATGATACACACTTGGGCGATCATGTCCCAAAAGAGTCATGACTGACTGGGCAGATGATTATCCCGTAGTAGGTTGCTATTACTTTTTGCAGTAGACTGGTTGCCAGCCAAGGCTATAGAACCCAATCTGTCCTGTTATTTAACCCATAACTGGAGGGAAAAGGGGGATTAATACCTTTCCCAAGGGTATTTGCACATAAGAGAATGCAAGGAATTCAACTGGAATTTGAATTCCCCACGATTTCTCTTTCTGAGCTGATATTCTACTGCACTACAATGTACATCCTATGGCACTGCAACGCACATCTTACTACATGACAATGCTTATCATAATGTACATGTAAATAAATATATCGTTTAATAATACAGAACAAAGTATCTATTCAAATATGAGTATCCATTAAAGGTAATGTTTCAACAAATAAATTAAAAATATATTGAATGTAATCCATTTCCTAAAAAGTTTTCTTTTTTATGTTAGGAAACAAAACAGCAAGTATGTGTATTTTGAGAATTGGGAAAAAGATGTGTGTTTAATAACACTATTTGGGCTTTGTTTGATTAGGAAGTCCTATGTGACCAAGAGAAACCATCATTAGATCTGATGTGCCTCTTGGCACATCAGATCTAATGATGGTTTCTCCTAAGGGACACAGGTTCAAATCTTGCTAGAGGGTGCATCTTTTTCTAATATTCAGGCCAGTATATGTAAATAAATAAATAAATATACTACTTAATAAAAAGAGCATCAGCTCAAATAGGAGTATCCATTAAGCAAAATATTTAAACAAATGAATTAAAAATATGTCCTTTTTCTTTTTTCTTATTTTTCTTTATATTCTGAATGCGTTATTGCTAAAAACTTAAGCCTATCAAAAAATGGCGTGCATTATTGCCTTCGGTGACTTTGTAAAACTGAGTTAAATATTAACAGAAAAAGATCTGGTAGGCCCAGAGTAACATCTATTGTAGAGGATAGGCACTTGATCATATCTAGCAAGAGGAATAGAAGAAAAACCCGGAATTAACAATTGAAATGAATTCTATTCAGCAACATCCAGTATTTAGCAGTTAAGAAACCACTATTAAAGAAGGAGAATAAGGGATGAAATCGATCGTACAGTTTGAAATGAACTTCTTAAAAATGAACAAATGTTGTTTAAATGCTTTCAGGATGCTTGGAAATCACTTTCACCAACTTATAAAAATAAGTTATTAGAATGCCAAGGATTTGCTCTGCATTAATAAAGGCTCGTGGTGATTTCTTTGATGAAAAGAAAATATGAATTAACTTTAATTAAATTTGAAATTACTTTGTTAATTTTGGTTTTAATTATTGTACAATTGTAAGCAACAATGAAATATATCTATATTCTTCTATGACATAAAATTTGCTATTTCTTTCTCTAAGTGGTCCAAAACTTATGGTCGGTAGTGTATATATGTACATGTGTGTGTATATCCACAGTTGTAGAATTTCTAACAAGGTTATGTTATTCCAGTTAAACTTGTTTTTTCAGTTCATCAGTAATATTTGTTGTTTACTGTCATTTTGTCTGGTTTGTACTTAAAGACTGCAAGTAAATTTAAAATAAAACAAAATAAATTTCACTTATTAGTGGTGACCCATTTATTTTAACCACTGGTTATTTAGTCTTATTAATGTAAAATCTAGTTTATTTCCTCTGACAATCTTTAGTATTGTATTAACCCACAATTAAACAAGGACAACTCATATTTTTACTTCTTTTGTAATTTAACTGTTCTTTTTCATTTGGGCACTGTGTTACAGAAAGGAAACTACAAAACCTTTTACAGAAGGTAGTGAATATATATATATATATATATATATATATATATAAACAAAAGGCAAAAGGAAAACTGTTTTGTCCTCTGATAAGCTTTATCAAAGCAAACATTTCTTTTTGTCTTTATTCATGTTACAAATACATTTTAATTATATCTGAAATTTTACACACATACACTACTTGATACCCACATGTATTCAAACATCAGCATCATAACCCCCTCTCCCTGTATTTCCTTTCTCCCCATGAATCTTTATATAAGTGTGTGTGTCATCTGCAGACATTTCCGTTTTGCTGTATCACAGCTTATCAGTACGGTTAGACATTCGATTACTTCTAATCAGGATTAAAAACCAACCGAATTGACATCAATTGGTGATTCTACTTTTGAGCTATGGGTGCTTGGTAGAAGAAAGTGAACTTTAGTGTGTTATATACAATGTAAACGTATGTCAGTAACCAATAATGTTCAGATTCATTACTGAATGAACAATGCGTAAATGCATGAGTAGCTATTGTTTTTAAAGTCTACCATTTTTCAAAAGTGCTCAATCAGCGTGTGAGAGCATAGTCATCCACAGACAGTCCTATTTTGCTGTATCACAGCGCATCAGTATGGTTAGACATCTGGTTGCTTCTAGCCAGGAATGAAACCCGACCAAATTGACATCAGTTGGCGGTTCTACCTCTGAGCTATGGGTGCTCGGTAGAAGAAGGTTGATTTTTAGCATGTTATATACAATGTAAACACATGCCAGTAGCTGAGAGTGTTCAAATTCATTACTGAATGAATGATGTGTAAATGCATGAGTAGCTACAGTTTTTATCTTTGATAAATTTTCAAGTAATCATTAATTTTTCTGGGTTTTTTTTTTGTGAGGGGGTTATGATGTAGGACCAGAATATATAGATTTCACTAGTTAATTGTGGGCAGTGCAACTATTTCTAAAACAATAAAATAACTGTTTAATACAAAATAATAATAATGCTAAAACTTGAGGTGGGGAATTTATTTTATCACATGTAATAATTGCCACAAAAAATACATAGGAGAAAGCTTGAGGAATTTAAATAAAAGATCATTGGACACAAAAAGGGATCTTTAACAAAACAACTACTTTAAAACAACTGCTATTTCTGTTATTCACATTGAGGTCCTCAACAAAATCCAAAGGAAAATCTGCAATATAATAAATTCTGATCAGGCATCTCAACTTCCGTCACTTTCTCACCAACATGATGTAGCTTTCCTCTTTCCTACAAATTTCATGGCAACTGCTCTGATGAGCTTCTTTCCATGGTTCTACAATTACATGAATTTACACATGCTACTCAATTGGTATCAAAGTCTCACCCTTTTACTGTTGAAATGGTTAAATGTAACAGCCGCTTATGCTCTCTTTCTTTTCTCCCATCTGTAGAATTCTTGTTTACTTGCTTCCCTGATAGCTTCATTTGCCAAAAGTTTAAATGCAACATCAATTGTCATCATCTATCTCTTTGAATCTCATCTATCTCGTACCCTTTTTTCAACACCTCCTTTATTGTGTTTTCATTTTTCTTTTCCCACAGTAACCCCATGCGCACCAGTGTCATTTCTGTCTTGCCTGGAGTGAAAAGATTAAAAAAAAACAAAAAAAAAAACACAATGTTACTAAGACAAAGTTTATAGAAAGTGCTATATCATCCATGGTAAATTTGTAGTGTTTACATTATTCAGACTATTGTCCTCATCTTTGTTGTCATTTTTATGACGTTTCAGCTGTTGTATGCTCCGGCCTTCTTCAGGTCCTAGGAATTTTGAACCAAACCTTTTATTACAATCACTGGGGTATATCATCCTCATTTCTTGCATAAAGCCTTGATTAGAAGTCATGAGTTATCTCCCTCTAACTCTGCAAGTTACTTGTTGATTACTGCTGTAGCCTGGTATCGAACTCACAACTCTTTGGGTCAAGTCACAGAAACTAACCAACGCTTGGAATAGGAATCAGCACATATACTAGGCTTCAAAAATATCCTAAGCCGACCAAGCATAGAGATGAACACAGTATGGGAACCAGTAATACGGAGTGCCAGAGAAAATCATTAGAGTCAACAAAATTGCAATATGAGCTCTGGTAAAAATACTAGAGAAAAGCTATTAACATCAAAAATGCTAGGGAAAACCATTAAAATTGCAATATGAACTCTGGTAAAAAAAGACTTACTGGACATAAGGTTTATAAGTCCCAAAAAATTCAATTGTTCTTGTCCTTAAGGACACATGGCCCAGTGAATATAGACATTGGTTAGTTCCTGTAACTTGACCCAAAGAGTAACTTGCAGGGTTAGAGGGAGATAACTCATGACTTCTAATTGAGACTTTACACAAGGATGATATACCCCAGTTATTTTAATAAAGGGTTCGGTTTAAAATTCCTAGGACCTGAAGAAGGCCAGAGCATATAATGGCCGAAATGTCATACAAATGGCAACAAAGATTAGGACAATAGTCTGAATAATATAAATACTGTAAATGGTAAATTTGTGTCCAGGTTATTATAGCATTTCACCTTTCTTGGCAAATCTTCTATTATCACAATGTGATGTTTAATAACAAAAGTGATAAAAAATTACAAACAGAAAGTGAATGAAATTGTATTATATATCCAAACACATAAAAAAAAAAAAAAATTTAAACGTTTAACATTTCTGCATCTCCCTCTCTTTTGTGTGCATGTGTATTTATATCAATATAAATATTAATTTACTCTTCCAGAAATTTGGAAATAGTATCAGTACTGTTTGGCATTCACACGAGAAGTTCTAATATGAACATTTCGGTGTTTGAATGCCAATCTGTGGACAATGAAGAGGATTTGGAAATAGCTGGATGAGTCTAGTGATAACAATGAAGGTCTTTGGAGTGATCACTAGTGATAGTGATATTATTCCTCTATTCATCTTTCCACAGAGTTTCAAATTTAATATGGAGGCCTAGTTCAAGTGCCTTGAGGAAGTAGTGCAGACCTGGGTCAAGCAGGTGGCTGCTGAAAGACCATATGTCTGGTAACAGAACTCTGCACCATGTCATACAGGCAGGAGAACCCAGTCTTGGCTGTCGGACAATTTCTATGACCACGTCATCCTTTACATCTGGCCACCAAACTGTCAACCTCCTTGATTATTATGTGTGGGGCACAATTGAGCGAGAGATTAACAAAACTTCTTGTAACACGAAGGAACTGAAAGAAAGGATTATGATAAAATTCACCAACTTAAACAAGGAGATTGTCCAGAAGAGCATTAAGATATTCAGAAGTTGTTTGAAGGTCGTAATTGAAGTTTATTTTATTGAATAAATTTACTCTTTTGGTATTCCAAGATGTTTTTGCGTAATTTTGGTAAATATATCTTTTAAAATGAGATGTTAGTTTTATTTTCACTTTTGTGTAATTTAGATGACAATTTATCCATCGCACCCTATATACATACAACAGAAAGAAATTTATAAAAAATGAAAGTATTCCTCCCTCTTGACTCAAAATCTGAAATTGAATTTATTTTAAATGGATGACAAAAGAATAAAAATGATTTGCAGCATCAGATATATGAACTTTTTCTATTAAATAAAATTAAGAATGTTTCTTAGAAAGAAATCTGTGAAAATTATCTTTCTTTATTTACATTCCTCCATTCCATAAAAATGTATATATGTAATCACATGGGTTGTATTAATTTTTTATTAATTTTAAAGATAAAAGATTTCTCTAAAATTGAAAAATACAATTAGTTTTGTTGGGAAAAGTAACCGAATTGATTGATTCTGTGTAAAAGAATCATACATAATATTGCCGTCCTGTTTTGAAAAATTGTTTGGCCTGAGGTCAAAATTTGACTGAGAATTTCCTGTCTCAGTTACCTGAGCTTTAGGTATAAACAGGCAAGCAAATAGTTCTCACCTTCAGCAGTGAAGCCCCCCCCCCCCCCCCCCCCCGGAAACTCAGTTGAAATGGATAACTGATATTGTTTTCATTTCAAGCTGGTAAGAATTATACAATGAGGGGATAATTGAACTTCAGTAGCTACATTTACCACCCGGGGTTTTGTGTTTTTTCAATCTTTTACACAGATTCAATCATTTTAGTTACTTTTCTTGACGAAAATAATAAAAAATGAATACCAGCCAACTGGAAATAGGGTTACATATATAATTGCAACTGATTTATGTTTGCCTTTAGAAAGGACAAAATATACTGAAAATTAAAATTTTCATAATTTAAAAAAAAAAAAATTGATTGATTTAATCTGTTTTCCTTGATTTTTTTTATTTTTATTTTTTAAATCCCAAAGCATTATATATATTTATATTGTGTGTGTGTGTGTGTGTGTGTGTGTGTGTACAGAAGAGAGAGAGAGAGAGAGAGAAAAAAAAGAAATAGTGAGAGAGAGTAGAAAGGTAAGAAAATAATGCAGGGGAGAAATAATGACATTTGATACATACACGTGTGTATACACACACAAAATCAGTCTCACACCAATAAGAGTAGTCCTAACTGGTGCATGAATTAACCCGGATATAAGAGAAACTCTGATATAAGATATATTTTCTCTGGTCCCAAATTAGAATCTGTGGTAATGTATATAAAATAGACCAAAAGAGAAGTTTTATCTGGTCCTGACAACACTCTTATATCAGGGTTACACTGTATATCAAAGTTAGTATAAAGATAACAAAAATTAAGAAAAATATGTCAATTGATGAAACAATTACAAACTGTATTGTATATATATATATATATATATATATATATATATATATATATATATATATAGACAGAAATCTATACAAGAGCTAACAAACCTACCTAGGTTTCACTCTTAGGATCGTCAGGGTAAATTGGCCAATTTACCCTGACAAGCCGAAGGGTGACACCTAGGTAGGTTTGTTGGCCCTGGCATAGATTTTCTGTCTTTGTTTGCTCTACTTTGGTATTGAGCACTTTAGTGTTAGTTTTCATCTTGGTTTTTTTTTTTTTTTTCCTACGAGTATTTGACTTTTGTTCATGTACCTCGTTTGTTTCTTTTTTTACTTCCCCTCCTTTTCCCTCAGAGTTCGTCCTCGGTGGGTTATTCAAGACAATCTAAATTATAGTATAACTGTTACTAGTATTAGCAGAATTATTACTATTAATATTGTTATAATTACTATATACACAACGCAGAATATTTGGTATTTAATTTAAGTCAGGTAAATTCCGACAAACTCAAAAGAACTCATTGTTAAATTTATTTAATTTAACAGAGTAATATAATTCAGAAAAGAATTACATACAGACACCTCACGTGCCAGTATCAAGAATAGACATTAGTAATCTACAAAAACATTTCCTTGCTCATTCAAAAAACACCAAGGAGAGAAAGAAAAAGAAAAATATAGAAAATTAATAAACGGAAAGAAGAAAAGAAAAGGAAAGGAGAACAAACAGTATAAAGAGTAAGGAACTTAAAAAGTTAACGTCTTATATGAAACCAATGTCTATTGCAATTCATCTGCTTTCTTAGAAAAACATGACATGGAAATTTAACATTAAAATTTAGTTTTAAATATAATGGGATGTATCTGCAATAAAAATAAATTGTACTTAATACAAATTAAAATATAACCACTAGTAGTATTATATTATAAATATAGTTAAAATAAAAAAATAAATTGAAAATTATATAAGAAAATGATAAATAAAATATTGAAAGACAATTAAAAAAGAAATTTAAATAATAGTAATAAATAATATTATTATTAATAATAATAAATATATCAAAAAAATTTTAACATTAATAATAATAATATTAAAAAAGAAAAAATCTTAAATAATAGTAATAAAATAATATTAATAAAAATAATAAATATATATATATATAGAAATTTTAACACTATTAATAATATTATTATTATTATTAAAAAGAGAAAAAGATCTTAAATAATAGTAATAAAATAATATTCATATAAATAATAATAATAAAAATATTAAAAATATGTATGTAAAAGATTTTAACACTAATAATAATATTGCTTGAAAAAACTTAAAATATATGCATACATACACATGCCCACATATATGTGTGTGTGTGTGTATATATATATATATATATATATATATATATACACACACACACACACACACACACATATATTCTTATACACACATAAATCATCATATATCCAATATATATACATATCCCATACACACACACACACGCATATATATATATATATATGCATATACACACATACATGCACAGATACACTTACGTACCCACATATTTATACATACATATAAACATAACTATAAAAAAAAAAATTGTTGGTAAAACATTTCCAACGGTAAATTCCAGATTTTTCTCCAAAAGAAACCACTTTTTTTAAGTTAGAGTAATTTAAATTATAATTTTGATTTAGCTAAATTATTTTATACTTATTCTTATGCCTGCATTTAAATATCAATTCGTTATGTTGATTAAGGAGTTTCTTTGGATTATTGTATTTATTATTATTTAACGAATTTATATTTAAATGCAGGCATAAGAATAAGTATAAAATAATTTAGCTAGATCAAAATTATAATTTAAATTAATTTAACTTAAAAAGGTGGTTTCTTTTGGAGAAAAATCTGGAATTTACTGTTGGAAACATGTTACCTCCCAAATATTTTTTTATAGTTATTATGTTTATAGTTATATTATTGTAATGTTTTCATAATATTTTAGGTTGTAATATTGTATGGATATTTATAAATGGAACTTTGTGTGTGTGTCCGTTACCTATAGACTCCAAAACTGCTGAACCGATTTTCTTGAAAATTTACACAGTTATATTATAAGCATCTGCGAGTGTTTTTAGCTAGGTTTTGTGTCAAGGTATCCCTGATAAATATCAATAATCGAAAAAATCGGGTTATAGAAAAAGTGGTCTGATTTTAATCAAATTTGATACACTCATAGACAAAGACATAAGAAACGATATTCAGAAGTTTCAAGGTTGCAGTTCTTACAATAGTGCAGCAAATCGATTTTATATATATATATATATATATATATATATATAAGGCAAGATGTTTGTGTGTGTGTGTCTGTTTATCTGTCTGTATGTCCTTTATACAAATCCACAATATTTATCCAATTCTCATCAAACTTCACACAAATATTCTTTAGACTGAGTCTGAGCTCCAGGAGCATAGATTAGTTTTAAAGCTTTCATTACACCCAAGCAACATTGGGCTATACTGCTCATTATTAATATAAACTGGCCGAGATCAAGAAAATAAAAATCAAAGATGTCAGCTCAAAATACATATACCCACTAAAAAAATAGCATTTATAGTAAGAAGAGATAATGAATATGCAAATGGTAATAAATTAAAATATTTAAAAAAAAATTTTAAATAAAACTTTTTTTTTATAAATTAATTTTATTTTGCAGGAATGTTTTTTTAATTACCTTTAAAACACCATTTTTTTTTTTTTTTCAGGAGGCATGATTTTTCATATGTTCTGTCAGCAGGATGAAATTGTTGCCTATGTAAAAAACAGGACTGCACCTCAGAAACTTACAGTTCAGGTTTCACCAAAAATTAGTTACCCACAGTGGGTGATGCAGACAGATTACACAGGCTATTCTGTCATCTATTCATGCCTGAAAGTGATATCAAATGGAATGTGTGAACCAGGGAATGCAGTTGTCCAGACAATGAACAGAAAACCAACAGGTCATACAGCATCCCAGCAAGCAAAAGTGGAGAGTGTTGCCCGAAGTCTCTGTGTTGATCCATCTGAATTGAAAATTGTTGGTTATGATGGCCGGTGCCCAGAATTAGACCCTAAAAACTTCCCTCAACATAAGATCCTCATGGAAGGAGTATGCTTCATATTTTTTGTTATTGTTTCAATCATAGGAATTATTTACTTTATCTGTTGCTGGAGTTCTGCAAAAGAGAAGAAAAAAGAACATGCAAAATAATGCTATAAAATATGTAGAATATGTTGATTAATTTGGGCCAGTTTCTTCCTTTTTTTTTTTATCCTCATGTTTTGGCTGCTGTAACCTATAAATGTGCCATGTGATGTAATAGATAATGGTTTGGAATGAGAAATATGAATGCCAAATTTGAATTCCAGTCTGGTTCTTAACATTCTATTATATGCA
Organism: Ascarosepion bandense; assembly: GCA_037127315.1. Lineage (NCBI taxonomy): Eukaryota > Metazoa > Mollusca > Cephalopoda > Sepiida > Sepiidae > Ascarosepion > Ascarosepion bandense. The sequence continues at coordinate 2,447,428 of JBBBDQ010000118.1, forward strand.
GATATCCTTGAAAAAGGTATGAATCAATCTCTTTAAAGTTGTGTTGAATAGCAGTACAGAATAGGCTGTATACCTTTGGTTGAGAACCAGTCTATTGCAAAAAAATGATCTTCTGCCTAGTAGAAAATCTTCTAACCAGTCTGTCATGAATTAAAAGAGATATCACTCAAGTGTGTATCTTGTCTGGCATTGACTTTTGACTAACTTTTAAACTTTGGAATGTACAGTCACCAAATATTGTAATAAATAAAGGAAACTAGTCTGAATGAAGCGCCATTGTCTCAGATGTTTAAGCAAATGTTTAGAATATAATGCATTATTTTTTTTTTTACTTAATCTTACTTTAAAATTGCATTGGCATGATACATTAAAATGATACATCATAACGATACATCATTTTTTTAAATTAATCCTACTTTAAAATTGCATTGGCATGATACATTAAAATGAGACATTAAAATGATACATCATTTTTTTTTATTAATACTCCTTTAAAATTACATTGGCATGATACATTAAAATGATACATCATAATGATACATCATTTTTTTTATTAATCTTACTTTAAAATTGCATTGGCATGATACATTAAAATGATACATTAAAATGATACATCATAATGATACATCATTTTTTTTAATTAATCCTACTTTAAAATTGCATTGGCATGATACATTAAAATGATACATCATAATGAAACATCTTTTTTTTATTAATCCTACTTTAAAATTGCATTGGCATGACACGTTAAAATGATACATTAAAATGATACACCATTTTTTTTAATTAATCCTACTTTAAAATTGCATTGGCATGATACATTAAAATGAGACATTAAAATGATACATCATTTTTTTTAATTAATCCTACTTTAAAATTGCATTGGCATGATACATTAAAATGAGACATTAAAATGATAAATTAAATGAGACATAATTTTTTTTATTAATCCTACTTTAAAATTGCATTGGCATGACACGTTAAAATGATACATTAAAATGATACATCATAATGATACATCATTTTTTTTAATTAATCCTACTTTAAAATTGCATTGGCATGATACATTAAAATGATACATTAAAATGATAAATTAAATGAGACATAATTTTTTTTATTAATCCTACTTTAAAATTGCATTGGCATGACACGTTAAAATGATACATTAAAATGATACATCATAATGATACATCATTTTTTTTAATTAATCCTACTTTAAAATTGCATTGGCATGATACATTAAAATGAGACATTAAAATGATAAATTAAATGAGACATAATTTTTTTTATTAATCCTACTTTAAAATTGCATTGGCATGACACGTTAAAATGATACATTAAAATGATACATCATAATGATACATCATTTTTTTTAATTAATCCTACTTTAAAATTGCACTGGCATGAGACATTAAAATGATACATCATTTTTTTATTAATCCTACTTTAAAATTGCATTGGCATGATACATTGAAATGAGACATTAAAATGATACATCATTTATTTTATTAATCCTACTTTAAAATTGCATTAGCATGATACATTAAAATGATACATCGTAATTGAAATGAGTTGACAAGACTGGTTTTCCTTAACAAGGATTTAACCAACAAAACATTTCCTGACTAAGCAATTCGTCAACTGACGAATGCAAGTAAGGGAAGTAATTACACTAACAAAATGCCAAGGGCAGATAAGTATAGTACATTCTCCCCCTCCTTTTTTTTTTTTTTTTTTTTTTTTTTTTTACAGTTCATCATACCTCTTTGGCTTACGAATTTCCCGTTGTGATCGTCTGGGTATATCAGGAGTTCTTGACATTACTTGAGGAGGAATAATATTTAAATCACTTGGAGAAGATACAATTTCTGAGTTAACGATGGTTTGTGAATCGTTACTATCTACTTTTTCCTTGGGAGATTCATTAGTGGGTGTAGAATCATTTAGGTCTTTCTGGATATCATCTACAACATTCTCGCTTTGTAATGAGATCCTTGCTGGTGCTAGGTCTCTTACAGAGACTGTAGATTCGCGACCATTGGTGAATCTTATGTGTGCGTATTGGGGATTTGCTTCGAGTAACTCTACTTCGTCAACCAATGGTTCGTACTTACTCGCTCGGACATGGCGACGCAAAAGAACAGGCCCTGGCTTAGATAGCCAAGTGGGTAAGGAATGGCCACTGGGAGTTCGCCGTTGATATGAAAAGAGTCTTTCATGTGGTGTGGCATTAGTAGCGGTACAAAGAAGGGATCTTATGGAGTGTAGCACTTCAGGCAAAACCGTTTCCCACTGCGATTCCTTGAGATTTCTTGAGGCTAGGGCTAATAATGTGTGTTTCCATATAATCCCGTTATACCTTTCACACTGACCATTTCCTTGGGGGTGATAAGGCGTTGTCCGGCTAGTAGCAATCCCGAGATTGGTGAGATATTCACGTACTTCCTTTGATAAGAAGGATGCACCCTTATCCGAATGGATGTAGGATGGCATGCCAAATACTATGAATATTTGACTTAGACTCTGTATTACAGAGTCTGAATTAGTGCTTGTACATGCGAAAGCAAAAGGGAAACGTGAGTACTCATCTATAACCGTTAATAGGTAACGGTTTTTCGAAGTTGAAGGAAGGGGCCCCTTAAAGTCAATGCTGAGTCGTTCCATTGGTTGTGTAGCTTTGACTAGGCGTCCAGCTTCTGGCGTATAGAAGCGTGGTTTCCATCTGGCACAAACTGCACATGCTGCACACACTCTCTTAACCTCTTCAATAGAGTACGGAAGATTCCTTACTTTAACAAAATGAGCTAACCTGGTTATACCCGGATGACAAAGATGTTCGTGTATTTCATGCAATCTTCCCATGTTGTCGAGTGCATTGCACTGGACACGCGAGAGCGTATCGGCTGGAATATTGTTTTTCCCTGGTCGGTACATGATATCGTACTCGTAACACCCCAATTCCATTCTCCATCTTTCGATTTTGCTGTTCTTGATCTTTCCATGCCTTCTTGCATCGAACATGAAATTCACAGCTTGTTGATCTGTGACTATCACAAAACGTCGTGCTGATAGATAATGTGACCACTTTTTAACTGCCTCTACTATTGCACAAGCCTCCTTTTCTACGGAAGAGTGTTTTCGTTCTGTAGTCGTAAGTGTGCGTGAAAAGAATGCTACTGGACGGTTTGCTTGATTGAGAGTGGCTGCAATAGCAGTATCAGAGGCATCGGTTTCTACTACAAGAGGTATCTTGTCGTCGACTGAGTGCAATAAGGCCTTTTCAATTTCCTCCTTGAAGATTTCAAATGTTTTTATCGATTCTGGATCAAGGGGGAATGAATTAGCTGTTATTAAGGGTCTAATCTTATCAGAGAATTTGGGTATCCACTGGGAGTAGTAAGAGAATAATCCAAGCACTCGACGCAGAGAGGTTTTGTTCTGAGGAATAGGTAACTCTCTTAATGGCCATAGACGTTCTGCATCAGGTCTAAGTAAGCCCTGTGATATACTATAGCCGAAAAAATCAATGGATGTTTTAGAGAACACGGACTTTTCTTCATTGAGAGTGAGGTTATACTGGGTAATAATCTTTTTTAATTTTTCTAAGTTCTCATCATGGTCTTGCTGATTTTTCCCGACTACGACAATGTTGTCTACATAGGCATACACTCCCGTTAGATTATTTTCCTTAATAATCTTGTCTATTATCCTTTGGAAACATGCAACACCATTGGTCACTCCAAAAGGAATTCTACAAAATTGGTAAAGTTTACCGTTAGCTTCAAATGCTGTATAAGGCTTATCTTCTTCTTTTATTGGTATCTGGTGATATGCACTCTTCAGATCCAATGAGCTATAAACTTTAAATTTTGATATTTCCCGGGCTAAGTCATCCATTCTTGGTAATGGATAAGCATCCAATCTAGTAAATCTGTTAATTGTTCTACTATAATCGACTACTAGTCTCTTTCTTTGACGTTCATTTGTTACTATTAAAACCTGAGCCCTCCAAGGGGAAGTACTTTCCTGAATTACACCCTCTCTGATCATTTTCTCAATCTCAGTCTGTATGAAACGTCTGTCACCCTCTCCACACCTTTTAGATTTAGTTGTAATAGGTTTACAGTCTGGATCAATGTTTGAAAATAAAGATGGTGTGTCCACTAATGCCGAGGGCACACTACAGGAGATAGGATGAGAGATTTCAAGATCTTTCTTAGAGCCACCGAATGCAAAAGATATAGTGGAATGTTGTGACATGAAATCTTGGCCAAGAATAATATCAGAGCAGAGTTTGGGTAGAACTGAAAGTTTTACATTTGGATACCACTCACCCAGAAGGTTCAAATCCACCGTACACTGTCCTTTGATAGAAGCTTTAAGTGATGATGACGCCATGGACACGTTACCAGTAGCAGGTTTTATTTGTATTTTGTGTTTCCTCACATAACTGAGGGAGATAAAGGATCCTGAGCTCCCCGTATCCATTAGCGCCGTACCGGCGCCATTTTTCCCGACCAATACGTATAATGCAGCCTGTTTTAGGGATCCTAAGGAGGCAGACGTAGTGTTGGATGTCAACATTGTCGCGAGTCTGTGAGAGCATGTTGCAGCAGATGTCGTATTTGGGTTCGAACGGCACATTTTAGAGAAATGGCCTTCTTTTTTACATTTAAAACAGGTAGCGTTTCTTGCTGCACACGCACTTCTGTTATGACGAGGTCCTCCACAAAAAAAACACGTATACTTGGTGTTAGCCAACGCTGCACAACAAGCATTAATGGGGACCGTTGACTGGACACCGGTACAGTTATTTTCCTGAGAAACTGCACCCACAATTGGTGTTTGAGTGTATGTATATGCTTCTGAATTTTTCTGAGCTGCATGGAGCGCTCTAGCTTGGTCGATAGCTATATTTAAATGCAGTGTTTTGTTTTCAAGTAGCCGTTGTCGAATAACGTTTGAACGTAAACCTGTGATGAATGCATCTCTGACACAGTCGTCTCGGTTTTGAATCGCATCAACTGGTTTAAAGTTACATTCTTTCGCTAGTAACTGTAGTCTTTGCACGTATTCGTCAAAATTTTCCTCCTCTTTTTGGCCGCACGTGGCAAGTAAATGCCGGGCGAAAACTTCGTTCGGGGGTTTTATGTACAGTTCTTTCAGACGGTTAACTGCGCTATCAAACGTATCACATTCAGCAATGTATTCGTATACCTCAGAAGAAATACAGTTTATCAGTGTATCGAGTTTATCCAAATCAGTATGGATGTTAGGGTCAACAATTTTACGTAGGAACGACGAGAAACTTCGAAGCCAGTGATTAAAGTGCTTACTTGAGGATGTTGTATTAGGAGGGGTGCCCAAACGTTCCGGCTTCAAGTATTTATCCATACTGTTGAATATGTTTTGTTGATTAAATTGAAATGAGTTGACAAGACTGGTTTTCCTTAACAAGGATTTAATCAACAAAACATTTCCTGACTAAGCAATTCGTCAACTGACGAATGCAAGTAAGGGAAGTAATTACACTAACAAAATGCCAAGGGCAGATAAGTATAGTACAGTAATGATACATCATTTATTTTATTAATCCTACTTTAAAATTGCATTGGCATGATACATTAAAATGATACATCGTAATGATACATCATTTATTAACAACAAAACAGAATGAAAGAGTTTTTCCCTGTTTTTCTTAATTGTTTCATAAATTTCTAAATATGTAATACCCCAAAGAAATAAAATTTATTTTATTATTATACTAAATGCACATCTATGAAATCAAATTTAAGTAACCAATTGTTCTACTTTTAACCTACAACATGCATAATTATCCTGTCTCTTGACATTTTATGTTTGTATTTATGTAAGCTTAAATTTATGTAAGCTTAAAACAAAGCCACACTGACTGCATGAATGGACCTCCTATTTTATTCATTCTTGTATAAATTGAAGACAATTTCAAAACAAAAAATTTATAATTAAGTGAATCATATTTGAGATCTTTTATTTTTAACAAGTTTAATTTTTATTATTATTATTATCTTTTTATTTTTTTTTTAGACATTTTTTTTATATTTGCTTATATTTTTTTATCAGCATCTTAATGATAATTAAAAACAAAATGAAATCGGTTTTTAGTTTAAGTTACATCTAAAATTAAAATACTAGGTGTGTGTACATCTATGATTATTATGAGTCGGCTAAAACACTCACACTATTTTAAATTAAATTTAGGCTAGTTGTAACTTTTGGAGTCTTAACACAAAAAAATTACCCAAATTAATAGAATTCAATTTTTAAGGAATTAAAGTTCTAATGGAAATCTATTTTCAATCCAAATACCAATTGAGATTTTTTTTTTTTTTTGACAAAATTATTTACCAATGAATGAGATAATTTCTCCCAATCTCTGAATGTGTTTCATCTAAAGCTGTGAACCTTGAATCATCATATTCTTCCATTTACAATCCCAGATCTGACCAGTTCATTTCCTATTTTGAGATGACCTCTTAGGCTAAAATTTCTCCCATGGAAGCCAAGTAACTCTCATTTGAGAATCAGTCTATCTAAAACTTGTTCAGTTGTGCACATTTCAGTTTGTTTTTTATTTGTTCATCTTCAAAATATGAATATTTAATTGTGACTTTCTTCTTTCTTGATATAAAAACAAAAATTGAACAGTTTTGAGGCCCACTTCACAGTCGACATAATAAGTACGCAATTATAAGTGGTTTTTAATGGCAAATGAAAACAAAAAATGTGTCTGTTTGGTTGGTTACCAGCAGTGATCTTTACATAGTCAATTATAGTAGCAAAAGGTTGCTTGTAGGTGTAGCCAGCCACCCATAATAAAAATGTTGGGAAAGAATTTCTGCCACAGTTAAACAGTTGGTGGACTGGAGTGGTGCTGTCTTGACTATCACTAAAAAAAAGGAAGCTTTTGATAAATAAAGTTTATTCATGTATATACATTTTTCAGTAAATGATGAATTCTAGCATATTGTAGAGATCTTTGGTGAAGATACTGTTGCTTCAAGTCAAGTGGTTAGTTAGTCAGCTTCCAAGAGTCAAACTGAGCAGTTACCATTTTTAGTCGAGGCTCTTTGGCCCATTCTGAGGTTAAATCTGCTTCCCCAACAATTTACAAGCTCACAGTACCATTTTCTTGTAGAAATATCTTCACCACCTATAGAAATTATCTCTGGCTTGCAGTCCTCAATTTGGGGAAAAAAAAAGCTGTTTCCAGAATATGTTCTCAGTAACATAGTACATAAATCTGGCTTCTTCAGAAACACAGAAGAATTTCCAGCAGTTGCATTTCCCATTGAGAATTATTATAAGACAGTATCTTAACTTTTCTTTTTACACTGCTTGTTATATAAACATGTGTTGTAATTTCTCTGTGTATATAATTTTGTATAGGACAAAATATGTTTGTCATTCCTTTTGTTTCAGCTATTCCATTCCATCTGTGTATAAAGGTGTTATTTTTTTTTTTTAATCATATCACCCTGAGCGAGGTGGTAACACCACTGATGTGCAGGGGGCTATGTAGGAGTGAAGAGATTGGAAAAGAGAAAACCGGAAACCGCATCCTAAACAGGGAACAAGGGATGAGCCTCTTCACCTGTTCAATAGACGTGGGTGGAGTGTGAACTGGGCGATAGTTTAGTCTATCTACTCCAATTGAAAAAAAGATATTGTGAATATAATAATGCTGATAATGGAGGAAAGACAAATCGGAAAATATTCATTTCTTTCATGGCATACCTATAATCTGGGGATACCAATGACATATAATAGTATTAACACCCATTAATATTAAAATTAATTGAAAAAGTATGTGTGTTAAACTCTCTGCAATAAAATGTGTGAAACGTTTTAAAATCACTGTAATAGAACATTTTGAACATAAAGTTCATTGAAATGAGAACAAAAGGACTATAATTAAGTCAGTTTAAAAGTCCACATGGTAGTAACATTTGGATCAAAAGTTGGAGAAACAAAATGACACGAGCTTGTCAATTGGTGAAGATGTTCTCTTGATTGAGAAGAAATTTTCTGGAATCCTGCTTTTCTTTAAGGTTACCAAAATTCTCGATTCCAAGGTTTCATTAAAGCCTTTTTCAGGCACAAGCTTAAAATCACATCCAGAAGGTTTGATTTTTTTTATTTTTTTATTTTATTGATTGGTTGATTCATTTTCTATGGCTTATCAACCCTTTGCAAGTTGTTTAAAGCCAGGAAATATTTTTTTAAATAATAATGGTTTAATAATCTTACCAATTAACACATAACTTTTTTTTTTTAATTATATCACCCCGAGCAAGGTGGTAATGCCACTGATGTGCAGGGGGCTACGTAAGAGTGAAAAGATTGAAAAAGAGAAAACCGGAAACCACATCCTAAGCAGGGAACAATGGATGAGCCTCTTCACCTGTTAAATAGACGTAGGTGGAGTGTGAACCGGCGATAGTTTAGTCTATCTACTCCAATTGAAAAAAAAAAAAAAGAAAAGGAGTGAAAAGATTGGAAAAGAGAAAGCTGGGAACCACATCCTAAACAGGGAACAAGGAATAAACCTCTTCACCTGTTCAATAGACGTGGGTGGAGTGTGAACATAAGAGAGTTAAAGTTTTAGGTAGAAGGAGAGTGAAAAGAAAGACAAACCAGCAATTGGGGGTGATAGAGAAGGGACAGGAGAAGGATGTGAACACAGGAGTGAAGGTAGTTGCGAAGGTAGAGAGAAAGGAAAAGAACATGATACACAGGGTGATGTAGAAAGAACTGGAGTCAAGTGGATAAGAGATGGGAATTGACATTGCATTTAAACTCCTGGAGGTTGTAGCCATTAGGAAAGCAAGTATATGGAAGGGAATTCCACAGGTGGGAAGTGTGAGAAGAGAAGCTGATGGAGTAGAATTGTCGGCTGCATTTGGTTGATTTAACTGTAAAAGGGTAGGACATTGTTGCCAGTCTGGTTGCATGGGTAAATTCTTGTGGAGGTGGCACCAGTGACCTAAGTTCATCAGAGCAGAAGCCATGAAAATATTTGTAGAAGAGACAGAGGGAGGCCACATCCCGCTTGTGAGAAAGTGGCTGGAGTTGAGCTGCCAGGTCGGGACCAATCACATTAAAGATTCTTCTTTTGGAGCCTGTCGAGAACACTGAGACAAACAGCAGGGGCACCTGACCAGACATGACAACAATATTCCATGCACGGTCAGATGGTTGATTTGTATATGTGCAAAATGGACTTGGGCGGAAAAAATTCCTGGCCCGACACAGTGACCCAACCTTCCTAGCAGTGGATTTAGCTATTGATTCAATGTAATAATTCCACTTGAGGTAAGGAAATAGGGTAAGGCAGAAGAGGCATAGTGTATTGCTTTCAGGGAGACTTGCTTGGTCCATGCTTAGGGGTCACAGGAGAGATTGTCTGTGATGGTTGACAGATTGGAGTTTTGTTTTAGAAGCATTGAAATTTATAAGCCACTTCTCCAGTCTACCACTGAGTGGAGGTCCTTCTGAAGATCAGAAGCAAGGTTATGTTTGTCTGCCACGCCAGATTTCTTACTGATGCAGGAGTAAATAGTGGTGTCATCTGCACAGATGCTTTCTTAGGATTTTATCACATCTGAGAGATCATTTATGAAAATTAGAAAGAGCGTTGGGCCTATGATAGAGCCCTGGGGGACATCAGCGTTCCTGTGGTAGGATATGGAGGCATGCCCGTTCAAGATGACCTTCATTATGTGGTTACATAAGAAAGAATGGATCAGATGAAGCAAGCATCCAGTGATACCATAACCCTGTAGCTTGTGCAGAAGGCCAGCATGCCAAACCCTATCAAAGCCTTGGAGATATCCAGGGCAGCAGTACGAGTCTCACTGAACTTATCGCGAGCCTAGTATATGAACTCTGTGATGGTTGTTAGTATATTGGCAGTAGACCTGACAAAATGGAATCCATACTGTCTGTCTGAGAACAGTTTATGGGCAATAAGATGTTGAACTATCTCAGCATTGATAATAGCCTCGACACTTTTCCAAAAATTGGTAGGAGGCTGATAGGGCAATATTTTGATGAGTCCGAGGATTCCCCTGAGTTCTTAAACACAGAAGCCATAAAAGAGGACTTCCAGCAGGCAGGGAAACAGCAGAAAGGCAGTAATTATAGAGTTTAGAGAGAACAGAGGTGAGTTCAGGGACACATTTCTTCAGGACAATAACTGGTATTTCATCACCTCCGCTCACCTTATGGGGGGTCAAGTTTTGATATAATCTTAGATACCAGAGATGGAGTTATGTAAACATCTTTCAGTTGAGTCTAAGTTCTAAGAGGGAAGTCAGGTGCAGGTATTCCTGATGAGTCAAATGAGGAGTTTGATGAGAATCTGCGAGCAATGCACTTGGCTTTCTTCACAGATGTCATGAGGACCTCGAATTTATTGATTAAGGGAGGGACAAAAGATTTGCTGTTGTTCAGCACAGGTTTGCGCAGCCACCAATAGTCCTAGGAGCCAAAATTGCGTTCAGCTATGCGCTGCCTCATTATCTAAGCAAACAACAGCTTGGCGTTATTCAAGATCCTCTTACAATCATTACGAACAGAGGTGAATAGGCACCAATTTTGGTCAGATGCATAGCTCCAAAATAGCCGGGAGTAGTGGTTCCTGTGGGCAATGGTGATTGCACAGACAGGAGAGAACCAGGAGGAGAAATGAGGTTTTGAACGAAACTTCCTGATCGGTATGAAGGCATCAATGCCAGCTTTCACCCAGGAAGAGATCTCAGAGGTGCAGTCCTCAACTGGGAGACTGAACACTTTTCCCCAAGGGACATCGCATGGGAAATCGCGAAATGCATCCCAGTCTGCTCTTTAGTAGCAGTAGAAGACCCTGTTAGTAGTGAGAATGGCATTAATAGAAACAACAGCATGATCGAAGTTACTGAGAGGGCAAAGCTGTGAGACTTGGTAGTAGTCAGGTATAGAGGTGGAGCAGAGATCTAGTAGAAAAGCGTGTCCTGAAGGGATACTGGGAAAGCGTGTGGGGAAATCCACCACTTGCTTAAGAGATTGAGAAATAGCAAAGTTCATGGCATGAATGCCAGCTGAATCAGTGACAGTCTTTTAGCCACTTGGCATAATGAGTGTTAAGATCTCCAAACACGAATACATTGGTGAATAGGTGGAAGGAAGTAGCCCTATCTATATTGTCAGAGATGCTGTCTAGCAGGAAACAGTCAGGAGAGGAGGGAGAACCGTAAGGAAAGAAAAGATAGCTAACCGATATAAGAAGTGACAGACAAGACACATGTATGGGTGGTCAGGGGATTTAAGAGATGTCATTCTAGCTAGAGGGAGATGTTCACTGATGTAAACCCCCAGCCCATGTACAAGTGGAGTACTTCATTAAGAGAGGAAGGTAGCCAGGGATGGAGAAGTTAAAGGAGGGGATTGAGGAGTTGAGATGAGCCTCACAAAGCGATAGGATGTCAGAAGACTTTTTAAGGGGATTTGTTTTGTGGGATGGGTATGATGCTTGGAGCTCCTGAGCAAAGAACTACTTTTTTTATTCTTGGTTTTGTTTTCTTAAAATTGGCATCCAGCTGACATATCAGAGAAGCAGAAAGAGATCAAATTTGAAGTGGAGTATAACACTACCATTGTGTATCTGTTTGAGATTGATAACCTCAGACAACTTTAAGATGCTGAGAGAGAGAGAGAGAGAGAGAGATGCTTGAAAATGCTTATGTTCATCTATCAATATTATATATAGATTTCTTTAAACTTTTGTTTTTATGTTGGTTGTGATATACATAGGGAAGGGAATATATATTGCTTATATATTATCTATCAGTCAAATCGATACTTGGTCAGAGTGTGTGTGTATGTATATATATATATATATATATATATATATATATTTGCGATGTACAAATATTTTAAAAAACAGATGGAATAATCACAAATCTCCATTTAAGCTGGAAAACCTAAAAAATTGTACCAAACTGGCTAGCTACATCTGGATATTAAAAGAAAAGAATGAAGAGGACCCCGATATAACATAAAAAGTAAAGTATAGTAAAAGAAGTCAAATCTTACAATGGTGGTGATGTCTGCAGATTATGGCAAGAGGAAAAGTTAGCCATTATATTGTTTCAGAACAAAAAAGATTAATAAATGAAAAAAATGTCTCGATGTAACTACACCTACAAATACATCTTAGGATAATACAAACCTGAATGAAAATGTTTTAAGATCCTTTAGTACCTCTTCCCCAATTTAAAAAAATTTTGGTTGTTTAAAATTTTCAGTTGCACATTTGTAAAAATTCCTGTTGTAAGTTTGAAAAACATTGGAAAATCAGTTATTATAAATCACCTGAAGATACCAAAGGTTGAAACCTAGGTTGTGGAAATAACTCATTTCCAAATGAAAAAAATATCCAAAAGCTCTACAGTATAAATGTATTGAGCACTTTTGAATACAACTGGGTACTGATCTAATTTAAATATGACCAAAATCTAATTATATATATATATATATATATATATACATTTCATGGGCTATTAGATCGAGGTCTTCTGTAAAGTACAGTACAGGTATCAAAGGAATTAACCATCTGTGTTGATACACTTGTTCTCCCAGTTGAATTTGTTGATGATGGCACCTTATGAACAAAATGCAAACATTCTTGGGGAAATGTTATCTTCCTGTTTTACTCCTCTTTCTAACTTGATCTTGTCACTGTTTTAGTGAAATCCGAGAGTAAATATAGCATCATTATAATGGAAGAGCAACACCTGGATTTAACAGCCGACTGAAGTGAAAAAAGACTATCAAAAAGAGCAAATGTACACTGGCTGGCTACGTCTCTCTTAAAAACCACAGGTGAACTATTAAAGTAATAAAGTGGACACCAAGGCAGGAGCAAAGAACTAGAGGGCAGCCAAACTCAAGATGGTATGATGATCTGACCAAATTATTTGGCCACACATGGCCCAGTATGGCCAGAAATAGGAAGTGGGAGAAGTCAACTAGGGAGGGGTTTCTCAAACAGGAGTGACAAGGTTCTTGATCTAAAATTATTTATAAATGGAACTTTGTGTGTGTGTCTGTTACCTATAGACTCCGAAATGGCTGAACCGATTTTATGGAAAATTTCAACAGTTGTGCTATAAGTGTTTGTGAGTGTTCTTAGATAGGTTTTGTGTCGATGTACTCCCGATAAATATCGATAATCAAAAAAATCGGGTCATAGAAGGAGTGGTCTGATTTTAATCAAATTTGATACACTCATAGACAAAGACATAAGAAATGATATTCAAAAGTTTCAAGGTTGCAGTTCTTACAATAGTGCAGAAAATCGATAATATATATATATAAAAGGCAAGATGTTTGTGTGTGTTTCTGTTTATCTGTCTGTATTTTTTTCAGCCCTTTTATTTTAGTTTTTGCTTCGGGTTTGGCTCCAAGTAGGTATAATTGTAGTTCTTAGTCTCAGCCATGATACCATTTACTCAGAGGACTTATTTAGCCATCAAAATTCAGTTTACGATGAAAAAAACTTATTTGATATCGATACCAGGAAATCAAAATTTGACTTACATCCATTCATTTTTCTTTCAGTCTACGGTTTCGCTTTAACTGGAAACAACTATTGCTTTTTAGTCTTTCGTGCCAATGTCCAAAGAGTCTAAGCTCCAGGACCATGGATTAGTTTTAAAGCTTTCATTACACCCGAGCATCGCTGGGCTATACTGCTAGTTTAGATATAAAATGCAAGATAAAAAACTCAAAATAGCAGTCAAAGGTCACAAATTTCTGTCAAGGCAATATTGACATCATCTCAGCAATTAGCAAAAGATGATTTTTAAAATGAGAAAGAATAACTGCAATGAACTTGACCGCTCTCAAGAGAGAAAATACCAAAAATGAATTCGGCCTCTCTCAAGATTAAATACGTAAAATAAAACAAGATTTTCAATATTCAAAATGGTCCCGGAGAGATAATTTACTATTTGGTATGTGAAATGTAAAAACATAAATTTTAATAAGGTGAGAAAAATAACCAGGAACCTTTATCCTGCACTGAATTGAATCCAAAATCTATGCCAGTCATGAGGGGAATCATCCCTGAAAGTTTTATCCAAATCCATCAAGGGGGTATGGAGAGATCTTAACCATAGACAGACAGACAAATGCTACTGAATACAATACCTCCTTCTTAAGGTCGAGGTAATAAAATTAAGGCAACTTAAATTTCATCCTAAAAAATGAAGGATTGTTGTGTCAGATTCAATCTTTATCAGTATCACTCATGCTTTATGCTTTAAATATAGAAAGTTTGTAGGACTTTTGTTTTTTGTTGGACCACAGGTAAGTGTCATCTGTCTCTTCAGAAAAAATGTAAATGGCTGCCCTGCCAGAACAGAGCCAGTGTGAACCCTGAGACATCTGATTTAGAAGAAAGTGTCTATCAGCTTCCCAATGAAATAGTTGGGATGGTGAGCTGAGCTGAGCTGAGCTGAGTAGTATTAGCTATGCAAATGATTACTTTAGGCTCCATAAAAGCAGACACATTTTCTAGAAAGGGGCAGAGACTGGCAATGCAATGTTGACCATACAATGGGATTTCAGTTTGTGTCACCCAGCATTTTTTCAAATTTGTTTGTCCTTGTTTGTGTTTCTGGTGACTCAGCAGCCTTCATCTATTAAGGATGGTGTTTTCATGTGGAAGTCTTGTCCATGCCCTGTTTGTCGTGATCCAGTGTTTGATTCCAGTACTGCTGACTTTCCTGTCTCTCTTTGGCAGATACCCAACTAATAAGAAGAAAATCCTTTAATATGTTTTTGCATGTAAAAAATATAGACAGAGCAGTGCTATTATGATACCTACTCAATCTGAACACATGGTTGCAGTATTTCTTTTTAAACACAATAAAGAGTGAACTTGGCCTGATGAGTCTTTATTTTTGAGGATGAAATTTAAGTTTCCTTGGCTATTATTGATTTTAGGCTCTACATTGTATTGAGCACTTTAATTATTATCTTTATCAAAGCACTTATGATTGTTTCTTTATATATATAAATATGCACACACACACACACACACACATATATATATATTTACATATTAAAATAATTCTTTGTCAAAAAAAATAAATATTCATTAGTCAAGTACCACAATTTATTAAATGTTTTGCCTGTGTGTGTGGCAACGTGGTTTAGCATAAATTGCCTTAAGGGCAGGAGTTGTGGCTTTGGGAAAGTTAAGCCATTTGGTTGGGTGACTTTTAAATAAAACAACAACTTAAGATTATTTCTGTCGTTTTTTTTTCCCCCCTCTAGGAGATTAAGGTATCAGACTTACAATGGCTAATCTCTTATTAGCTGGATTTAATCAAGTAACTCTGTGCTGTATATTTACTCACTTGATATCTACATCCCTTTTCATTTCCTTTTTTTTTCTACTCCTCAATTAATCTTAGTCTCTCTTCCTGTTTTTGATTTTTCTTTCTTTTTTAAATTTCCCTCTCTTTCTCTCTTTCTGCCTTCTGCTTTTCTTTTGTTTTAAACTTTCTCTTTTTGTTTTCTCTCTCTCTCCTCTTTCTCTCTACCTATCTTTTGTTTTTTGTTTTTTTCAACTCCCTGCTCTCTCTCTCTCTCTTCTTGTCTTCTGTATTTCTTTTTTCCAACTCCTTCTCTTTATGTCTATCTTGTGTTTGTTTTTCTTTTGGTCTATTCATTCTTTCTTTCTCTCTCATGTATTTCTTTCTTTTTTTCTATTCCTTCTCTCTCTCTCTCTCTCTCTCTCTCTCTCTCTCTCTTTCATCCTGTTTTCTTTCTTTTTGCCTTCCAACTCATTCTCTCTCAGAAACTCTTCCTCTCTCCTCTCTTATTTTCCCAATTTTCCCAATTCATACATCTCATTATTCTTCTATGAATAATTTTTCTCCTTCATTTTCTTTTGGCTTTTTATCTTCTTACATCATCCTCTCCACCGTCTCATTTCTTTTCCTTTTTATACTATCTTCCCTTTTCTTCTTTCCATCTCTCCACCTTCTCATATCTTCTTCAAAACAATCTCCTTCCTCTTTATTTATTTTCCCCTCTCCTTTGCTTTCATTCCTATTTTTTTCTCTTTTACTACTCTTTCTCACCTTCTTATTACATTGCTTTATTCTCTCAGGTACCAAACCAGACATTCATTCACACATATACACATAGTAAATCAGCAGGACTAACAGCTATTTACTAAAACAGAATTATTAAAGTGTGCATATAGACATATGCACACATTTACATGAGGAGTAAGCACAAATGATGGCAATTGAAGGTGAGCGGAAACATTTTTATTGCTGCAGAAACTTTACTCAATAGATGTAAACTTGATTCATTAATGACACAAGTTAGTTTTGGTTTTATTTCAGTGAAATGTTTCCATTGTTTTGTTCTCTTTATCATATTAAAACATAATAGTTTTATATTTGAAATATCCTGCTAGAGATTCAAAAATTTAATAATTAAACTTGTAATATAACAACAAGTCGAGTAGAAGCTTATGAAGCTTTATTTGACAAATTCAGGTTTAGTGCTGAAAAAGTTTATTACAATGGATGGTTACAAGTGAGAGTGAAGATGGTATTTGCTTATTTTATTATCACAACTGTACACTTGTATGTTTATTTATTCTTCTCTATCTATCCCAACTTCTCAATCACTCACTCTCCAATGTTGGTTCAATTTTTACACCCACACACATACATGTATGTGTCTCCATATAAAATGTTTTTCCATCCCACCAAAAATGGCTAAAATATTCTCCAGGCCTCATTTGTGATGTTAAAGTATCTGTTTGGCTAATATTTACCAAAACATTGAACAATTTTGGGGCTCAATTCAGTTTCTGTAATAATACCTCTGATGAATGAGCTCAACAGTTACACAAAGATTTGTTTGGAGTAGAGGTGCAGGGTATGATATTAATCAGATAAGTGACAAATTTCATATTTATTGTATTAACCACACACACACACACACATATTTGAACAAGGACTTGATGCTACAGAGTATAAATACCGATTTAACTAGGTACAAAGGCATTTTTTTATTTAAACTTTAGGAACCCTTTCAGACCAACACATCTTTAGAAAGCATCATTAGTATACTCTTGACAAAAGCAACAAGTTACTGATCACAGGGAATAATAAATGAAGAGGGTGAAGGTTGACACATGATTAAAGCAATTTATTAGTAAAAAGAATTTACAAATATGAAAATGCTAAAGGATCCAACAAACTATAAATATATGTTGGTCTGAAAGGATTCTTAAAGGTTAAAAATGCCTTTGTACATACATACATACATATATATATATATATATATATATATATATATATATATGTGTGTGTGTGTGTGTGTGTGTGTGTGAGATATTACTGCCTTTCTACAACTTAGAGTCCTAAATATGCAACTGTTTCACAATCTTCAGACATTACAAAGTATTGAGTATCTCTCACTTGTACTGCCTGAAGATTGTGAGACAGCTACATAACCATTTGGGTTCTTTAACCTTGGATAGCAATTAGTCTATGAGAATGAAATCTTTGAATTCCAAACTGTGGTGAAAGTATCAAGAAACCACTCCACTACATTTCTCAAAGTCACCGAAAACACATGAAAAAAATTCAGAAAAAAAAAATTACCAGTGTATCTGGTTACCAAAAATGAATGATTTTTAACCTCTTCAAAAAAAAAAAACTTGTGTATAATGTGACCCCTATTTTTTGCATAACAAAAACTGATTATAAAAACTCACACTATATTCGAGCACATGTGGTAGTTCTTATTTTTAGTACTTTAGTTATTGTTTGCCTGTACATATAGAAATTTTGATGGCTAAACAAATATCCAAAGGGAGACATATTGCCTAAATAGATGTAAATAATATTGACTGATCAAGCAAACTATTTTTGTTTATTTGTGAATATTTCTAAGAAAAATATACTTTTCATTTTTTTTCTATGCTAGACATTTTTCTTCATGTTATTCTTTTCCTCCATGCTACTCATTTTCCTTCATGTTATTCTTTTTCCTCTATGCTACTCATTTTCCTTCATGTTATTCTTTTTCCTCTGTGCTACTCATTTTCCTCCATGTTATTCTTTTTCCTCTATGCTACTCATTTTCCTTCATGTTATTCTTTTTCCTCTATGCTACTCATTTTCCTTCATGTTATTCTTTTTCCTCCATGCTTCTCATTTTTCTTAATGTTATTTCTTTTCCTCCATGCTACTCATTTTTCTTAATGTTATTTCTTTTCCTCCATGCTACTCATTTTCCTTCATGTTATTCTTTTTCCTCTATGCTACTCATTTTCCTTCATGTTATTCTTTTTCCTCTACGCTACTCATTTTCCTTCATGTTATTCTTTTTCCTCTATGCTACTCATTTTCCTTCATGTTATTCTTTTTCCTCTATGCTAGTCATTTTCCTCCATGTTATTCTTTTTACTCCATGCTACTCATTTTTCTTAATGTTATTTCTTTTCCTCCATGCTACTCATTTTCCTTCATGTTATTCTTTTTCCTTCATGCTACTCATTTCCTTCATGTTATTCTTTTTCCTCTATGCTAGTCATTTTCCTCCATGTTATTCTTTTTACTCCATGCTACTCATTTTTCTTAATGTTATTTCTTTTCCTCCATGCTACTCATTTTCCTTCATGTTATTCTTTTTCCTTCATGCTACTCATTTCCTTCATGTTATTCTTTTTCCTCTATGCTAGTCATTTTCCTCCATGTTATTCTTTTTACTCCATGCTACTCATTTTTCTTAATGTTATTTCTTTTCCTCCATGCTACTCATTTTCCTTCATGTTATTCTTTTTCCTTCATGCTACTCATTTCCTTCATGTTATTCTTTTTCCTCTATGCTAGTCATTTTCCTCCATGTTATTCTTTTTACTCCATGCTACTCATTTTTCTTAATGTTATTTCTTTTCCTCCATGCTACTCATTTTCCTTCATGTTATTCTTTTTCCTTCATGCTACTCATTTCCTTCATGTTATTCTTTTTCCTCTATGCTAGTCATTTTCCTCCATGTTATTCTTTTTCCTCCATGCTTCTCATTTTTCTTAATGTTATTTCTTTTCCTCCATGCTACTCATTTTTCTTAATGTTATTTCTTTTCCTCCATACTACTCATTTTCCTTCATGTTATTCTTTTTCCTCTATGCTACTCATTTTCCTTCATGTTATTCTTTTTCCTCTATGCTACTCATTTCCTTCATGTTATTCTTTTTCCTCTATGCTAGTCATTTTCCTCCATGTTATTCTTTTTACTCCATGCTACTCATTTTTCTTAATGTTATTTCTTTTCCCCCATGCTACTCATTTTCCTTCATGTTATTCTTTTTCCTTCATGCTACTCATTTCCTTCATGTTATTCTTTTTCCTCTATGCTAGTCATTTTCTTCCATGTTATTCTTTTTACTCCATGCTACTCATTTTTCTTAATGTTATTTCTTTTCCTCCATGCTACTCATTTTCCTTCATGTTATTCTTTTTCCTTCATGCTACTCATTTTCCTTCATGTTATTCTTTTTCCTTCATGCTACTCATTTCCTCCATGTTATTCTTTTTACTCCATGCTACTCTTTTATGGCAAACATATTCACTATGAAAAGGCATCTTTAGTCTTCTTAAAATGATTCTATTCTTTTATTGTTGATGCTAACTTGGTTGTACTTGTTATAAAAGAACAAGTAAACAAAACAAGTTATAAATGTAACAATACATTATAATTCTTGAAATAGCTCTGCTGGGTTAAATTTCCTTCCTCTTCTCTAATTAGTATGCATTGCACTTAGCCAGTCATGGGGTTCTTAATGTCAGAGAAGAGTTTTGAGGTAGATGACATAAAGAGAAGATGCTCCTTCACCATATGGAAAAAGCACTGCGTTTTACAAAATGTAGAATAGTTTTCTCACTTTGTACAAAGTGGGTTGAAAGTTCTGTTTTACCCACATCTAAAATTTCATTAAATAACTAAACATCAAATTTTCAGCACCTCTCTTCATATTGGCACATTATCTTACTTGTTAGAAAATTTCCTGTTTTGCGTATTTATAATGATGGATATTTTTCATGTTCATTTTTTAAGAAAAAAAGATTGGTTTAAAAAAATAATTAAACTGAGAGCTATCTTATAAGTCCTCTAAAAACAACCAAAAAAGGCAGTAGAAAAAAAAAATTCTAGTAACAAGATATGAGTTTAAATGCAGAGTTAAAAAATCATATTTATTTTAAACTAGCAGTATAGTCCAGCGTTGCTCGGGTGTAATAAAAGCTTTAAAACTAATCCATGGTCCTGGAGCTCAGACTCTTTGGACATTGGCATGAAAGACTAAAAAGCAATAGTTGTTTCCAGTTAAAGTGAAACCGTAGACTGAAAGATAAATGAATGGATGTAAGTCAAATTTTGATGTCCTGCTATCGATATCAAATAAGTTTTTTTCATCGTAAACTGAATTTTGAAGGCTAAATAAGTCCTCTGAGTAAATGGTATCATGGCTGAGACTAAGAACTACAATTATGCCTACTTAGAGCCAAACCCGAAGCAAAAACTAAAATAAAAGGGCTGAAAAAATACAGACATACAGGCAGATAAACAGACACACACACGAACATCTTGCCTTTTATATATATATATATATATTATCGATTTTCTGCACTATTGTAAGAACTGTAACCTTGAAACTTCTGAATATCGTTTCTTATATTTTTGTCTATGAGCGTATCAAATTTGATTAAAATCGGACCACTCCTTCTATAACCTGATTTTTTTCAATTATCAATTTTTGATATTTACCGGGGGTACCTTGACACAAAACCTAGCTAAGAACACTTACAGGCGCTTATAGTACAACTGTGTAAATTTTCAAGAAAATCGGTTCAACTGTCTTGGAGTCTATAGGTAACGGACACACACACACACACACACACACACACACACACACACACACAACGTTCCATTTATAAATAAGTTTAGATTTGAATGTTGTCCTTGACTTACTCAGACTAAACCAAGTGAACATTTCTTGACAATCCAATGAAGATTGTATGCAATGGCTGTTTTGGAGCTTTGTCATTAATCAAGCCAAAAAATCAAGAAGAATATTTTTTTTTTTTGTATATAGGGTGGCAAAATAAAACTTCCAAATGCCAATCTTCAAAACACAAATACAATTCGATACAAATTGTTATTAATAAAACATAAATAATATCAAAATCAGTATTTATTATTCAATGCAAAAGCCATTATCATCTATAGCCTTAATATTACCATGGAAGATGTGTAACTTTTAATCACAAAGTCCTTGAACATCTTGACCCATTTCTCTTTGATGACATCTTTGAAGGTATTCATACTGGAATTGAAGCTCTTGTTGGTTACTTGCTTCAAAATGCTCCACATGGCATCCTCTAACACAGCCCAAAATACAACCTACAGGGTGCATGTGGCCTGCAAGACTATACAGTATGGCACAAGGGGTTTTCAAATTAGTAAATGTTTTGCATTCATCCAAGAAAGTAGGGCAATTGGTTCCCTTTATTTCTGTAAGACAATCCAACTTGAGCATTGAGACTAGTAACCTCTCCCTGAAAGATTAATTCCTACTAAAACTGAATCAGTTGGTATGGCTTTGACTCGATGCTCTGATTTCAAGAATTTTCTTTTAATTATTTCAATCCAAGCAAGGCAATAAAACCACTAAGATACAAGGAGTTGCTGAGTGTTAGAGAATGTGATAAAAAATCTTAGATCTATAAAAGAACAAGAAATAAAAAAACAGATGATAACAATTGACATTTTCTTTTTGGATAATTATTTAGTGATACAAGTCTTACTAATTAACCTACAGCTGGGGAGTAGAAGTGGATTCATACCTTCGTAAAGGTTTTTGTGTATAAGTGAATAAACCAAATTCAATGGGAAATAGAACTCAGCTCTTCGATTACCAATTCTGAGTCATTATCCATTACAGCATCTGAACATCCAAGCTTACAGCACCTGGTATTCACAAGCAATCACCCGTCTAGGTAATGACCAGGCTCAACATTGCCTAACTTCAGTGATCATATGAGAACTGGTGTTTTGAATGTTGAGGTCATCAATGGTCAGCATTTGATGTTTCTTTTAATAGCTTCATTTGCTTTTCTCATTTCTTTACGACCAGTCTTCTTGAGAACTTCTACAACTGAACTCATCTAGGATATGGACCTCCATGACTTCACTGTGACACACAAATCTACCATTCACTTTACCTCTGCCTCCACATCTTTCTACACATGGAAGGGTATGAATCTGTAGCACTGAGTTACTTGGTGGAACTAAGAGGTCGATATGGAGTTATAGCGGGATATCTTCGCTTCTTTATTCTTTTCTAGTAGTAGTAGGATTCTGTTCTAGCGAAGGGTAGTAGTATACCGTAGCATGTTAACGGAATTTGGCCTTGTGGGAAGATAGCCCACTATAATTCATAAAATGATTATAAAATCAAGAAAGGCAATTTGAGTATAAAATAACATTTATATATATACACATTTCAATTAATGTTTTTACAATTAAAATAATACTTGAATATAAGTCCAACGGAGGTTAGAATGTTCATGGAAAATAATGAGCTGAAAGAGATTAAAGGTTTCGGAGTGTGGAAGCGTCTTGTAGGTAAAGAATGTTCATTTAGGAGTTGCCACTTCTCAGGTCAATAAGTACTTTTGAGGAATGTCTTTGAAAAGGTCGATAAGTACTTTTGAGACAGTGAAGGAAAGAGGTCAGCATAGTAGCCACTCGACTTTGATTAATTTTTATTTTTCAACCGGAACATCTGCGCGAAGTCGGATGCACACAACGAGTTTTATTCATTTGCCTTTTAGTTGGCATAGAGCCAACATCCGGTCTCGCTTTTGCTCGGTCGGTATCACCACAGAGTTTAACTTTGAATTCCAGAAATATTCTTCATTTTGCTGTCAAATAGTGAATGAAACTTGTTTGGTATGTTGCTGTGAAAGGAGGAAGCATCTTTGGTGAATGTGTATATGTACTGACATTCACTCTAGATTGAGTTGATGGTACATACTTGAGAGGTCCAAGTTGCTGAAAACTTTGGACAAGTTGAGGTCAGCAATAAGATCATTAATGGTTGGCATAGGGTGTTTCTCTTTCTGAATGGATTTATTTGCTTTTTTATACATGCTCTCACTCCATCCGTCCTCCTCCTCAAAAACTATAACGATAAGACACTTCTACCTTTTCACCCTTTCTCCCTCAAAAACTATAACGATAAGACACTCCAACTTCTGTCACTCCACCTCAAAGACTATAAGGATAAAACATACTAACTTCTTTAACCCCATCCTTCAAAGACTATAAAAATAAGACACTCCTTCTTCTTCACCTTTCCCTCTCAGAAGTGTTTGCAGAATTTTGTTGTATTTTGCCTGACTGATGTGTGTTGTGGTGCATTGGATATCGGCTCGGAACAAGAAATCAGGGAGCCGAGTTTGAATTCCAGCCAAATTCATTGCATTCACTTACGCACAAATACCCTTGGGAAAGGTATTAATCCGTCTCTTCCTTCCAGTTATGGGTTAAATAACAGGACAGATTGGGTTCTATAGCCTTGGTCGGCAATCAGTCTACCGCAGAAAGCAATGGCAACCTACTGTGGGATAATCTTCTGCCCAGTCAGTCATGTCTCTTTCAAGACATGATCGCCCAAGTGTGTATCACGTATAGCACTTAACTGACTGACTGACTGACTGACTGACATGCTCTCACAAAATGATTCAACTTGTGGCTGTTGTTATATTTTTTTCTCCTTTAGCAGAACAAGAAATATTGGTCTACGGACCACCACAATATTGGCAGGCTGTATTATTGTGAAACTTGGAATTACAATGAAGTGAGAAGCGATATTGAGGTTGGTCACTCCTGTTTCTTCTTCATTGACTACTGCTTTTTGAGGCAGCCATAGCACTTGCCCAGTTTTCCTTTTCAAATTCTACAATTCTGGCATCTGTGATTGCTTCATCTAGAAGCTGTTTAAGAGTACAGTTATCTTGAAGAGCTTTCCTTTTAACCCTAGAAGAACGGTCTGAAAGGTTTCTGCCAGAATTGTGCTTTTGGCATTGTGAAACTTGCAATTCACAGCTAGCGTTTGTAGTTTGATGTAGAATACATCCATAATCACTTCTGGGCTTGCAAGATCTGTTGAAATTTTTACATTTTTTTATAAGAAATTTTTTTTTTGCGGGGTGTATTTTGTGAGGGAGTGTGTTATTCTATCATATTCCGCCAGAAGCGTCATGTCATACATGAGTTTTCTTCTACCAATTCCTATTTTTATCATTTGTAAAACTGTGGTAAATATCAAAATTGTCTTTAGCATAATGAAAGAGCATTGCCTTTTTCTTTTGGCCTTTTTCTATGTCTAACACATATAGCAGGTTCTCAAATTTTTCCATCCATTTGTGCCACCTTATTCCTGTGATGCCATTTTGTGTTATTTTTTTTATTTATAAAACTATTCCTTGTTTGAAAAGCTCTTGTTATCCTCATTGCCAAAATATAATGTTTTACATCTTGTCAAAGAAGAATGCAGCAGTGACCTGTTAAGGGTAACCAAAGAAAACCTGGAGGTCAGCTAAAAGCTTCTAGCACACACAAGGGGCTACCTCAAATATGCTGATTCATATATCCCACATCTGCATCTGCACTATCTTTATTAAAAAAGGACTTCCAGTTCCAGTGGTTAATTATGTCACTACACCACAGACCAGAAATTGTAGAGAACTATGATTATCCACATTTACATTGTGACATGGAAATGTCTATGTTTCAAGATTTAAAGCTTTTATCTTGTCATCAGGCAATGTTCAATAACTTGGGTGAAAATGATTATATTACACTCTACAATGTATGTTGTATTGAGAACTTTTTAAAAAGTAAATGCCAGAGAATTCTGGATTCTAAACTTGTTGGTTCTCTTCATCTGGATTTATATATAAGCTCACCACTTTAAAGAAAAAGAAAGCAATCTAAGATCAAATTAAAAAGATATTTTCTAGCAAGTGGATTAACAAATATAAATAACAATGGGTCACCCCATACTCTGCATGCCAAAAACTTTTTGCACCATCCGCATACACAGTTGTGCTATTTGTGACCCAAATTTGATTATTTAATGGAAAATGTACATCATTTTGAACATCCTAGCACGCAGGTTAACAAGACAAAAGCCAAAAATTAACTTGCTACTGAGTTGCTACAATTATTTTAACTTGATCTTTATATTACTATTTATTTTTAATCATTTCACCTCAAGCAAGGTTGGACCAACACTAGTATGCAGGGAGTTACACTGAGAGAAAAGACTGGGTACAGTGGTTATTGAAGAAAGGATAAAAGATGAATGAGATTCAAGAGGATGGCAATTGATGTTGCATTTAAATTTTTTGAAATTGTAGCTATCAGGGAAACAAGTAAACGAAAGGGAGTTCCACAGGTGGGAAGTGTAAGAAAAGAAACTGTTGAAGTGGAAATGGCGATTACATTTATCTATTTCAATTGTAAAAGGGTGGGACCTAGATTCCAATCTAGTAGCACACTTAAATTCATTTGGATGGAGCACCAGTGGCAGGGGGACCTTGTGAAAGTAGTTGCTATGTAAATATTTGTAGAAAGGACACACACACACACACACACACACATATATAAGCAGATTCATAAATTGAAGGCGTCACGTATAGTATTAAACAAATGAACCATTCAATTATATTACTTACAAATTCACTATTATATTTTTATTAAATACCTGCATACCAATCAAGTTAATAGTATTAATTAAAGATAGATTTTTTTTGTTTTATCGTTCAGTGCATTATATCATTAGCATTAATATTTAAAGTACACCTGACAGTTGGTACACCTGATAGTTGGTACACCTGTCAGTTGGTACAACTGATACTCTCTAATTAGACTTACTACAATCAAACATACTACAAATACCATTAGTGTCTTGCATTAAAGGAATCATGTGTATGTTAGCAAAACCATTTCCTATGAATAACCTAGAGGTTTTTTGTAGATGACTAAAAACAGTCTTGTTTGCTCCTTATCTCTTCTTCCTGAACTTTTGTAGGAGTTGTCGCTGTAAAAGAAAATGGACAAATGTTTGGCATTTGTTCATATTATATAAATCAGTCAGTTAAGTGTCATATGGGATACATGTATGGATGATCATGTCTTGAAAGAGATATGACTAACTGGGCAAAAGATTTTCCCTCAGTAGGTTGTCATTACTTTTGGCAATAGACTGGTTGTCAACCAAGGCTATAGAACCCAATCTGTTCTGCTATTTAACTCATAACTGGAGGAGAAGAGACGGATTAATACTTTTCCTAAGGATATTTGCGCATAAGTGAATGCAACAAATTTAATTGGAATTCAAACTCGACTCTCTAAGTTTTCTTTCTGAACTGATACCTACTGCACCACATCACACAAAGAACAACCCATATATATTTTTTTAATTGGTATCACCTCATGCAAGGTAGTAAAGTCACTAAATTGCAAGGGGTTACAGGGTGTGAAAGAATTAGAAATATAAACATTAATAATAGGTGGAAAGAGAAAATAATAATCAGGAGGATAGTAGATAGCAATTGATATTACATTTAAATTTTTTGCAAATCAAAGTTGGCTAGAAAACTTGGAGCCAGAAGGGAGTTCCACAAGCAAGTAGTGCGAGGAAAAGAAACTGTTAGCATAAACTTAAAGCTTCATCTTGCCAACTCAACTGTAAATTGATGAGATCTCTATACCAGTCTAGTCCTGCACTTAAATTATAAAAGACTAGGTACCATAGTGAAGAACTCATCTGAAGAATTACCATGAAAATATTTATAGAAAAAGGAAAGAAAGGCAACTTTATGATTGTGAAAAAGTGAATGAAGCTGAGCCACTAGATCAGGATCTATAACACTGCTGATTCTTCTTTGGATTTTATCAAGGAACTCAAGGCAAATAGCAGCTTGTGGCAGCAATATTCTAAGCATGGATGAATGGTAGGCTTATAGATATGTAAGATAGATTCTGGAGAAAAAGATTGTTTCACACAACATAGTGAGCCAACATTCTTGGAAGCTGACTTAGCAATGGATTAAATATAGTCTTCCTGCTTTGTGCCAGCTAGGAACATTATGCTGAGAAGGCACAAGTCATTTACTAGAGATTAACATTAGCAATGCTGATGCAAGACAGAGAGGGTCTCTTAGATGATTACTGGAGAGAAGTTTAATTTTGGAGGCTTTCAAAATAAGAAACCATCTTTTGCTCCAGTTAATGATGGATTTGAGGTTGTTTTGGACATCAGTAGCCATTTTGACCTTGTCAGACTGATCAGCTTTACTATTAAGGTAGGAGTAAATAGTTGTGCCATCAGCATAGATGCCAAGTTGTGAGCTGATCTCATTGGGAAGGTCATTAATAAAAATTAAAAACAGAGTCAGACCAAGGATGGAGCCTTGGGGGATACCTGTGTTAGTATGAAATGATCTAGATGAGTGGCCATTCAAGATGACATTCATTTCACAATATGAGAGGAAAGACAGGATCAGTTCAAAATGTGTCCAGGGACACTATAACTTTTCAGCTTGTGGAGATGATCAGTATGTGAAACCCTATCAAAGGCTTTCAATGCTACAGCTCGAGTTTAACTGTTCTTATCTAGAGGATGATAGACTCTTTCTGTAATTATCATAAGTACATCAGCAGTTAACCTGGAAAAAATCCATATTGCTTGTCTAAAAAAGGTCTGATGAACCAATTCAGCATTGGTTTGGGCCTCTAAGAGTTTACTAATATGCCAATAGTTGGAAGAGCCAGATGGCTCACCAGAGTTCTTAAAAACTGGAACAACAGATGATGACTTCCAGCAGGCATTTTTTATACTACTTAGATAAAACAGAAGCCAGTATGGAAGCACATTTCTTAATGAATATTACAGGGATACCATTAAGTATTTTAAAGTCCTAAGCTGTTTAACACATCTAAGTGTAACTCTCACAGCCCATTGCCTCTTCTCTGATAAACAGTATAGTTTCCACTTCACCAGATATACTACTAATATGCTAACAACCATCACAGTGTATATGTACCAGGCTCTCCATAAAAATGGCGAAGCTAGAGCTGTTGCCCTAAATATCTCCAAAGCATTTGACAGAGACTGGCATGGTGGCTTTCTACGCAAGCTACAGGGCTATAGTATAACTGGACACTTGTTTGATCTAATCCAATCATTCCCTTCAAATCACATAATGAAAGTAGTACTGAATGGAAATGCTTCCCGATAATATCATACGAACTCAGGTGTTCCTCAAGGCTCTATCTTAGGTTCTATACTTTTTCTCATATTCATTAACGAAACCCCTAATGTAATCAGGTTGCAAGTACACATCTATTCTGACGAGACTACCATTTACTCCCACCTCATTGAGAAATCTGCCCAGGCTGACAAAGCTACCCTGGTTTCTGATCTTGAAAAGGACCTCCAATCTACAATGGACTGGGGTAAGAAATAGCTCATAAATTTTAATGCTTTCAAAACGAAGCTGCTATCCTTTACCCACTATAAAGAATCACTCCTACCCCTCATCAGCATGGATCAGGCTAGTCCCCCTGAAAGCAAAACACTGTGTCTCCTTGGCCTAACTCTATCAGCCGACCTCAAGTGGAATAACAACATTGAATCCATAGCTAAATCTGCTGCTAGGAAGGATGGTTCACTGTGTAGGGCTAAGAAGTTTTTCTTGTCTGAATCCATCTTGCACATGTATATATCTACCATCCTCCTGTGCATCTAGTCAGATGCCCCTGCTATTCATCCAGGGTTTCTTGACAAGATCCAGCAAAGAATTTGCAATATAATTGACCCTGATCTAGTAGTTCAACTCCAGTCACTTTTGCACTGATGTAATGTGGCTTCCCTCTGTCTCTTCTATAAATGCTTTCAAGGCTTCTACTTTGATGAACTTAGCTCCCTGGTGCCCCCTCTGCATGAATTTACCCAGACTACTAGACTAGCAACTAGGTTCCACCCATTTACAGTAAAACCGATCAAATATAACCACAACTTCTACTCTATTAGCTTCTTTTCTTGCACTTCCCACCTGTAGACTTCACTTCCGTATACTTGCTTTCCTGAAAGCTATACTATTCAAGAATTTAAATGCAAGGTCAATTGTCATCTTTTATTTCTTTGACTCACATCCTTTCCCTGACAACCCTTCTTTCATGTTCTTCTCCCTTTCCATTCTACTCTCATGCAGAACTCTTCACATCAGTGTTCTCATCCTTCTCTTACCCATTCTCTGACACACCCTGTAGCTTGTTCTCTTTCTCATCACTCTCCTCTTATGTAACTCCCTGCACACCAGTGCAGTACTGCCTTGCTTGGGGTGAAATGCTTATAAAAAAATACCGAGATATAAAAGCTGAAATTAAATAAAAAAAACTTTACTGTAGTACCTTGTCAGACATTTTTAAGGAAACTTGTATAAAAGAGGGATTTCTGCTCCAAAACACAATTATATATATATATATATATATATATATATATATGGTAAAAATATGGTTTTAAGGTATGCTATATTATTAAGGACGGAACGTATGCAAATATAAAAGAGGACATTGAAGTTAACACATAGTGGTGACACTGTTTCAAGCTTAAATGCAATCGTCAGGCCATTTTTTTTTGGCTCAACACTTTATATGTTATGGCCAGTGGTGCATTATGGGTATGCTTGTTATATTTTTCTAACAGTTTTTGGGATGGATAGCAACGATTATGTTTCAAATTATTCTAGGGATCAGTAGAAATAATTGGCTATACGATTGCAATTTTGTGGCTTATACTTTTCTAATTGTTAAGTTTTTTAACTCATAATTTATTATTGATTATTCTATTATTTGTTGTGAGTTGTTGTTATTATACACACTACACAGCACAAAAAAAAAAACAACAGGAAAAGAAACATCATATGGTTCAACCCACCATAAAACAAAAACATAAAACAAAAGTAGGAAAAATATTCATTAAAATCATACATAAACACTTCTTATCAAGCACTCTCTACAATATATCCAACAAGCTGTACAAAAAAGGGCTAAGCCTTACATATAAATGTAAATACCAGCGTATAAAAAAATGCTATTTTAAACACTTGTCTCATATTCATTTGATCTTTTAATCAAATCGTTCCTATTGGATTGTGTAATGAAGGTCATATTGAACAGGCAAGATTCCAAATCCTATCATACAAATGCGGGTGTTCCTCAAGGCTCTATCCTTGGTCCTACACCTTTCCTGATTTTCATCAACAATCTCCCTGATGTAATCAGATCCCAAGTTGGCATCTATGCTGATGACAGCATCATTTACTCCTGCCCTGCTAACAAATATGCCGCTGCAGACAAAACAGGTCTTGCTGCTGTTCTTGAAAAAAACCTCCCGTCAGTGATAGACTGGAGTAAGAAATGGCTCATAAACTTTAATGCTTCTAAAACAAAGCTTCTATCCTTTAATCACCATAGACAATCTTTCCTACCCACTATCAGCATGGGTCATGCTAGACCCTCTGAGAGCAATACAGAATACCTTCTTGGTCTAACACTCTCAGCGGACCTCAAGTGGAATGATTACATTAAATTAATAGCTAAATCTGCTGCTAAGAAGGTCGGATCCCTCTGTCAGGCCAGGAAGTTCTTTTCTTCTGAACATTTACAAATCTACCATCCGCCTGTGCATTGAATACTGCTGTCATACCTGTTGCTCATCTTGGGATTCTTGACAAAATCCAAAAAAAGAATTTGCAATGTAGTCGATCCTGACCTGGCGGCTCTCACCAATGTGATGTGGCTTCTCTTTTACAAATACTTTTATGGATTCTGCTCCAACAAGCTTAGCTCCTTGGTGCCCAACCCTTTGCGAATTTACTTGAGCTACTAGCCTGACAACAAGGTCCCGTCCTTTTACTGTGAAAACAATCAAGTGTAGCCACAACTTCTAATATATCAGATTCTTTTCTCACACTTCCCGCCTGTGAAACTCTCTTCTGTATTCTTGTTTCCCTGATAGCTACATTGAAATTATTGAAATTATTGAAAATCGCCTGAAGATACCACTCATGGTAGAAACCTGGGATGCATAATAACTCGTTTACAAATGGAAAATGTTCAAAAGTTCTATAATATAATTGTATTGAACACTTTTTAATAAAAATGTGCACTGGTCTAATTTTATTATGACCAAAAACTAAGTAATTAAACAATCAATATATATATATATACATATATATAGGATTAATGCAAATAAGATTTATCACTTAACTGATTGATTGTTATATGCAGCAACTTGATTCCAAAGTTTTGTAGATCAACCCTTTTCTAATAGTTCAGTCCACTCATCAGAAAGTTTCTGTCGCTTTTTGTCATTTTTTGTTATCTTTATATTAAGTTTGATGTAATTATATATTTAATAGAGAGTCACTGTTAAGTATATTATACTTTTTGTTGGGGCCAGGAGATGAGTGGAAACTCAGGCAGCACATGTTCAACCCCAACTGGCACACACTCTAGCTACACCTCTGACAAGACAACTCAATTCTGGGAGGGGACTGATGTTTCATGGAAGAGGAAATTGAAGTACAGTATAACCCGGATATAAGAGACCCCGATATAAGTGAGATTTTCTCTGGTCCCAAATTAGAGCCTGTGGTAATATATATAAAATAGAACAAACCCGGATATAAGAGAAACCCGGATATATGTGAGATTTTCTCTAGTCCCAAATTAGAGTCTGTGGTAATGTATATAAAATAGACCAAACCCGGATATAAGAGAAACCCGGATATAAGTGAGATTTTCTCTGGTCCCAAATTAGAGCCTGTGATAATGTATACAAAATAGACCAAACCCAGATATAAGATAACTTTTATCCAGTCCCGACAACTCTCTTATATCAGGGTTACACTGCTACAGAGGCCAACAGTTAAAACTGAAAGAAAAATTCTAACATGATCCCCGCCCCGTAAAAATACAGTGCCAGAGAAAAAACATCTGGTGCTGGAACTTTGTAAGTAAAAAAATAAATAATAATCCTCCAGAATGTGTATTGTGGTGCAATGGATATTGGTTCAGAATGAGAAATTGGAGAGCAGAGTTCAAATTTGTTGCATTCACTTATGTGCAAATACCCTTGGGAAAAGTTATATATCCGTCTCTTCTCCCTTCAGCTATGAGTTAAATAGCAGGACAGATTGGGTTCTAAAGCTTGGTTGGCAACCAGTCTACCGCAGAAAGTAATGGCAATCTACTGCAGGAAAATCTTCTGTCCAATCTATCAGATCTCAAAAGAGACATGATCGCCCAAGCATATATCACGTATGGCACTTAACTGACTGATATACTAAAGAAAAATCTAGACTATTTGCTAGCAGTGGGATGAAGTTTCTTTGATATACAATTAATTTCTTTAAGAAATAAGCAATATTTATTAAAATTTAAACTGATTTGTTTGCTTCTTTCAACTTAAAAATTAACAATGTTGTCAAGTTTTTCTTTTAGAGTAATTTTTTTCAGCATTGCATGTTCTAAATATAAATAAATAAATCAAACTCTTTATTTGATTTGCAAGTACTCTAGAGATTTTCCTTATTTTTACATCTTTCTAATCTATGTGAATCTACTTAAATGATTTATAGTTTAGTATTAGCAATGGATCCTCTGGCAAAGAGCAATAACATTTTTAGGTCAGAGATTACTGTCTAGTTTAAGGTGTTAATCAGTTCAAAATATGGAATTGGTCTTACAAGGCTTGATATTTTAACTCATGACTTTTTTTGTAGATTGTCGGTTACTTTGATAAACAGTTTAAAAAATGTGTTCATTGACAACAGAATATTTAATTCAAATTATTATAAGCGTTGTGGAAATAATTGGGTATTTTTTTTTTTCAATTGGAGTAGATAGACTAAACTATCACCCGGTTCACACTCCACCGACATCTATTGTACAGGTGTAGAGGCTCATCCCTTGTTTCCTATTTAGGATGTGGTTTCCGGCTTTCTCTTTTCCAAATCTTTTCACTCTTGCGTAGCCTCCTGCACATCAGTGGCATTACCGCCTTGCTCAGGGTGATATGATTAAAAAAAAAAATGCAGTTTTGTGGCTTTTATTTTCATAGTTGTTAACTTTTTTTTTTACTCATAATCATTATTGATTATTCTGTGATTTGTTTGTTGTTGTTTGTTATTATTATACACACCACACAGCACAAAAAAAAAAACAACAGGAAAAGAAACATCATATGGTTCAACTTGTAGCATATGGGAGCTGGTTAATGTTTCTTTGATTTGGCCTTGTGTCAGACTTAACCAAACTCCCTACAGCTTACAGGATTTATGCAGAATTATCATCAGAAGGTTGGTAGTCAGTTGGAATGTGTGGATTAGTGTAGAAGAGTTGAATAATAAAATATATATTTTGTATGTTAAAATAGTAATTTATTAAAATAAGGAATAACAAAAATTCATAGAAATTAATGTTCAATGAGAAAGTTAAGGGTATAAGAGTTTGTACAAAATGTTTTAGTAGTAATTGTTAAAAGAGATATGGAGAAAGAGAAAGAGGACAATGTCCAGGGCGCTTGAAGTTTGAAGTTACATTTTAGATGTGTGTCTCTCGGCTCCCAATGACTCTCAGGCTGACTGATGTTGATCAAGTCCCTTTATTGTAATCTAGATTTTTTTGCACTTACATGCAAAGTGGACTTGTAAGTTGCTCCCATTCATCAAAAATCATTTTAACACCTACTTGCAAAATCTGGTTAAGCAGATGGCCAATCCTTTTTCTATTTGTGAAAACCCCTGATTTCACACATGTGAATTTTTGTAAAAATGAAGAAGAGAGTTGATTTTAATTAATTTTTTATCCCTACATAACTTCCCTTCCACTTTGCTTTGAATGAGTTTTATTTGTATCTGTTGTTAGTTTTTTCAAATAATAGCTTTTGTTTTGGTTGCTATTATTTTTCTTTTTTTTTTTGTGGGTTGAGATGTGTTTCCATAATTGTTGTTAGTTTTTAAGCATCTTGTTTGAAATTCATAAGAGTAGGTATGTTTAGTTTTTCTATGTCAAAGGTCACATTTTTAAGTAGCATAAGAATACAGAGAAAATTGAAACATATTTTTTTTAGGGATTTTTTTTTTATTTTTGCAGTTTTAAATATTTGAAGATGTCAAGCAGCGTGTTTTGTTAAAAGTGTTTGTAGTTTCGATGTTGAATATTTTTCTTTTTTTTAAAATTCCGTTGTTCTTATTAGAAGCTGATATCTTATTGGCATCAAATTTGAAATTGGAATTATTCAAAATTTTTGGGACTCTTGAAATTTGATGAAATCAGGAAAGAAATGTGTATTTTTTTTTTTAATCATATCACTCCGAGCAAGGCGGTAATGCCACAGATGTGCAGGGGGCTACGTGAGAGTGAAAAGATTGGAAAAGAGAAAGCTGGAAACCACATCCTAAACAGGGAAAAAGGGATGAGCCTCTTCACTTGTTCAATAGACGTGGGTGGAGTGTGAACCCGGCGATAGTTTAGTCTATCTACTCCAATTGAAAAAAAAAAAGAAAAGGAGTGAAAAGATTGGAAAAGAGAAAGCTGAAAACCACATCCTAAACAGGGAAAAAGGGATGAGCCTCTTCACCTGTTCAATAGATGTGGGTGGAGTGTGAACTGGGCGATAGTTTAGTCTAACTACTCCAATGAAAGGCGTAAAACAAGTTGATAAAGTTGGTTTCATATAACAATTGTATTCAATAAAAAAGGTATATTTTTGGTACTTATCTTTGAAGTTGAGAGTACATTGAAATTTTTTCAGTTGTCATTAGAAGTTGATATTTTATCAGCATGTAATTAGACAACGGTTAATTCACACTTGTTGGGCTCTGTTTTCTTTTTTTTTTCTTTTTTTCTTTCTTTCTTTTCCTGTCGAAGGTTGAGTCGCCATTTTCTATTGTGATGCTTGAGTTTTTTGTTTCTTTTTTATGTCATGGTAAATATTTTTCTTTTTTTTTTTTTTGTTTTTAGACATCAGGGGTTGCTAGTGTAGGTAGTAGAAATTTTTCCACTACATTTTCCTTGCTAGGTTTGGACGTTGGTATTTACCAGTGAAGAATTTGTTGTGTTGCTTCATTTTGATATAATTAAAAGATAACACAAACTTGAATTAATGATGTTTATTTTTGGTATAAAACTTTAGGTTTTTACATCAAGTTACAATCTTTAAATTTTGTGTGGATACAGGAGCAGACTAGCTAAATTCTCTTCACTGTGGGATGCTAGTAGTAAACGAGCCTATCCCTTCTGGACTCTAGTGGTCAACTGACTAGCATCTTCCTCTTTTCAAATCTCCTACACAAAACTACTGTCCTTAACTCCTACTTCTTATTCTTACTCTTACTCCTACTCCTACCAAAAGAAACGGTTCCTTATTTTGTCGCCCAATTTTGAATTCTTGGCATCAATGTGTCTATCTTTTTCTATTTTTAGAACACTCGCCATTTTATAAACCATAACAAATTCATCCTTCCATTTAGATGTTCTTTTTCCGTGCTGTAATTTGCAAGTGAAGATGATGTGTGTGTGTTGCATGTTCTTTTCAAACATCTGTGGTCACCAGTGTAGTGTGGGGGTGCGTGTTCCTTGAACGTCGAGGTCACCAGTGTAAGCTGTAGGGAGTTTGGTTAAGTCTGACACAAGGCTGAATCAAGGAAAAATTAATCAGCTCCCTACACTACACTGGTGACCCTGACATTCAAGGAACATGCACCCCCATGCTACAAACTCCCATGCTACAAACTCACTATACAACAAAATCATAAAACAAAATCAGTGAACAGCATAAACAAAGGATTTTGCATTGCCATTGCAATACTATTGGAGTGGGATATATATATATATATATGATTAATGCAAATAAAATTTATCACTTAGCTGATTGATATTATACTCATCAACTCAAATCCAGGGTTTTGTAGATGAGCCATTTTGTAATTGTTCAGTCCACTCATCAGGAGATTTCAGCTATTGCCTGTTGTTTTTCTTATTTTTCATTATCTTTATGCTAAATTTGATGTAAGTTTGATGTTTAATCCTTTTTGAAAATCAAAGGATAAAGAAGAAATGTGTTAAATTAGTCAATATCAATAATTAACTCCTGTTATGTTTGAATATTCCAGACTATGGCTATTTTGGTAATAGTAAGATCATATCAGTCCTAGTTGATACCAATAATTTCTGTCTATCACAATCAACAGGTGTTCTCTCAAGGCATCCTCTTGCCTTGAATGACTATTCAGACTTAAGATCACCCCAATGAGACTTATACATACTATCCATCACTAAAGATGCTGAACAAATTATCAGCTTTCTGATCTACTCCAATAAGTACCTGACTACTATGCCCTACCTTTACCAGATCAGATCAAAAATATACTGCTGCCATATCTGGGCTGGAGCTACTCAGTCTTCACTTTCCAGTCTTGATAAAGTCAATATGACTCTGTGGGTGATGAACTTTTCCCCCTTACAATCCCTTTTCCACAGACAAATCATTGCAAGTCTCCTGCTATTTTACTGCTTTTTCCATGTAAAATGTCATATGTGACACGATAACTAGGCATATATGTATTTTATTATAATAGATTAAAATAGAAAATAGATTAGAATAGAAAATAGTTTTAAAACATATTTAACAAAAGTGAAAAAGAAGAGGAAAAAATAAATAAATAAACGCTTTTTCTTTTATGAGGAAAATTGTGGAAGAGACAAGAGTATCTGATTACTGTTTTAAATCCTACCTTCTTCCCGCTAAATATTTGACTCAGTGATTTCATGTGATAAAGAGATAAGTTCAGGAGATAAAAGTTCAGGAGGTGCGTTTTTCAAATGACCCGGTCAAAGGCTGTCTTTTACTGTATCTTGACCACAAATTAAGAATTTTCCAGCGGAAGCTTTATTAAGATAAAAAAAAAAGATAACTGAAATTTCAGACTTACAGTCACCAATGTTTATCACCAGTGGTCTAAAGCATTTCCGGATTTCCGGATTTCCAGGTCAATTTTAAATAAATTCAGGTAATTTTTCCGAGTCAGTTAAGTGAGTCAGTCAGTTGAGTGAGTAGAATCTCCTTCATCTTGTTTCGGTCAGTTCGGATTTGTTGATCTCCATTAATTAGAGTTAGAGCTGTGTGTCACATCCGCCTGCCCCAACCGAAAAGGCTAACTCTAAACGAATAAAGCATCCTTTCAACTCATCCAAGTTGTGGAAGTTCATTCCTTATAGTTATATTTGTACCCCCATCTGGAGGCTCCAACATTTTCAACAAACTCCCGGCAAACATCACAGCGTGGAGAACGGCCGCTGGAGAAATTGTTCGGACGGTCCGTTGGGGTGTTACACATAAGATCTATATTCCTTAGCTGGGAGGGTTAGAATATGGGGCTTTTACTTTTTTAGTTGTTTGTTAACTTTTTTTACTCATAATTTATTATTGATTATTCTATTATTTGTTATTAGTTGTTGTTATTATCCACAGCACAACAATCAACAGGAAAAGAAACATCATATGATTCAACCCACCATACAACAAAAACATAAAACAAAAGTAGAAAAAATATTCATTAAAACCATGCACAAACACTTCTCCTCATCAAGCATTCTCTACAATATATCCAACAGTTAGTTAAGTGGCATACATGACACACTTTGAGTGATCATGTCTCAAAAGAGACATGACTGACTGGGCAGAAGATTATCTTACAGTAGGTTGCCATTGCTTTTTTTGGTAGACTGGTTGCCAGCCAAGGCTATAGAACTTAATCTGTCCTATTATTTAACCCATAACTGGAGGGAAGAGCTGGATTAATACCTTTCCCAAGGGTATTTGTGCGTAAGTGAATGCACGGAATTCAACTGGAATTCAAACTCGGCTCCCCAATTTGTCGTTTTGAGTCGATATCCACTGCACCACACTTATTTGTACAGGATCACCCCAGTAAGACTCGTTACATACTTTCCATTGCTAAGGATGCTGCACACATTATCAGCTTCCTTAACCACTCCAATAAGTACCTGACTACTATGTCCTACCTTTACCGGATAAGATCAAAAATAGAGTACTGCTGCCATATCTGGGCTGGAGCTACTCAGTTTTCACGTTCCAGTCTTGCTATTTTACCACTTTTTCCATGTATAATATTACAAGAGCTATATTCCTTACCTGAGAGGGTTAGAATTATAAGACCCACCATGCCATGTACATTTATACAAGCTATTTTTATTTCCTTCATATTCCATTAGTAAGGAGTAAGTTCAACTTGGATAGCCTCTTCCTAAGAATTGTTGTTACATAGAACAGAATCCCAGGAGGATGCTTTTCCAACCACTACAATCTTTACTTCTTCAAGTCTGGGCCTAACCATTATCTTTCATATATACCCACATAAACTGCAGCCCTAACTCTTACTGCTCACACAACATCCGCCTTCAATAACTATATTGAGTAGCTCTTGTGCCTTGTACAGGGTGAACATTAAAAAAAAACAAAAAACAGTATAACAATAAAAATATTGTGATTTCTATTTGCTTATATATACAAAATAAAGTATATAAAGATATATTTAGTTAGAAAAAATTAGTTATTTGGAGTATAATATTAACTTTGTTCTATTTATATATTTTTTGCATAACAACTTTTAAATACATCCACTCTTTACTTGACTGGGTTCTATTCCAGTGACGTGGTTGCTAAAGAAGCTGGTCACTAAGTGTGAAGGTGGTCACTAAGTGTGAAGCTGGTCACTAAGTGTGAAGCTGGTCACTAAGTGTGAAGGTGTACATGACTGCAATTTCAGGCTTACTAAGTAATAGATTTGGGTCAACCAGATAACTTTAAATGTTGCTTTTGTACCAATTGTAACATTTCTAATCTATTTCTAACTGATCCTATCTAAACAGCATAAAATATGCAGATGACACAGTGTGGACTGAAGACATAGGAATAAAACTAAAAGAACTCTTACATAAGATAGTGAAAGAAAGTGAGAAGAAACAACTAAACATCAGTTGCAAGAAGACAGAATGCATGGTTGTCTCCTAAAAGAAAATCCTAACATGCAAATTACAAATTGGAAATACCAAAATCAAATGAGTACAACAATTTAAATATCTGGGAAGTGTTTTAACAAAGGATGGAATGATATAATGAATAGTGGTTAGCAAAATGAAGAGCCCAACATGGAAATTACAAACTGGAAATACCAAAATCAAACAAGTACAAGAATCTAAATCTCTGGGAAGTGTTTTAACAAAGGATGGAAAGATATAATGAATAGTGGTTAGCAAAATGAAGAGCCCAACATGGAAATTACAAACTGGAAATACCAAAATCAAACAAGTACAAGAATCTAAATATCTGGGAAGTGTTTTAACAAAGGATGGAATGATATAATGAATAGTGGTTAGCAAAATGAAGAGCCCAACATGGAAATTACAAACTGGAAATACCAAAATCAAACAAGTACAAGAATCTAAATATCTGGGAAGTGTTTTAACAAAGGATGGAAAGATATAATGAATAATGGTTAGCAAAATGAAGAGCCCTTAATTACAAACTGGAAATACCACAATCAACAAGTACTAAGATCTAAATATCTGGGAAGTGTTTTAACAAGGATGGAACAAAATATAATGAATAGTGGTTAGCAAAATGAAGAGCCCAACATGGAAATTACAAACTGGAAATACTTCAAAATCAAACAAGTACAAAGATCTAAATATCTGGGAGGGAAGTGTTTTAACAAAGGATGGAAAGATATAATGAATAGTGGTTAGCAAAATGAAGAGCCCAACATGGAAATTACAAACTGGAAATACCAAAATCAAACAAGTACAAGAATCTAAATATCTGGGAAGTGTTTTAACAAAGGATGGAATGATATAATGAATAGTGGTTAGCAAAATGAAGAAATTATGGAAATTACAAACTGGAAATACCAAAATCAAACCAGTACAAGAATCTAAATAACTGGGAAATGTTTTAACAAAGGATGGAATGATATAATGAATAGTGGTTAGCAAAATGAAGAGCCCAACATGGAAATTACAAACTGGAAATACCAAAATCAAACAAGTACAAAGATCTAAATATCTGGGAAGTGTTTATAAAGGATGGAATGATATAATGAATAGTGGTTAGCAAAATGAAGAGCCCAACAAATTACAAACTGGAAATACAGAAATCAAACCAAAGTACAAGAATCTAAATGTCTAGGTGTTTTTAACAAAGGATGAATGATATAATGAATAGTGGTTAGCAAAATGAAGAGCCCAACATGGAAATTACAAACTGGAAATACCAAAATCAAACAAGTACAAGAATCTAAATATCTGGGAAGTGTTTTAACAAAGGATAGGATGATATAATGATCAGTAGGATTTTGTAAAATGAAGAGCCCAACATGGAAATTACAAACTGGAAATACAAATCAAACAAGTACAAGAATCTAAATATCTGGGAAGTGTTTTAACAAAGGATGGAATGATATAATGAATAGTGGTTAGCAAAATGAAGAACTTAACATGGTAATAGGAAATACCAAATCAAACAAGTACAAGAATCTAAATATCTGGGAAGTGTTTTAACAAGGATGGAAAGATATAATGAATAGTGGTTAGCAAAATGAAGAGCCCAACATGGAAATTACAAACTGGAAATACCAAAATCAAACAAGTACAAGAATCTAAATATCTGGGAAGTGTTTTAACAAAGGATGGAATGATATAATGAATGACAGATTTAGCAAAATGAAGAGCCCAACATGGAAATTACAAGCTGGAAATACCAAAATCCAACAAGTACAAGAATCTAAATATCTGGGAAGTGTTTTAACAAAGGATGGAATGATATAATGAATAGTGGTTGGCAAAATGAAGAGCCCAACATGGAAATTACAAACTGGAAATACCAAAATCAAAAAGTGGTAAGAATCTAAATATCTGGGAAGTGTTTTAACAAAGGATGAGTCAATCTGAATAGTGGTTAGCAAGTAAGAGAGCCCAGCATGGAAATTACAAACTGGAAATACCAAAATCAAACAAGTACAGAATCTAAATATCTGGGAAGTGTTTTAACAAAGGATGGAATGATATAATGAATAGTGGTTAGCAAAAGCAAAATGAAGAGCCCAACATGGAAATTACAAAGTGGAAATACCAAAATCAAACAAGTACAAGAATCTAAATATCTGGGAAGTGTTTTAACAAAGGATGGAATGATATAATGAATAGTGGTTAGCAAAATGAAGAGCCCAACATGGAAATTACAAACTGGAAATACCAAAATCAAACAAGTACAAGAATCTAAATATCTGGGAAGTGTTTTAACAAAGGATGGAAAGATATAATGAATAGTGGTTAGCAAAATGAAGAGCCCAACATGGAAATTACAAACTGGAAATACAAAATCAAACAAGTACAAGAATCTAAATATCTACAGGAAGTGTTTTAACAAAGGATGGAATGATATAATGAATAGTGGTTAGCAAAATGAAGAGCTCAACATGGAAATTACAAACTGGAAATACCAAAATCAAACAAGTACAAGAATCTAAATATCTGGAAGTGTTTTAACAAAGGATGGAATGATATAATGAATAGTGGTTAGCAAAATGAAGAGCCCAACATGGAAATTACAAACTGGAAATACCAAAAATCAAACAAGTACAAGAATCTAAATATCTGGGAAGTGTTTTAACAAAGGATGGAATGATATAATGAATAGTGGTTAGCAAAATGAAGAGCCCAACATGGAAATTACAGAAGCTGGAAATACCAAAATCAAACAAGTACAAGAATCTAAATATCTGGGAAGTGTTTTAACAAAGGATGGAATGATATAATGAATGATGGTTAGCAAAATGAAAATTTAACATGGAAATTACAAACTGGAAATACCAAAATCAAACAAGTACAAGAATCTAAATATCTGGGGAGATGTTTTAACAAAGGATGGAATGATATAATGAATAGTGGTTAGCAAAATGAAGAGCCCAACATGGAAATTACAAACTGGAAATACCAAAATCAAACAAGTACAAGAATCTAAATATCTGGGAAGTGTTTTAACAAAGGATGGAAAGATATAATGAATAGTGGTTAGCAAAATGAAGAGCCCAACATGGGAAATTACAAACTGGAAATACCAAAATCAAACAAGTACAAGAATCTAAATATCTAGGAAGGTGTTTTAACAAAGGATGGAATGATATAATGAATAGTGGTTAGCAAAATGAAGAGCCCAACGCCAAATTACAAACTGGAAATACCAAAAATCAAACAAGTACAAGAATCTAAATATCTGGGAAGTGTTTTAACAAAGGATGGAATGATATAATGAATAGTGGTTAGCAAAATGAAGAGCCCAACATGGAAATTACAAACTGGAAATACCAAAAATCAAACAAGTACAGAATCAATATCT
Source organism: Ascarosepion bandense (assembly GCA_037127315.1). NCBI lineage: Eukaryota > Metazoa > Mollusca > Cephalopoda > Sepiida > Sepiidae > Ascarosepion > Ascarosepion bandense. The sequence goes on from JBBBDQ010000118.1 coordinate 2,490,108, forward strand.
GGGAAGTGTTTTAACAAAGGATGGAATGATATAATGAATAGTGGTTAGCAAAATGAAGAGCCCAACATGGAAATTACAAACTGGAAATACCAAAAATCAAACAAGTACAAGAATCTAAATATCTGGGAAGTGTTTTAACAAAGGATGGAATGATATAATGAATAGTGGTTAGCAAAATGAAGAGCCCAACATGGAAATTACAAACTGGAAATACCAAAATCAAACAAGTACAAGAATCTAAATATCTGGGAAGTGTTTTAACAAAGGGATGGAATGATATAATGAATAGTGGTTAGCAAAATGAAGAGCCCAACATGGAAATTACAAACTGGAAATACCAAAATCAAACAAGTACAAGAATCTAAATATCTGGGAAGTGTTTTAACAAAGGATGGAAAGATATAATGAATAGTGGTTAGCAAAATGAAGAGCCCAACATGGAAATTACAAACTGGAAATACCAAAATCAAACAAGTACAAGAATCTAAATATCTGGGAAGTGTTTTAACAAAGGATGGAATGATATAATGAATAGTGGTTAGCAAAATGAAGAGCCCAACATGGAAATTACAAACTGGAAATACTGGAAATCAAACAAGTACAAGAATCTAAATATCTAGGAAGTGTTTTAACAAAGGATAAGATGATATAATGAATAGTGGTTAGCAAAATGAAAAATTTAACATGGAAATTACAAACTGGAAATACCAAAATCAAACAAGTACAAGAATCTAAATATCTGGGAAGTGTTTTAACAAGGATAGAATGATATAATGAATAGTGGTTAGCAAAATGAAGAGCCCAACATGGAAATTACAAACTGGAAATACTCAAAATCAAGCAAGTACAAGAATCTAAATATCTGGGAAGTGTTTTAACAAAGAGATGGAATGATATAATGAATAGTGGTTAGCAAAAATGAAGAGCCCAACATGGAAATTACAAACTGGAAATACCAAAATCAAACAAGTACAAGAATCTAAATATCTGGGAAGTGTTTTAACAAAGGATGGAATGATATAATGAATAGTGGTTAGCAAAATGAAGAGCCCAACATGGAAATTACAGAAGCTGGAATACCAAAATCAAACAAGTACAAGAATCTAAATATCTGGGAGATGTTTTAACAAAAGATGGAATGATATAATGAATAGTGGTTAGCAAAATGAAAGAGCCCAACATGGAAATTACAAACTGGAAATACCAAAATCAAACAAGTACAAAGAATCTAAATATCTGGGAAGTGTTTTAACAAAGGATGGAATGATATAATGAATAGTGGTTAGCAAAATGAAGAGCCCAACATGGAAATTACAAACTGGAAATGGAAATCAAGCAAGTACAAGAATCTAAATGTCTTTGGGAAGTGTTTTAACAAAGGATGGAATGATATAATGAATAGTGGTTAGCAAAATGAAGAGCCCAACATGGAAATTACAAACTGGAAATACCAAAATCAAACAAGTACAAGAATCTAAATATCTGGGAAGTGTTTTAACAGGGGATGGAAAGATATAATGAATAGTGGTTAGCAAAATGAAAGAGCCCAACATGGAAATTACAAACTGGAAATACCAAAATCAAACAAGTACAAAAATCTAAATATCTGGAAGTGTTTTAACAAAGGATGGAATGATATAATAATGAATAGTGGTTAGCAAAATGAAGACCCAACATGGAAATTACAAACTGGAAATACCAAATCAAACAAGTACAAGAATCTAAATATCTGGGAAGTGTTTCCCAACAAAGGATGGAATGATAGAATGAATAGTGGTTAGCAAAGCGAAGAGCCCAACATGGAAATTACAAACTGGAAATACCAAAATCAAACAAGTACAAGAATCTAAATATCTGGGAAGTGTTTTAACAAAGGATGGAATGATATAATGAATAGTGGTTAGCAAAATAGAAAGAGCCCAACATGGAAATTACAAACTGGAAATACCAAAATCAAACAAGTACAAGAATCTAAATGTCTGGGAAGTGTTTTAACAAAGGATGGAATGATATAATGAATAGTGGTTAGCAAAATGAAAGAGCCCAACATGGAAATTACAAACTGGAAATACCAAAATCAAACAAGTACAAGAATCTAAATAACTCTTGGGAAGTGTTTTAACAAAGGATGGAATGATAGAATGAAAAGTTATTATAAAAAATAGTTAAATGAAAAGGCTAACATGCAAATTACAAATTGTGAATTCCAAAATCAAGCAAGTACAGCAATTTCAATATATGGGAAGTGTTTTGACAGATAACAGAAAATGTGAAGGCATATTGGAATAGTGAAAGATGCCTTCCAAAAGCTAAGCAAAATATTAAGAAATGGGAATATTTAATTAGAAACAAAGAAAAAACCACTGAGATTGGTTGGTTGGTTGGTTGGTTGGTTGGTTGGTTGGTTGTTTTGTTTTTATGGCAAATCAACCTCGGCAGGTCATTTATTGCCAACTAAACTTTATTGCTGGTAATACCTTTTTCTTTCAACAATTTATTGTTGTTTGTTTTTTTTTATATAAGTTTTGTGTCTAGTAATACATTTTTCTTTTCGAGTATCAAGAGTCATTAGGATTTGTTTTTTAAGGGCAGGGTCCTCAAGTCCTACCCTTGTTATTTAAACCATAACTGGAGGGAAAGGATGGATTAATACCTTTCCCAAGGATACCAGTGCTTAAGTGAATGCAGGGTATTCAACTTGAATTTGAACTCGGCTCACCGATTTCTCTTTCCGAGCCGATATCCACTTCACCACAACACACATCCATCACTGTACGCTTACAGGACCTGGTATTCCCAAGCGGTCACCCATCAAAGTACTAACCAGGCTCAACGTTGCTTAACTTCAGTGATAAGCGAGAACCGGTCTATTCAACACGATATGGCCGTAAGCATGCACATCTGTCACTATACGCTTACAGCACCTGGTATTCCCAAGCGGTAACCCATCTAAGTACTGACCAGGCTCAACATTGCTTAACTTCGGTAATCAAGCGAGAATCGGTGTATTCAACATGATAGGCCGTAAGCCTAAGATGTTATGTAATATCAGTTATACAATATAGCAGTGAAGGTTAGACAATCTCTTTACATAAAGAAGAGACTTTAAGCAACAGAAATGTGGTTCTACAGAAGGATGCTGAGAATACCATAGACCAAATATATGAACAATGACAAAGTTTTAGAGAAAATACAAACAAAAAGGACACTTATCATTATACTTATCTTATGGGTGCACATTGTGATGCTGTGGATATCAGCTCAGAATGAGAAATTCGAGAGCCGAGTTCAAATTGCAGCTGAATTCATTGCATTCACTTATGCACAAATACTGTTGGGAAAGGTATTAACCCATCACTTCTCTCTCTAGCTATGGGTTAAATAACAGAACATATTAGGTTCTATAGCCTTGGTTGGCAACCAGTCGACTGAAGAAAGTAATGGCAATCTACTATAGGGAAAACTTGTGCCCAGTCAGTCATGTCTCTTTCAAGATATGATCTCCCAAGTGTGTATCACATATGACACTTGACTGATTGATATTTATCAGGAATTGAATGTTGAAATTTCTAAGGTACATAATGAGGAAAGGGCTTGGAAATTTTGATACTCACAGGACAGATTGAAAGCAAGGGAAGTAGAAATAAATAAGGTGTGGCAGTACGAAGTTTTTAATCACCTTGAAGTGATATAGCAAACACATGGCAAATTGGTCAATAAATAAATTTCACACTTAATCAATGGCATTTACTCAATCAATGCAATTTACTCTTTGAATCCTGGTAATAAGAAAAAAATATCAATTCATAAAGAAAATCAAAGTAGACTTTATATTCAGTCTCATCCACCTATTGATCATGAATCTGAATTTCTTGGTGACATCGTAACAAAGTTACAACAGAAAATAATTATAATCAATAAAATTTTTAATGTGTTACAATAATCAAGGTCTATGTTGAGAATTGGACTTAAAACCTTATGAAGACAAGATCAATACACTGATCTTTTGATGTGTCAGATTCCTTAGCTAGGCAGTAAACAAAGGTATGAAAAAAATTAAAAAAACAGCAAATCAGTTAAAAACGTATGTGTTCAATGTAACACGTGTCAATCACACTGGAAAAGGTATTAGGCTGCATGCTTTAGGTAAAAACAAATGACACAGGATCATTGATTATTTTACTCAAAACAAACACTGCAATAAAATATGTATATTCGTTGCTTTGGATGCCATTATGTTACAGGAGTTACAATGAGTGAGACAACTTAAGTAAAGGATTTTTTTACAGTGAAATAGGTAAGAATATATTATATAAAACATGCTTATCCATTGTATACATACATACATACATACATACATGCATCTCTCCCAATATATATATATATATATATATATATATATATATATATATATATATATATATATAAACTTATTTATAAATGGAACTTTGTCTCTGTGTGTGTGTGTGTCTGTGTGTGTGTGTGTCCATTACCTATAGACTCTGAAATGGCTGAACCGATTTTCTTGAAAATTTACACAGTTCTATTATAAGCGCCTGTGAGTGTTCTTAGCTAGGTTTTGTGTCGAGGTACCCACAATAAATATCGAAAAAAAATCAGGTTATAGAAGGAGTGGTCCGATTTTAATCAAATTTGATGCACTAATAGACAAAGACATAAGAAATGATATTCAGAAGTTTCAAGGTTGCAGTTCTTACAATAGTGAAGAAAATTGATAATATATATATATATATAAAAGGCAAGATGTTTGTGTGTGTGTGTCTGTTTATCTGCCTGTATGTCTGTATTTTTTTCAGCCCTTTTATTTTAGTTTTTGCTTCGGGTTTGGCTCTAAGTAGGTATAATTGTAGTTCTTACTCTCAGCCATGATACCATTTACTCAGAGGACTTATTTAGTCTTCAAAATTCAGTTTACGACGAAACGATATTCAGAAGTTTCAAGGTTGCAGTTCTTACAATAGTGCAGAAAATTTGATATTGAAACCAGGAATTCAAAATTTGACTTACATCCATTCATTTTTCTTTCAGTCTACGGTTTCGCTTTAACTGGAAACAACTATTGCTTTTTAGTCTTTCGTGCCAATGTCCAATGAGTCTGAGCTCCAGGACCATGGATTAGTTTTAAAGCTTTCATTACACCTGAGCAATGCCGGGCTATACTGCTAGTATTCAATACATGAATAAATGGTAGGTCTATAAATGTGTAAGGAATAAACAATACACATTAGTAGGAGTCTTTAAAAATAAGGAAATATTCATTATCATGTTTGTTTTAAATAATTTTCGATACAAAATAGTTTTTCACATTATTATTAGACTGTCGTATTCATAACAATTGTTTTTGTTAAGTGACATAACATTTACTTAAATCTTAAAAGCATATACATGGTTAAAGTAGATGCAGTTCTTACAATAGTGAAGAAAAGCGATAATATATATTTATAAAAGCTTTCATTACCCCCAAGCAACGCCAGGCTATACTGCTAGTATATGTATATATTTCAGTGTGTTCATATCTATTTATATACATTACAAATTAAACTGAGTACAAATGACTTTTATAAAAGAATGAAAAATGTTTGTAGATATTGATGTCATTCTGGGGTCTTCCTTTGTTTCTAAATTCATAAATTTGTTTTGTTCATGTCAAGTCACTATAGAACAAAAAGTGCTAGGTCTCGAAAAAATCTATTTAAAAATTTTTTTATCCATAATGTTGAATGTATTAAAATTATTCAACTTTTTAACAAAAAAATCTCAAGTTCATGTTAAAAATTGCCTCAAAACATTGTTGATTTATTTTTTAAGATGGAATGACCTATCATGACATGTCTCTAAATTGTATTTAGGTACATTGTATTTATTTTCAATATTTTAGTTGAATTGTTTGCCTATATTGCATATGATCCATTATTGTACATAATCAGGTAACAATAAAATTTGTATTTTATATGAATACTACCTTATGAAAATTGAGATGTACTAGGGTCTTGCATTATAGATTGGGGAGGGGCGTGAGACCCTTTTTGTAAATGTAAGAGCTGAATGTAAATTTGAAAACCGTTTTTTGATAGATAGATAGATAGATAGATAGATAGATAGATAGATAGATAGATAGATAGAACGAGACTGAGATAGATAGATAGATAGATAGATAGATAGATAGATAGATAGATAGGAACAGACTGAGATAGATAGATAGATAGATAGGAACAGACTGAGATAGATAGATAGATAGATAGGAATAGACGAGATAGATAGATAGATAGATAGATAGATAGGATAGATGAGATAGATAGATAGATAGGAACAGACTGAGATAGATAGATAGATAGGAGAGAGATAGATAGATAGATAGATAGATAGATAGGAACAGACTGAGATAGATAGATAGATAGATAGATAGATAGATAGATAGATAGATAGATAGATAGATAGGAACAAACTGAGATAGATAGATAGATAGATAGATAGATAGATAGATAGGAACAGAACTGAGATGAGATAGATAGATAGATAGATAGATAGATAGATAGATAGATAGATAGAATAGATGAGATAGATAGATAGATAGACAGATGAGATAGATAGATAGATAGATAGATAGATAGATAGATAGATAGATAGGACAGATGAGATAGATAGATAGATAGATAGATAGATAGATAGATAGATAGATAGATAGATAGATAGATAGATAGATAGATAGATAGATAGATAGATAGATAGATAGATAGATAGGAACAGACTGAGATAGATAGATAGATAGACAGACAGACAGGAACAGACGATAGATAGATAGATGAGATAGATAGATAGATAGATAGATAGATAGATAGGAACAGACTGAGATAGATAGATAGATAGATAGATAGATAGATAGATAGATAGAAAGAAACAGACTGAGATAGATAGATAGATAGATAGATAGATAGATAGATAGATAGATAGATAGATGTTTCTAAATTGTATTTAGGTACATTGTATTTATTTTCAATATTTTAGTTGAATTGTTTGCCTATATTGCATATGATCCATTATTGTACATAATCAAGTAACAATAAAATTTGTATTTTGTATGAATACTACCTTATGAAAATTGAGATGTACTAGGGTCTCGTATCATAGATTGGGGAGGGGCATGAAACCCTTTTGTAAATGTAAAAGCTGAATGTAAATTTGAAAACCGTTTTTTGATAGTTTTTTAAATTTTTTTGTACACCCCTGATATTTTAATGTTAGCATGCATTAGCAATTTTATGACAAAAAGTGTTTGCATAACAGAAAATGGAAAAATAGATTAAATATTATCACAAGTAAATAAAGTATATCAAGCATGATGTCCTTCAATCATTATGATTATATAAAATATGATAAAAAGCAAATAGTGTTTTTTCATTTGGAGTATTTTATAAAAACATTAAGTTAAAGAAACATCATTATAGCAGCTTTGTAACTATGTAACACTTGAAAGAAACCTTGGTTACTAACAATCCTTCCTTGTTGACTTTTATGCAAAACTAATGAAAATAATAATTAAGTTCAAAATTGCATAATTAATTGGATAAATCATCAAATGCTTTTTGTAGACAATAATGCTACCATAATAATTTTTATTCAGTCATACATAGCTCTGTGAACAACTTCCATGTTCTGGTACTAAAACTAGCACTCGTTAAGTGTTGGCTTTTATAAATTCTTCTGTGAGGTTTTTGGAGCTAATTGTGATATTTTATTTATTTATTTATTTTTTAATCATTTCACCCCAAGCAAGGCATTTCACTGCCACTGTTGTGCAGGGGGTTACATAGGGGAAAGTGATGAGAAAGAGTGGTTAGGGAGTTACATAGAGCAAAGTGATGAGAAAGAGTGGTTAGGGGGTTACATAGGGGAAAGTGATAGGAAATGTCAGAAGGAGGGTGATAGACGGGTAAGGATACCAAAGATGAGGGTTGCGTGGATGGAGAAAGTGTTTGAGAGAATGGGTGTGAGTTAGTGTGTTAGGAGGCGTCTATTGACCTTACATTTAAACTCCTGGAGATTGTAGCTGTCGGAGAAGCAAGTATATGAAAGGGAATTCCACAGGTGGGAAGTGCGAGAAAAGAAGCTGTTGGAGTAGAAATTGCAGTTACATCTTCTATGTATGTCTCAGATGTTAATGTTTTGTATATTTTGCTAATAGATAAACACTAAATGATATTTCTTTTTAACTAATACTATATTCTCTATATATGTTGACATGCTATGACAATTTTGGCATCTACTTTAACCATGTATATGCTTTTAAGATTTAAGTAAATGTTATGTCACTTAACAAAAACAATTGTTATGAATACGACAGTCTAATAATAATGTGAAAAACTATTTTGTATCGAAAATTATTTAAAACAAACATGATAATGAATATTTCCTTATTTTTAAAGACTCCTACTAATGTGTATTGTTTATTCCTTACACATTTATAGACCTACCATTTATTCATGTATTGAATACTAGCAGTATAGCCCGGCATTGCTCAGGTGTAATGAAAGCTTTAAAACTAATCCATGGTCCTGGAGCTCAGACTCATTGGACATTGGCACGAAAGACTAAAAAGCAATAGTTGTTTCCAGTTAAAGCGAAACCGTAGACTGAAAGAAAAATGAATGGATGTAAGTCAAATTTTGAATTCCTGGTTTCAATATCAAATTTTCTGCACTATTGTAAGAACTGCAACCTTGAAACTTCTGAATATCGTTTCGTCGTAAACTGAATTTTGAAGGCTAAATAAGTCCTCTGAGTAAATGGTATCATGGCTGAGAGTAAGAACTACAATTATACCTACTTAGAGCCAAACCCGAAGCAAAAACTAAAATAAAAGGGCTGAAAAAAATACAGACATACAGGCAGATAAACAGACACACACACACAAACATCTTGCCTTTTATATATATATATATATATTATCAATTTTCTTCACTATTGTAAGAACTGCAACCTTGAAACTTCTGAATATCATTTCTTATGTCTTTGTCTATTAGTGCATCAAATTTGATTAAAATCGGACCACTCCTTCTATAACCTGATTTTTTTTATTATCGATTTTCGATATTTATTGGGGGTACCTTGACACAAAACCTAGCTAAGAACACTCGCAGACGCTTATAGTAGAACTGTGTAAATTTTCAAGAAAATCGGTTCAGCTGTTTCGGAGTCTATAGGTAACGAACACACACACACAGACACACACAGAGAGACAAAGTTCCATTTATAAATAAGTTTAGATTGCTACCAAAGTGCTACTATATTACTACTAGTGTTCCTGCTATATATTTATAGTTTCTTAATAAAATCCATATGCAATGTTATTGGTCCTGACCTGGCATTGCAGCTTCAGCCACTGTCATAATGTAGGGTCCCTGTGTCTTTTTCTATAAATATTTTTGCATTAATTGTAATTTGCACTGTGTAATGTTAAGTGTATATGATTAATATTCACTAAAAAGTTAATCAAACAGTGAAATTAGTATCTACCAGCCTAATGTCATCATTTCCTTTGAAAAAAACATAGATGTCTACTCAAACATGTCTCCACAAATATATTGTTTACAGTGAGGAGAAATAATGCCTAAACAAAACATTCATTAATAATGCTTCATTTTGTTTCTAGAAGGAACTTTTTCAGATTAATAATGGTTTTATCATGGGTATCAATCTTCAAAGATATGTGAGGGAGAAGAAATACAACAAATACTAGTTGCAACTTTACAACAAAAATACTAATTATACACGGATAATCAGCTTTAAATTTAAATTTTTAAATATATTTTGTTTACTATATCTAGATGTGATAAGAATCTGAATGTGGTCAGTAGGATTATGGATTGATTGGGAAAGCAAGCTAGAATAGATAGATAGTTATGAACAAATATATAAAGATAGATAGATAGGAACAAACTGAAATAGATAGAAAGATAGATAGATATACAGACAGAAAGGAACAGACTGAGATAGATAGATAGAAAGAAACGGACAGACAGAAATAAAAAGATTAAGATAGATAGATAGATAGATAGATAGATAGATAGATAGAAAGGAACAGACTGAGACAGACAGACAGACAGACAGACAGACAGACAGACAGAAAGGAACAGACTGAGATAGATACATAGAAAAAAGTTAATCAAACAGTGAAATTAGTATCTACCAGCCGAATTTCATTATTTCCTTTAAAAAAAAGCAACTTTACAACAAAAATACTAATTATACAAGGATACTTAAGTTTTATTTTAAAATTTTATATATATTTTGTCTACTGTATCTAGATGTGATAAGAATTTGAATGTGGTCAGTTAGATTATGGATTGTTTAGGAAAACAAAGCAGAATATATAAGTATGAACAGATATATAGAGAAAGATAGATAGGAACAGACGGAGATAGATAGATAGATAGATAGATAGATAGATAGGAACAGACTGAGATAGATAGATAGATAGACAGACAGACAGGAACAGACTGAGATAGATAGATAGATAGATAGATAGATAGATAGATAGATAGATAGATAGATAGATAGATAGGAACAGACTGAGATAGATAGAAACAGGTAGAGATAGAAAGAAAAATAATGAACTTACTTATTTGGTAGCTAGACATTATGAATTTAAGCACAGAACAAGATTGGCAAGAAGGTTTCACAAACTTACTGTTGAAATTACTTGATGTGACCATAACTTTTTTAACATATAAAACATATTCATTGCAAATCTAACCCTACATTTTCTGTTCACAGTTTCCTCTCCAGTATTTCTCACTTGTGAAACTCTCTTCCATCTTCTTGTTTTACAGTCAACTTTGACCTTCAAAAGTTTAAATGCAATGTCAAAATGTCTTTTTAATTCCTGTTCAATTATTGTTATGTCACCTAAATAATGCTTTTAATTTTTTCATATTCTTTCACACTTAATAGTCTCTTGTGTCTTAGTGGATTTAGTGACTTGCTTGAAGTGAAATTATTAAAAGAAAATTCCTAAAATTGGAGTATTGGGTCAAAGCCATACCAACTGATTCAGTTTTTGAACTGAATCATTCAGGGTTGGGTTACTAGTCTCAATAACCAAGCTGGATTACCTTACCAAAATAAAAGGAACCTATTACCCTGCTATTTACGTAACTGTTAAGAGAGAAATATTCATATTTTCCCCAGGGCATTAGTACAAAGTGAACCCAAACATTACCAGCCAGAGTTTGAACTTGGTCCACTAATTCCATTCTCTGTCTTATTAACCATTAGACCTCCCACGCCAATTGTTGCAAATACTGTCTTTACTTCAATAAAAGAAAATTTAGGTCAGTAGAAAAACCCCACCTACAGTCACAGGTTTACTGATCTTGTGTAGATATTTGTAATAAATCCAATCCTTGCAGCAGCTTGGGTCAAACCATTATGACTGTGTGCTACTTTAACAATTAAATAAGAGAGGCTGTCTTTGACATATGTTGGTCTAGGAAAACAATAATGTGATAAAAAGAACAAAGAGCTAAATACTAATGTTTATTATTATTAATTTTAAAAAAGGTATTATTGTCCTGTGTTCCAACTTAAATAAAATATCACAATTATGCATAATTTTGTTTACAAATGACATCTATCTCAATCTTTTCCTATCTATCTATCTATCTATCTATCTATCTATCTATCTATCTATCTATCTATCTATTTCAGTTTGTTCCTATTTATCTTTCTCTGTATATTCATTCATAACTATCTATCTATTCTAGCTTGCTTTCCCAATCAATCCATAATCTAACTGACCACATTCAGATTCTTATTACATTTAGATATAGTAGACAAAATATATTTAAAAATTTAAATTTAAAGCTGACTATCCTTGTATTGATTGATTATTTAGTGAATATTAATCATATACACTTAACATTCAGTCAGTTAAGTGCCATACGTGAAACACACTTGGGCAATCATATCTCGAAAGAGACATGACTGACTGGGCAGAAGATTATCCCGCATTAGGTTGCCATTGCTTTTTGTGGTAGACTGGTTGCTGACCAAGGCTACAGAACCCAATCTGTCCTATTATTTAACCTATAACTGGAGGGAAGAGACGGATTAATACCTTTCCCAAGGGTATTTGAGCGTAAGTGAATGCAACGAATTCAACTGGAATTTGAAGTTGGCTTCCTGATTTCTCGTTCCGAGCCAATATCCACTGCACCACGACGCACATCCGCTGCACCACAACACACATCTGCTGCACCACGACGCACATCCGCTGCAGCATGACGCACACCTGCTGCACCATGAAGCACCTACATAACATTACACAGTGAAAATTACAAATTAAATTCAGTATCAGTATGCAAAGTTCTGACATCCAGGTTTTTTATATTAAAAATCCAAACATCTAAATTTTAAATAATAATAAAATTATGTAAGTAATAAAGTGCATTGTGATGTCATGGATATTGGCTCCAAATAAGAAATGGGAAAGCCGAGTGTGAATTTCAAATTCATTTTATTCACGTCTGGACAAATACCCTTGGGAAAGATATTATTCCATCTCTTCACTTTCCAGTTATGGGTTGAAAAGCAGGACAAATTGGGTTCTATAGCCTTGGTTGGCAACTAGTCTACCACAGAAACTAATAGCAATCTACTATAGGAAAATCATGAAGAAGCCTAGTCAGTCATGTCTCTTTCAATACATGATTGCCTGTGTATCATGTATGGTAATTAACTGACTGACTGAATAAAATAAGAAAAGAGAAAACAAGTATATACCTGTTAAATAAATCATTTCTATTTACAAACATATGTACATGAATATACATCAAAAGAGTCAAAAAGGAATCAAAATTGTCTTTATTTGAGTTAAAGTCATTGGGTAGTTGGTCCACAGTAAAATTTGTGCTTTAGAAAAAACTTTTAATAGTTGGTCCACAGTAAAAAGTCTATATTCGAGAAAAGACTGTTCAGTAGTTGATATATGCAGCTTGGTCGTCAGTGAAGATTCACTGATCAACACTGTTGATGTTATTGGGGATGAGTCGTTTGAAGTCACTAACACATGTTTCTTTGGACATACACCAGGAAGTAGGAAAAAGCTATGAAGCCACATCTTGTTTTTGAATGGTTTGGAGATCTCTGTTCTTGTGAAGTTGAAACCTGAGTTTTTATGACAGAATTTTTCTGAAAGTATGCCTGAGAAAAGTAAGATTTACTTTTCTCTGATTGGTTAAATATTTCACATGATGATGTTAGTTTATAACCAATAGACACTTTGATTTAAGTCCTGTGTATTGTACTGTGTCATCTTTTTAGCATGTTTGTAAAAATTGTCTGTTATTGGATAGAAAATAAAGTTTGGGTCTGTTTTAATATACTATCTATATGGGTATACAATTGTGTTGGAAATACAGTTTATCTCCTTTCTGTTAAAAATGGCAACAAAAAATGAAACCGTGTCTATTTATCAGTTAGTCAGTTAAGTGCAATATGCGATACACAGTTTGGGCAATCATGTCTCAAAAGAGATATGACTGACTGGGCAGAAGATTATCCTGCAGTAGGTAGTCATTACTTTCTATGGTGGACTGGTTGCCAGCCAAGGCTATAGAACCCAATCTGTCCTATTATTTAAACCATAACTGGAGAGAAATTAAATTCTTGGCAATTGTAGCTATCAGGGAAGCAAGTATATAGAAGGGAGTTCCATAGGCAAGAAGTCCAGGAAAAGAAACTGATAGAGTAGAAGTTGCAATTACATTTGATTGGTTTCACTGTAAAAGGATGGGACCTAGTTGCTAGTCTAGTAGCTCGAGTAAATTCAAGCAGAGGGGTCACCAGGGAGCTACACACATCAGGGAAGAGTTGTGAAAGAAACATAAACAGTTAATTAAAATACAATATGGATTATTTTTTATTTCTTAAAACCATTTTTCTTATATTCTTCAGAAAAATTTGGTAGCAAAAAATACAATTGTGTCATAGCAATGCTAACAGAAAACAAGCACATAATTTACAGAAACTAAAAAATTGATGACATAACATAAATATGACAATAACCTTCAGATTGCATACAAAAAATAGTTCAATGTTTAATATTAGATATTTCCTTATATGGAAATTTTTTTTTTTTAATCATATCATCCCGAGCAAGGTGGTATCGCCACTGATGTGCAGGGGGCTACATAAGAGTAAAAGGATTAGAAGAGAGTGAGGAGGAGGACGAACCAGTTAGAAAGGAGCACGAGAAGGATGGGAATACAGGTGTGATGACAGTTGCAAAGGTGGAGAGAAAGGAAAGGATCTACAGGACAGTGTGGGAAGAACTGGGGTCAAGTAGTTAAGAGATGAGTATTGACCTTGCATTTAAATTCCTGGAGGTTCACCATTCATTGACCAAACAGCCATGTTACTTTTGGTGGACTTACCCAACTCCAGGTAGGTCTTGTAACCTTTCAGTCCAAAAGCACCTCTACATATTGAGGTGGCTTACGGCCATATCACGTTGAATACATCGGTTCTCACTCGATCACCAAAGTTAAGCAACGTTGAGCATGGTCAGCACTTAGATGGGTCACCACTTGGGAATACCAGGTGCTGTATTTAGTGACGGATGTGCGTTGTGGTGCAGTGGATATTGGCTCAGAAAGAGAAATCGGTGAGCCGAGTTCAAATTTCAGTTGAATACCTTAAGCAATAGTACTCTTGGGAAAGGTATTAATCTGTCCCTTCCCTCCAGTTATTGGTTAAATAACAAGGGTAGGACTTGGGGACCCAGCCCTTAAAAACAAATCCCTATGAATCTTGATACTCGAAAAGAAAAATGTATTACTAGACACAAAACTTATATAAAAACAACAATAAATTGTTGAAAGAAAAAGGTATTACCAGCAATAAAGAAATAAAATTTAGTTGGCAATAAATGACCCGCCAAGGTTGATATGCCATAAGAACAAAACAACCAAACAACCAACCAACATATTAAGGTTGTCTGTTAGTATAAGTAGCTAGATTGCACCTATCACTAGTTTCTAAAGCCTGTTATGTAGCTTACAGCACCCGGTATTCTCCAGATTATCTGATTACTGACCAGGCTCAACATTGTTTAACCTGAGTGACTGGACAAGAAGCAGTGGACTGGACAAGAAGCAGTGTTTCAACTTTTGGTTTAAATTTATAAAATCTTTCTATTAAAACAATTTTTCAAAATAAAACAGTAACTAGGATGTGTATTGTGGTGCAGTGGATACTGGCTCAGAACGAGAAATTAGAGAGATGAGTTGAAATTCCAGTTGAATTCATTGCAATCACCTACATGGGAAAAGGTATTAATTTGTCACTTCTCCCTCCAGTTATGGGTTAAATAGCAGAACAGATTAAGTTTTGTAGCCTTGGTTGGCAACCAGTCTACCACAGAAATTAATGGCAACCTACTGTGAGAAAATCTTATGTCCTGTCAGTCATGTCTCTTTCAAGACATGATCACCGAAGTATGTATCATATATCACTTAAGTGACTAAAGCAGTAGCTATTATTACTATTTCAAGTATTGTTGGGGAGAGGCTTCTTTCTTAACTGTTTGTCTGAAGAAGTGTAGAATATCAGCATCTTGGTTATGTCATTATTTTATCTTTGTATTACATGTAATATCCATTTCAATTGTTGCTGCTGTTGGAAGCCCTCAATTGGTATGGGTTCTGTTATTTGGTACAATTCTTTGTTTGTGATTCTGTAGCACTAGGCTGCAAAATTTCAAGGATGTTTGTTCTTTTCATTTTTTTTTTTTCACTTATGTAGAAGTCACACATCAAAATGACTAACATAGCCAAACTATTGTAAATAATTTTCAATGTTTGATTTGGATATTTTGAGTATATTGATTATCTCACACATTGTATGATATTGATTCTTGAGTTATGTCTTGATTTGCTTGCTATTGACCTGAACTAGTTTACCCAACAGTCAAGCATTAGTAAGAGAGTATTCAGTCAGTCTGTTAAGTGCCATACGTGAAACACGCTTGGGCGATCATGTCTCAAAAGAGACATGACTGACTGGGCAGAAGATTATCCCGCAGTAGGTTGCCATTGCTTTCTGTGGTGTGCGTTGTGGTCCAGTGGATATCGGCTCGGAATGAGAAATCGGGGAGCGGAGTTTGAATTCCAGTTGAATTCATTGCATTCACTTAAGCGCAAATACCCTTGGGAAAGGTATTAATCCGTCTCTTCCTTCCAGTTATGGGTTAAATAACAGGACAGATTTGGTTCTATAGCCTTGGCTGGCAACCAGTCTACTGCAGAAAAAGAGAGTATTATCAGGCATAAAGCTTTATAAATCTTTTTTGATACATTCAGTTATTCACAATATTTTCTCCATTAACTTTGCAAAGCATTTTTTTTTTTTGCATTTCAGGTACATTTTTGTCATTCTTAACTAAATAAAAAGCATATGTCGAAAAGTATTCCTTAATTTTTTTCTATCTTCAATGTTCAAATTAATCACACTCCTCCCACGTCTATTGAACAGGTGAAGAAGCTCATCCCTTGTTCCTTGTTTAGGATGTGGTTTCCGGCTTTCTCTTTTCCAATCTTTTCACTCTTTTCTTTATTTTTTTTTTCAATTGGAGTAGATAGACTAAACTATCACCGGGTTCACACTCCACCCACGTCTATTGAACAGGTGAAGAAGCTCATCCCTTGTTCCTTGTTTAGGATGTGGTCTCCGGCTTTCTCTTTTCCACTCTTTTCATTGCTACGTAGCCCCCTGTGCTTCAGTGGTGTTACTGCCTTGCTCGAGGTGATATGATTAAAAAAAAAAAACAGAAAAAGGAGTTATGCTAATTTACATTCAGCCTGCTGTCCTCATCAGTGTTGTTACTATCACAATCTTTTAGCCATTGTGGTGCATTGGCTATCGGCTCGGAACAAGAAATCAGGGAGCCGAGTTCAAATTCCAGCTGAATTCATTGCATTCACTTACGTGCAAATACCCTTGGGAAAGGTATTAATCCATCTATTCCTTCCGTTTATGGGTTAAATAACAGGACAGATTGGGTTCTATAGCCTTGGTCGGCAACCAGTAGGTTAACATTGCAGAAAGCAATGGCAACCTATTGCGGGATAATCTTCTGCCCAGTCAGTCATGTCTCTTTTGAGACATGATCGCCCAAAGCGTGTATCACGTATGGCACTTAACTGACTGACTGTCTTGCATTCTTTACATGTTCGTCAATTTAAATAACCTTCAGGGAATGTCAGACTGAACCCTCTGCAGAGGAATTTTTTTAAAAATCAATTCACCTGCAGCAAGGTGATAATGCCTCTAAGGCACAAGGAGTTACTGAGAGTAAAAAAAATGTGAGAATACAATTCTAAACAGGAAACAAGGGATAAACCTCTACTCCTATTTAAATGATCAGGGAGGAGTGTAAACTGGAGAATAGTTGAACCCATGGCCGTATCTGACTATCGGGCACACATGGCACTGGTCTGGGCCGATCCGTGCAATCATAGTGAAAATCCGGGCAAGGAAAAATGTCTTTGTCAGAAATCAAACTAAACAATTCATGAAGAAAGAAAAAGAAAGAAAGAAAGAAAGAAAGAAAAAAAAACGAAGAAAACATCCGAATGAACGCAGTAAAAATCTGTTTGTTTATTTATTAATTTTGGAAGAAAAGACTGGTTATACTCGGAAAGTCCAAACCCGATTTCCTGCTTTCGTTCACATTCTGTGCCTAATTTCCATTGGAATAGCCAAAAAAATCTGCAAAATTATAGTTTCTGGAAACGGATGACACTGATGACGTCATCACATTGTCAACGAATAAATCCAGGAAATTTCCTTTGTGCCTGGTGTTTTTTAGCATCAGCTACGGCCCTGGTTGAACCTATGTACTCCTGTTAGCTCATCTAGTTCTTATTTAGTACTACTCACCCTGTTTCCACTAAGACTATACTACCACTCCCATTTATTGAGCTTAGAATTACTATACCACCAAATTCATGTATAAATACTGTTATCCACTAAACAACAGGTAAAACAGGACTAAAAATAACTGAGTATTACTAAAAAACATCAAATATATAAAATGAGATATCCTTAAGCATGAACATCAGAACAAGAACAATATATACCTGTAGTTTAAATAAAGTGTTCAGTTTGACACTCCCTGAC
Source organism: Ascarosepion bandense (assembly GCA_037127315.1). NCBI lineage: Eukaryota > Metazoa > Mollusca > Cephalopoda > Sepiida > Sepiidae > Ascarosepion > Ascarosepion bandense. The sequence goes on from JBBBDQ010000118.1 coordinate 2,508,306, forward strand.
TGTTAATTTGGATTAAGAAATACCTGAAAAAGGTTGGAGTCGCAATGGCTGAAACAAAGATGAAAACAATAGATGGAATATTAATAAATATAAGTTAATTAGGCAGACATGACAGCTGCTACAATGCAGTCAAAATAGATCATTTTTAAAGTTATTTAAAACTAAATTGCTCCATTGTCTAACAACAATAAAACAAACATTTTGTTTAACCATATACTTGAAGAGGTGATGACATTCACCAGATAATATTCTTTTAGTCTCTAAAATACTATGAAGGAAAAAAAAGTGCTGCATGTCTATTCAACAACTTCTATATTTTCTGTTGCAATTTTTGAGATGCAGCATTATCATTATTTTATTATTATACAAGTTCTACACTCAAGATTGTCCCACAAGATAATATTCTAGATGATTAAAGTATTGGTTCATGAATTTAGTTGAATAGTAATTATGAATTCAATCCATTGGTTGGGTAGTACAGATTCAGTGGAGTAACTTTAACTGAGCAGTATTAAAAATATGAACAAGACAAGATATACCTTGACATAGAGAGTAGTATGAGAGCAGCCTGCTCTTGTAAATTAAATTAAGAGTTCAGAAGGTTACTTGGATCAATACAACTTAAAAGGAAAAGGCTTGAGGGTTCAAACAGACAAAAAGTCGTGATATTAACAACAAAGATGAGGATATTAATCTGAGTGAAAATAATGCAAATAACTTCTGAATCCCTCCCTCCCATCCAGTTATGGATTAAATAACAGGACAGATTGAGTTCTATAGCTTTGGCTGGCAACCAGTCTATCGCAGAAAGTAAGAGCAACCTACTGTAGGATAATTTTCTGCCTAGTCAGTCTTGTCTCTTTTGAAACATGATCGCCCATGCATCTATCATGTATGGCACTTAACTAACTGATTATAGGATCACCTATCCAACCAACATCTGTTAAAAATTGATATGCCTTTTTCATATTAGGAACCAAATTCCTAATTAAACATATGTAATATAAAACATTTATTAATATTTTAAAATCTGATTACAAAATTTACAGCTGTTGTCATTGAGATAAATACTTAAATACTTATATAAATACAGTAGCGACCATAATATAAGGAATGGAAACAACAAAGACATAAATATGTGGATTACTTAAAAAGTAATGCATGATTAGCAATGAAATGTTTACCAAATAAAGATTAGGGTGTAATGCATAAATATTATACAAAGTTACAAAAACTTACATAATAGTTTTTTTTCTTAAATAAAGATTAAATAGAACAAAGGGAATAAGCTACTGGACAAAAGTTAAGGAATAATCTTGTTAATACTTGATTGTGAACAAAATATGAACAAAATTTAATATTTGTCAAATATCCCCTTATTTTCAATGACTTCTCTACATCGTTGACCATATGATTTAATTAATTTCTTGCAAAAATCAGCAGTAATTCCCTCCCATTCAACTTTCAATAACTCCCACAGGTGATCCTGGTTTTTTAGGTTTCTTTTCTGAGCCCTTTCTTCAATTATCTTTCAAACATTTTCTATTGGATTCAGGTTGAGGCTCTGGGCTGGTCACTTCATTAGACCGATTCCTTCTTCAAATAAAGCCATAACCTTCTGAGCAAGAAAATAGGAGATTCATAAAGATTATGGTGTAATCTTGGTACCACATGCTGCTGAAGAAGTCTTTTGTAAATCTCAGCATTGATATTGCCATGTATGCAGATGATAGGGCCAACTCCTGCAGATGAAATCATTCCCCACACTATCACACTGCCGCCACCAAACTTAACGGTTTTTTTGACACATTGAGAAGATGGTCTTTCACCTGTTCTACGGTGTACATAAGTTTTGCCCTCACAACCAAATATAGTAAACTTGGACTCGTCACTAAAATAAACTGTATCTCACCGTGCGTCAGTCCAAACAACATGTTCTCTTGCATACTCCAAGCGTGCTCTTTGGTTTTGCTTTGAAATGAGAGGCTTTGAGGCCAGAATAAGGGCATGCAATCCTGCATATTTTAAACTGCAAGGAACTGTGAGATCTTATTATCTGTGTCTTCATCGAATTTACAGGCAATTGATATAGCAGTTTCAAAACGTTTTTTTGTAGATATTCTAACAATTCTTTGATCTTCTTTTTGCAATGTTTTTAGAGATCTGCTGGTTTTTGGTTTTGCATCTAACGTTTTATACCTGCTAATTACACGATGAATGACACTTTTAGACCTATGAACAATATCAGAAATTTCTGAAATTGACTTTTTTTCTTGATAGTTAGCAATAATGAGTTTTTTTCTTCAAAAAAGAGTGTTTTGCTTGTAGAATTTGCCATATTGCTTAAAAATAAAGTCATAATGATTAATGAACTTTTGCTTATTGTTGAAAAGCTCTATCGAGTTTTTTAACAGTGTAAATTAAAAGTTTATGTAAATTATTAATATCATTCCTTAACTTTTGCCCAGTAGCTTATTTTATTTGTTCCATTTAATCTTTATTTAAAAAACTATTACGTAAATTTTTGTAACTTTGTATAATATTCATGCATTACACCCTAATCTTTATTCGATAAAAATTTCATTGCTAATCATGCTTTACTTTTTAAGTAATACACATATTTATGTCTTTGTTGTTTCTGTTCTTTATATTATGGCCGCTACTGTATGTTTAAATATTTTTTATTTGTATACTAGCTTACTTAGAAAACTCCTTTTTTTTTCTTCTTTTTTTTTTTTGAAGAGTGGGTGTAACTCTTAAAAACATTTGTCCCTTTGCCAAGCTCTACCAAGCAACTTCAGCCATTAATTCACACATGCTTATCAGGTTGATAACTCACTGCCTTCCCTGTCTGTCTTCGTTATATGTCTAATAAATTTTAGCTATCTTTTTCTGATTCTGGATATTATTGTAAAAAATTGCATATCTGTTGTAATTGTCGTTCATGGTGACATTCAAGCCAAAATAGTGCAATGACTTGCTGGTTCCTTTTGCACCAGGGTTACCCTGTCCCTCCTCCCAGAAATTCCTCTGTACACTGGTAAAGCTGTTGGCTTTTGAGGTGCAGTTCCTATGCCCAGGCTGGTGACTGGCTAATGGTCACTTGGCACAGGTGGATTGGGGAGAGGTGTTCTCCTTCACCAGTCAGGTCAAGAAACCCTTTTAACTACCCTTACACAGTTTAGCTGGTAGATTGATGCCATTAACTGGGGTGTGGTTGTTACAGTACCCATGTGAGTTCTTGAAGCCATATGTTAAAGTCGGATGTAGACCATGGACCATAACAGTTCTGTATCCCAAGTCCCCTGAGTAAAGCAGGAAATACCACTAAAGCAGGTACTATCATTAAATCAAAGGTACTATCACTAATGATGGACATCCAAATCATATTATAAGAATTTATATTGCATTTAGAATCTTATTTTTACCAGATTTTTATTCCATTTGATTATAATACTGCTTTCACTCAAGAATGTTAGTAAAACTCATTAATCATATCATGCCAACTTCCTTGGGTTATGGAGTTGCACTGGAGGTGTTAGTTGGGCAGAATCTTAATAAATTTTACCTAATTTAATTTGAGTTTGAAATTCTCCAAGGCTTTTCATATTTGATGAGCTCAAATTAATATTTTTAAACTGGAGTTTTTCCGCCAGATTCCAATTCACTTAACCACTCTCACATATTTGTCTCCTTTTAATATCTCTTTTTCTTCATTCTGAATTATTATATTTCTTAATATCTCAAATCACTAAACCCTTTCCAAGCACTAATATGATTTAACCAGGATGACTGCCCTCTTACAATGTAAACTTGCAACCAAATTTTTATTTTATATTTGTTTTTCTTCTTTATGTTCAATAATAAAATAATTGATGTTTTTCTTAGTTATTAACAATTCAGTTTCTTTTATCTTTTTTTTTAATATTTCACCTCAAGTTAGGTTTCAACACCACAATGTTCTTTAAAGGTCAGTCAGTTAAGTGCCATACGTGATACACGCTTGGGCGATCATGTCCTGAAAGAGACATGACTGACTGCACAGAAGATTATCCCACAGTAGGTTGTCATTACTTTCTGCGGTAGACTGGTTGCCAGCTAAGGTTATAGAACCCAATCTGTCCTGATATTTAACCCATAACTGGAGGGAAGAGATGGATTAATACCATTCCCAAGGGTATTTGTGCATATGTGAATACAAAGAATTCAACTGAAATTTGAACTCTGCACTAATTGAAGGTATGCTTCGTATAAACACATTTTAGAACAGTTACAACTGACTAAAATCTCCTTGGATGCATCTATGGAGTTTCTGCAACAATTAAAGTTAATTGAAAAATTCACTACATCTATGGGTAATGCTGAAGCATAGAGCATATTGAATTACCTTGCATGCTGCAAATACTGTGATAAAAAGCATGACCAAAACAAGAAAAAAAAATGTCCGACTTTAGAACAAGTCTGCTGGAATTGTGATAAGGAAAAAGCTGTTTTCAGTTTGTATGCAAGTATAAAAGGAAAATAGAGTAGAAAATTGAAATAACCCTCAGGAAAATGCATCTGTATTTGTGATACAAAGGCATAAGGAGTAAAGTGCCAGAGAAAAAATAAATAGAATGGTAAACTCTTGTAAGTAAATACATGGAATGATGTCACCCTATTTCCAATAAATTTTTCTGAGAACAAATGGGCAAATCCAAGTTAAAGAAAAGTTGGCTTAAACTAAGATAGTTTGATATTTTTTTTTAATCATATCACCTCAAGCAAGGCGGTAACACCACTGATGCACAGGGGGCTACTTAAGATTGGAAAAGAGAAAGCCAGAAACCACATCCTAAACAGGGAACAAGGGATGAGCCTCTTCACCTGTTCAATAGACGTGTCTTCATCCTTAACACTGCTCTGTCCTTCTTTAAATAATTTCGCCCATTTGTAGAATGTTTTTGGCTGAAACATGTGGCACCATACACAGTTGACATTCTCCTATGAATTTCAACTGGTTTACACCCTTCAGCAACCAAAAACTTGATAACTGACTTCTGTTCAATCCTGGAGCATGCTTCTTGGTTGGTCATCTTTGTTAATCTCCAAAACTCTCAAAGTTTTTTTTTTCAATCTGCAAAAAAAATTAAATCCCTTTGAAAAAGAAGTAAAAAAAAACAATTTAAAAAAAGTAAGCTTCTATCTGTATTAGAAGTTCTTATACCGAAAAATTCACCTTATTTATTGAATGACCCTTGTAACTATTGTTCATTTTTTTTCTGATGATGATATGTGTTAATTGTTTATTATATTTGTTTCCTATAACTTTAAAGAATCAGTATTGTGAAAAATTTACTAGAAACAATGAAAAGGAAATTTATACAAAGTGGGTACAGAAAAGTTCTTGACATAACCAAGAAGACCCTCCCCAAACACAAAAATCATGTGCTTTATCAGATTTTAAGAAGTGGGTAAGCTGAGGAATCCACTCATATATATATTTTAAAAAACATTGTGGTGTTGAAACCTGGTAGCAAGTAAGTGGTATGCATTCTGTTCTTTAATATATTGTTAGCTCTGCATATTCAGTTCATTCGTGTTGGTTGTGCATTGAGCATTTTTTTAAACTAGTGTCTTCTGGTCTAACCAGCCACTATTTGACTGGTGTGTGTTTGTGTGTATATTATATATATATATATATATATATATATATAGTGGTGAAGGTATGTACAGAATCATTCACACTTTTTGGAAATACTGATAGCACAGAATCAGTGCAAAATGGTGAACACAGACCTCAGGTTTTATTAGTCTCAAAGTTGAATCTCTCTGGAAGAAACACCAATAACATAGTACAGTTTCTTTCAACTGACAATGCTATACAAGAACAAAGTTAATAGAAATGTTTGTGACAACTATTTTGGAATATCTCGACTTTCAATTGATTGTAGAATATTAGCTAGACTGATTCTGAACAGGATTAAGCATGTTGTCAATGAAATTTAACTGGAACCAGGAGTTGTATATAGTGTTTATGAATTTTACTAAGAAAGTCAATGCTGAAAATCATAAAGCACTCTAAAAAGGTCCTAAAAAAGCTTGTTGAATGTAATAATCTCCTTTTACAAGAGAATGAAAGCTGCTGTTGATGAGGAATTCTCTGATTCCTTTGATCTTACAAACAGCATTTTTTTTTGCACTTTTCTTTTGAGTAATGCTCAAATATGCCTTTGATGACATGGACACTAGTATTAAATTTCACTTTTGAACCAGTGGTGGCCTTTTCAACGATCAGCAGTTTAAAGCTAAAACACTTCTTCAAACTAGCATCATTTGTAATCTGCAGAGGAATCCCAAGAACTCATTCACTACTTCTCTCTTGCATGCAAAACTTTTGACCTTACCATTAGCATAAAGAAAACAGATGTAATCCACCAACTGCTTCCTTGTCCAAGGCAGATTCGTGATGTCAGACAACCTCCACCAGTTCATTAATTCCTAGACACAGATTAATTCCTAGACACAGATTAATAGGAAGAACTTGAAGAATATGAAGTCATTTATATATTTAGGAAGTAAAATGAATGCAAATGGATCCATTGATAAAATTACAAATCAGATTACCAAAGCTACAAGTGCATTTGGGAATCTTTGCCATTTTCTATAACATGAGAGAGATATCAAATTGGACACCAAAATACTGGTTTATACAGCAACCGTTTTAACCACACTGTTGTACAGCTCAGAATCATGAACTCCATATAGGTTCCATATCAATCAGCTGGATGTCTTCCACAAATGTTGTCTCCACCCGATCTGTAGTAATATATTTGATGATAGAATGTCCAGTGCTGATTTCACAAAATGCAACATTGGTGGAATTGAGACTTCTTGGCTGGTCTTGTTGCAAGAATGATTTTTTTTTCTTCTAAATACCACGTCACAATTTTGTTCTATGTGCCACATGGCATTTTTATTCTATGTGACATTTTTTCTGATAAGAGTCATATTCCTTCATGTCTTCATAACATTTTTTATTTTTTATACCAAATGACCTGTTTTATTAGTATCATTTTCCATCGTGCTAATAGAGCCATATGACATTTTTGTATATCATGGTTTTTAATTGTTTTTATTTAACACAATCAACTCTACAAATCAAGGTAAAAAGGAACCAATTAGGTATTTAGTGTTATTTAGAAAAATGATAATAAAAGCATAGGCAAAAGTTTCTGTGGTTGATGCAATGTGCATCAGAGGTAATGCACAACACAAAGCACATGTGGAAATGCATAAGGAGAAAATAATTAAGTATTCTGAGAAATATTCAATGAGATCATAAATTTTAAGAATAGATTTGATTTTCTATTCATTTGTTCAATCATAAAACTTGTTGAATTTTCTTCTTGGCTCTTTGTTAAATCAATCAAATTTTTTGCTTATTTCTTTCATTAATTTCTTTAAAGATTCTTTGATTATCATTATATATCATCATGTCAAGTCTTTAATCACAATTGCATTATGGGTAATTTATTTAAATCAGTCCTCTTCTAAGTGTTTGATATAAGCATCTGGAAGATGACAGGGCTATCCATGAGGTTAGAAAATGCCTAGAGGTGAAAAGGGGTTTACTGAAATTTCAAAAACAAAAGCTAATATTTGTATAAGAAATAAAAGTCTTTAAAATACAATTTACAATCTAGTTTTTATTGCATATTTTATGAGTAGTGGAAGAGACTATAAGCAAATATTTTCATTATTTATTTACTTATTTATGTATATGCATATCCATTTATCTATGTCTATTCATATCCATCTGTGTCTATACATATCTATCTATCTATCTATCTATCTATCTATCTATCTATCTATCTATCTATCTATCTATCTATCTACACCCTTGTGCAAATTAATTGAAACAAAATGAATAATGTCTTCCTAGGATTTTTCACAATTTTCCTGGTTGTGTATATGCCATCTCTTAGCGTTATTTTTCTCTTTTGACCACATTTTCTTTTACCTCTTGGACTGATGGATCCAGTTTGTTTATTTGCCTTGATAACACAACTGACAGCTGAAAGGCTGGCACCAACAATATCTGTGATCCTTCTTTAAGGCTTGCCAGTGTGGCTGTGCAACATTACAATTTTTGTACGCTTCCTTGGAGTAATGTCCATTGCAGACATTAGCCAAAGGACAACTAATCAACAATTGAGACAATAGTGTCTGGGCATGATAAAAATCGGATGCTATCATGGATAATGCACTATTTTTCAATATCAAACAAATTTCATCATACATCCCAAAAATAGATTCATATTACTGCACACCACTGCAAATAACCTAATCTGAGGGAAAAAAATAGAAATCGATTACACTCTGCCACTCCAATGGGTCTAAAACTGACCGTATGGTGAAAGAAAAGAAACTAAAGCAGTTGTTTCAATTAATTTGCACAAGGGTGTATGTCTATGCATATTTATCTATATCTATGCATATCTATTGTGGTGGATAAGAAATTAAGAATTAAAAACATTTTGGAAAAACCCAGACCATGACTAAAAACATTTAGGAAAAACCTAAAGTAAAATTACACACCCGCAAAAGTGGATTCAAATGACTATTCACAAGTCAGTGCAAAAAGCAAATCCTGAATTCTGATTGGATTAAAAACAGAAAATTCATATATGACGTTATTTCATTTCATTTATATTTAATTTATGAATGTCACAGTATACATAAAATGCACATGAATATTTAACAGAAAAATGCTCAGGTTCATTTTAAAGTGTATTACTTGAAGAGTATAAAAATTTTAATAATTTAACCCTTTGTTGCATTTGTTGCACATTGGTAACAATTGTAAAGACAACAAAGGTTAGAGAAAGGTTACAATTGTAACCAATATGCAACAAAGGGTTAATAACTCTACAAACTTTGAAGTTGAAACTTTGAAGATTCATAATTACATATATGTTTCAAATGATGTATAAATTTTTTACCTTACTCTGTAAATTATAAGGTAAATAAATTTTATTTTAACCACTCAATAAGGATATCATACCTTATTAATAATTTTCAATAATTTTTTATTTTCTTTGAATCTGATTAATAGAATATTTTCTAATAATGTGTTCAATATATTTTGAATATGTATAATTTGTTTTACAAAATCTTAATTTATACAGATTTTGAAAATTTTTATTCATAAATACTATATGTATAAGTGCAAAACAAAAGATAATACTGTATTTTTTTATGAGTTGTGTCCCTTTAGGATGGTGGCAATCATGGCTCTCCACAATTTCTAAGCCCTGTTCTGCCATCCATTTACACAAGCTCATTAGGTAGGTTATATGTTGTTTTCCCTTGTCCATCTTGCTTTTAAAATTTCCTGTAGGTATCAAATTTTTCAAGCCCTCTTTCCTCATAATAGAAATTTTTACTCTCTCTTTCTGATGTTAAGCATAAGTCATTTTTATTTCTATCTTCTCTAGAACTTTATCATTGCTCACATTTTCAGTTCATGATATTTCCATCATCCCTCTGTAGAAGGACATTTCTGTTGCTTCAAGTCTCTTCTTCATCTGTGAGGAAAATTTCCAGCATTCACTCCCATATAGAAGGATAAATATTACATAATAATCCAGCAGTCTTTTTTATGTTTCTAATGAAATTTTCTTGATACTTTGCTGAGCTTTTGGAAAGCATCTTTGGCTATCCCAATGTGCTTTTGGACTTCAGTGTCGCACCTTTTGTCCTCTGTTAAAACACTTCCAAGACATTTAAATTTTTATACTTGTTTGATTTTGGTACTGCTGATTTGTAATTTGCATGTTTGGCTCTTCTTTTTACTGACAACCATACATTCTATATTCTTGCAATTGATGTTTAGTCCTTTCTTCACACTTTCCTTCACTACCATTCAGGGGAGATATTGTAGTTTTCTTTCTGTTCCTGCTATCAACATTGTGTCATCTGCATATCTTATATCATTAAGATTGTGGCTGCCAATAATGAATCCTGATAAAACTTCTAATTCTCTCACTGTATAAGTTGAATAAATTCAGCGAGAAGATCCATAATTTTCTTACACATCTTTCTATTTATGTATATTTACTGAATTCATTTTCTCTTCATATTGGTGTTTGTTCATAGTTTAGGTTCTGGACAATTCTAATATCCTTTTCTTACCTGGCAGTTCAAATAGTACATGTTCCAGAAGTTGAGTAGAGTATTAAGAGACAGGAAAATTTTGCTAGAAACAAAGAAAAGAGTACTGGATTGCTATGTGACATCAGTTCTTCAATATGGCAGGGAATGCTGGACAGTATCAAAGATGAAGGAAAAACTTGAAGCAATTGAAATGTGGTTCTACAGAAGGATGCTGAGGATATCATGGATAGAGCATGTGAACAATGATAAGGTTTTGGAAAGGATGGAAATGAAAAAGAAATTAATACTGAACATCAGGAAGAGACAGCTAAAGTTCCTGGGACATGCAATGAGGAAGGAGGGCTTGGAGAACCTGATACTAACAGGACAGATTGTGGGAAAAAGAGACAGAGGAAAGCATATTTGAAGGGCCTAAGCAGGTAGATGACAGAACGGAGGTTGCGTGGTGTAACAGGAGAAAGCTTGCTAAGAGCCATTAGGGATAGCAAGATGTGGAAAGCCATGATCGCCTACGTCCTGAAAGGACAAGGCACATAGAAGAAGAAGTTCAAAATGTTTTTTTAATGCAAAACAAAAAATTAGTACATTTATTTTTTATAGATTGCTGTTTTGATTTTGTGATGCAGTGGATATCGACTCAGAATGACAAATCGGGGAGCTGAGTTTGAATTCCAGTTGAATTCCTTGCATTCACTTATGCACAAATACCCTTGGGAATGGTATAAATCCATCTCTTCTCTCCAGTTATGGGTTAAATAACAGGATAGATTAGGTTCTATAGGTTTGGCTGGCAACTAGTCTACCGCAGAAAGCAATGGCAACCTACTGCGGGATAATCTTCTGACCAGTCAGTCATATCTCTTTCAAGACATGATTGCCCAAAGTGTGTATCACGTATGGCACTTGACTGACTGTTTTGATTTCGTTTTTATTCTTTCTTCCTATTGGTAATTTCACTTGCTGTCATCAGGTGATTTGGTTAGATATTTATATCTGTAACGAGATGTCCTTCACCTGCTTGTTTTGTATTTTTATCAAACAGAAATTAGAAATTTCCAGGTGTGTCTGCAAGACAAGGAATATGAATCATTCATTGATTTCACTCACACATACAAACACACTCCAAACCACACACACACACACATTTGTTAATAGGCCTGAAACCAAATAATATGAAAAAAAACATTTATTTTTGACAGCAAACATTTAGCGTTCAATATAATCTTCTACTGTCCATTTAAACAAACATTCTATAATCTCCGATAACAATGCTGTGTCACTTCAGGATGTAGGAAATCATGACTCTCTACAACTTCCTATCCTTTTTAGCTTTAAACATCATTTGTCTACTCCCTATCACTTCAAGTCCCTGTTCTGCCATATGTCTATGCAAGCTTGTTAGGTAGGTTACTCAATGTTTTCCTCTGCCCCTCTTGCCTTCAATATGTTCTGTGAGTTTCAAATTCTCTAAGCCTTCTTTTTTCATTTGTGTCCCAGTAATTTCAGCTGTCTCTTTCTGATCTAAAATAAAAGCATTCTTTTCATTCTCATTTTCCTTAAAACTTCCTCATCATTCCCATGTTTCAGTGTGTATGTGTGTATATATATATATATATATATATGTATGTGTGTATGTGTATATATATATATATATATATTGATTGATTGATTGATTGAGAGAAAACTCAGCACAAAAGCCAGTTATAAATGAAGAATTTATTTCAGGAATGTGAAGAAAAATTTTTATAATTGCCTCGTTCAGACCAATTATTCATCAACAAGGCAATTGTAAAAATGTTTCTTTACATTGCTGAAATAAATCCTGATTTATAACTGTTTAATTATGTGTTGAGTTTTCTTCTCAATATATTTGCTCTGGATAATGTCCATTGAGCTCTCTATTTCTAATTGATAATTTATATTAATTAGATAAAATCTTTTGGATTATCCTCTCCATCTTCACGGGTTGTTGTTCTCCACTATATATATATATATGTAAAAATATACTCAGTTATGAGCTGAGATTAAGGAGAGGATGTTTAAATAAAATAAAGACAAGAGGAAAACTGTATTTAAATCACCTACGCGTTTCGTCCTGTGATGGACTTTATCAAGGCAAAAAGACAAAATGAGCTTTATTCTAAATTACGTATCTATAAACAAACAGTAATGGCATCTATAAAAATACTCACAAATCATTAAAAAAAATGTGCCATATATATATTAAATATAAGAGAAAATGAATGTCTATTATATTTAATCATGAGCCGTTCTAAACGTATTTTGGCTTTAATTTCAGTTGAAAATAAAGACAAAAATTCTCCAAAATTTGAATAATTTTTTATTAATTTGCTTCTAAGCTTTTGGCTCACATGAGCCATCTTCAGAGAGGTTATTTAGACTGTAATACAATAACATCCACCATCACCGACGACTTTATTTTGTGTTGACATAAAACTCCGCTAGGCAACGGCAATAGTTACCAAAAATAATAAACGCAGTTCTCAAATTTGCTTAGAAGTAAATTAATAAAAAATTATCCAAATGTTGGAGAATTTTTGTCTTTATTTTCAACTCAAATTAAAGCCAAAATCCGACATTTAGAACGGCTCATGATTAAACATAATAGACATTTATTGTCTCTTATATTTAACAGCATATGTTTAGAAAATTATTTACTGCCTCGATACACTATATATATATATATATATATATATATATATATGACACATTTTCGAAAAAAATGATTGGATCTATTTTTAAACCAAAATTTTTATTACTTTAAATCTTATAGTCGACCTCATATTTTAAATAGATTTTATTTTAAAAGTAACCAAGATCAAATGGTAGTTTTCCCTAGAAAATGAGTCACTGGTTTGATCCCTGTTAATGAATATATATATCATCCAACACTTTCCAAATCCTCTGTGCTGTCCTCAGGTTGACATCCAAACACTTTAAAATGTTCATATTGGAGCTTCCAGCACAAATGCCAATTTTCAAATTTCTGGCAGTGTGAATTGCATCAAGGTGCTTTTTTCTCTCTGACAGTGCCCAACAGACCCTACTATACTGTGCAGTTGACAAAATTAAAAGCAAACACACGTCTGTAAAAATTAAAAATATCAAGTGTCGACAATTTACCCATCGCACCCTCATAACCAAACAAATCTATCCCATGCTTGCAAAATCAGATGCAGGTGTGAGGTCACATGACTTCTCTATTCAACAGATAGGAGTCATTCCAAATTAACCTTTTGGTATATCTGACTTCTGTCATGATCTGCAATGTCCATTCTGACATCATAGAGATCTGCCAGGTAATTAAGAACAAATTTATAAGATACTAAAAAAAAAAAAAAATAGGCTTATTTTCAAAAAGCAATGTGCATATATTTCAATTAGAAAAACAGTAAATGCATATAAAAAGTAGTTATGATCGGCAATGATGTGGGTGATAGTTTCACTTGTTGAAATGGCCATCTGATCTTGGAAAATTTGAATTTTTTTATTTGTAAAATAAATATATTAGGGAAAAAAAAGCATAAAAAGTTTTCTTGTGACATGTTTTGTCTTTTAGGACTTCATCAGATACAAGAAAACATGTCACAAGAAAACTTTTTCCACTTTCTCATAAATTTTTACCCAATATTGTTCCTGATATATGAAAAATAGATATTGTAATCACACACACACACACACACACACACACACACACACACACTTGCATTAAAGTGATTCAAAAGTTTCTTCTCCTTCTATGTGCCCTGTCCCTTCAGGATGTAGGCAGTCATGGTTTTCCACGTCTCCGTATCCCTTGTGGCTCTTAGTATATTTGCTCCTGTTACACCTCGCAACCCCCATTCCGTCATCCACCTGTTCAGGCCCTGCAAATATGTTTTCCGCTGCCTTCTTCTGTCTCTTTTTACTTCTATCTGGCCAGTCAGTATCAGGTTCTCCAAGCTCTCCTTCCTTATTGCATGTCCCAGGAACTTCAGTTGTCTCTTCCTGATGCTCAGTATTAATTTCCTTTTTGTTGCCATTCTTTCCAACACCTCATCGTTGCTTGCATGCTCACTCCACGATATCCGTAGCATCCTTCTGCAGAACCACATTTCCACTCCTTCAGGTTTTGTCCTCATTTTTGATGATATTGTCCAGCATTCGTTGCTGTATTGAAAAACTGACATCACATAGAAATCAAGCACTCTTTTCTTTGTTTCTAGTAAAATTTTCCTGTGTGTTAGTACTTTACTCAGCTTCTGGAACATGTCCTTTGCCATGCCAATTCGCCTTCGGATCTCTGTGTCACACTTTCCATCCCCTGTTAGAACACTTCCTAGGTATTTAAATTTTTGTACTTGGCAAATAAACTTTCAAAAGTTTACTTGTATTTAAATTGTATTATATATAACCATTAGACAGTATTTTTTATGCATATATATATATATTTATTTATTTATTTTTATTTATCTTTCAGTTCAACTGTGACAATTATAAATTAAAAACTTTGAGTCTTCAACAAGAAAGTAGAATTCTAAATTCTTCACAAAATTCATCAAAAACATGGAAGAATCTTTATTGGAAAACTTTGTGTGTAATTTGTGCCTCGAGACATACACAGAACCAAAATCTCTCCCTTGCCTGCACTGTTTTTGCCGTGAGTGCCTTCTCTGTTATCTGCAATCCAGACAACCTTCAACTGCTTCATCATCTTCCTTTCTTCATTATGACAGCTTCCCATGTCCTGTTTGCAAGCAGAGGGTTAAGCTAGAATGGCAGCAACGTCTCAGTGTTGGAAGTCTTGGCGCTGTTGTGGACTCATTTCCCGATAACTTTCACTTGGTCAGTTTGATGCAACAGCTTGACATTAAGCCACTGAGCAAATACTGCGGTATGTGTATTAATGATGATATCAAAGCTAGAAGCGTCATTTGGTGCCAAGAGTGTAATCAGGCATTGTGCCAGAACTGTGCCGATACACACCGTTCATTACCAATGACGGCATCGCATCAGTTGTGCATGTCTGGCAGTATGAGAAGCACAATGGTGGGCAGTTCTGGTTATCCTTGCTCAAAGCATGAAGATGAACCATTGAAGTCTTTCTGCATGAATTGTCAAATGTGCATCTGCTACAAGTGCCATATGACTATCCACAAAAACTGCTCAAATATCCTGCTTTTAGAAGATGCTGTAAGCGATTTTATACCAGAGGCAAAATTCATTGTTGAGGATCTCAAAAGACAAATGGAAAGCATGGTTATTCTCCGAGACAAGATCACAAGACAGGTAAGTTTAAAAGCTTTAAAACTGCAGTTGTCAATTGTGGGTTAGTCAACTTTAAGTTCATTTTTATTTAAAAGAATATTTTCTTGAAAATAGAAAGACTATTTATATAGTTCAGAATGTTATCCTCATCTTTATTGTCATATTCACAATATTTCAGCTGTTGTACACTCCAACCTTTTTCAAGTGACTGGAATTTGTAATAAAACCATTTATTTCGATCACTGGGGTAGATTGTTCTCATTCCATGAGTCATACTACTTCCAGATGTCTTAGTTATTTCTATTTAACTCAACTCTCTAAGTTTGTCAGTACTGTCACCAGGTATTGAACTCACAACTCTTTGGGTCAAGTCACTGGATCCAATCGACGCTTTTTATCCACTGGGTCATGTGTCCTTGAGAACAATGTAAATACCACATCTCAGAAATATAGACAAGTAGATATATAAATGCATGTTTCATTAAATAATATAGACAAGTGTTGTCTATTTATTTTATGTAAATGTTTTTCATATTCTCTGATAAGCTTAAAAGCATTATCATTAAGTGAAAAAAGAAAATTACAATATTGATACATAATTTTTTAATAATCCAATCTAAGCTTTCGCCTTAAATAAGCCATTTTCAAAGATGACAGATTACATTATATATTATAACCATGGACAAACAATATATATTAGTAGAAATATATTGATTGATTGATTTTCTACAGTTTATAAACTCTTTGTAGTTTATTTAAAGCCAGAACATGTTTTTAGATTGTAAATATTTTTTTCATTTAGTGATAACAATGATTTAGTGACACACATCTTACTATTTAACCCATAGTTAGGGTGAGAAAAGGCAGATTCATATCTTTTCTAATGATATTTCCACATAAGTGAATATAATAAACCCAATGGGAATCAGAACTCAGCTTTTCAATTAACAATTACACCACTTGCACATCCAAACTTACAGCAACTGGCATTCCCAAGCAGTTACCCATCTAGGTACTGACCAAGTTCAATGTTGCTTAACCTTGTTCATCATATGGGGACTGATATTTTAATGTTATATGTATGTAATCAATACAAATACAGTTAATAGGTATACACATAGGGGAAGCTACCATGTTATCTGGCACATCTTAGACCTCTTGACCATGATCACATGGTAGCTTCCCCTATGTGGATAGGGGTCGCAGGTTCAAATCCTGCCAAATGACACATTTTTGTAATAAAAATTTATCGTAAATAATCAGGTCAGTAGATATAAATATATAATACTGTTTAATTAAAAACAGAATATCTACTTAAATACGAGTATTGATAAAAAATAATGTTCAAACAAATCATTTCAAATTGTCGGTTGTTTTTAACCAAGTTTCGTTAATCTTTGTTAATTTCCGTAATATATACTTATGAAAGAAGTTTTGGTCTAGTGGAGTGGATAATCTGGGATATTTCTGGAATCAAGGATGCCAGAAAATCGGTGGTATACATATAATTGTATGCTAATTGTATGCTAATTAATTTAGTATATTTAAAAAAAAAACAATTCACTCCAATGAAGGTAATAATGCCACAAAGACACAAAAGGTTGGTTGCTGTTTTGTTTTTATGGCAAATCAACACCTCGGTGGGTCATTTATTGTCAACTAAATTTTATTTATTTATTGCTGGTAATACCCTTTTTCTTTCAACAATTTATTGTTGTTGTTTTTTTATATAAGTTTTGTGTCTAGTAATACATTTTTCTTTTTGAGTATCAAGATTCATTGGGATTTGTTTTTTAAGAGCAGGGTCCCCAAGTCCTCCCCTCGTTATTTAAACCATAACTGGAGGGAAGGGATGAATTAATACCTTTCCCAAGGGTACCAGTGCTTAAGTGAATGCAGGGTATTCAAATGGAATTCGAACTCGGCTCACCGATTTCTCTTTCCGAGCTGATATCCACTGCACTACAACGCACATCCGTCACTAAACACTTACAGTACCTGGTATTCCCAAGTGGTGACCCATCTAAGTACTGACCAGGCTAAACATTGATCAACTTCGGTGATCAAGCGAGAACTGGTGTATTCAACTTGATATGGCCGTAAGCCAGATACAAAAGGGCAACTGGAAATAAAAGAGAAAGAAAAGACTTTGAAAGAAATCAGAAACCCAATCTTAAATAAAAAAGCAAAGAATAAACCTCTACTCCTGTTCAAAAGACTGGGAAGGAGTGTGAACTGTATAATAGGCAAATCTATTTATTCCTATTGGTTTTAATTTATCCAAATTTGATGGTTGTTTAATCAGAAGGTTAACTATTATGTAACATTATTATTTGGTATTTCTTTCAGTAACAAAAAAAGAGAAGTTTATTAACCTCTGAATGTTATTCTTCTTATCAATTTTTTTATTTATTTAGAGTAATTCCCTTTAATCCATATACAATTATGAGAATTAACAAAACTTGGTTATAAACAACCGACAATTTGAAATGATTTGTTTGAACATTATTTTTGATTGATACTCATATTTAAGTAGATATTCTGTTTTTTTTTAATTAAACGGTATTATATATTTATATCTACTGGCCTGATGATTTACGATAAATTTTTATTAGGAAAATCCTGCTGAACGACACACATTTTCATAATAAAAATCTATTGTAAATAATCAGGCCAGTAGATATAAATATATAATACTGTTTAATTAAAAAAAAACAGAATATCTACTTAAATACGAGTATCAATCAAAAATAATGTTCAAACAAATCATTTCAAATTATGAGTATGCAGTCAGATTTACATAGTTTCGGACTAATTCACTGGACATTTATACAGGTGACATTTATACAAGTGACATTTATACAGGTGACATTTATACAGCTGACAAGATAGGATTGATACATAATTAATGGGCTAAAGGTGTATTTTTAGATTTGTGGTTTCTGTTGGTCTGGCAAAATGGATAATCTGACATCAAGGAATCAAGGATGCCAGAAAATTGGTGGTGTACGCCAACTATTTCAGCATTGATTTTTACTTTATCCAAATTTTGAAAGTTGTTTAACTAGGAAAAGCAACAGTATTATTTAACATTTCTCTCAGTAACAACAAAAAATTAATTTCTAAATGTTATTCATATCACTTCTTTCTTTCTTTATTTAGAGAAATTTCTCCCAAGAAAATCGCAGTAAAATTGTCTTAGAGATCCAGAAGATGACTGCACGCCTTGTTGAAGCTTTGCAGAATAATGAAACCCAACTACTTGAAGAACTTGACAAATTTCATGTTGAAGAAGACCACAAGATGGAGACTTTAGAAAATGAAGTTAATAACTTACTTTCAACACTATCAGAGACGTATCGGATATTTGACAATTCCTTCCAAGGCAAGAACCAGCCACAGTTTCTAAATTTAATCACAACAATCAGAACAGAGACACCAAACAATGAAAGGGAAGTTGAAAAACTTAGTCTGCGTATCAACCAGAAAAAACGGACTTTCCGTTTTGACATGAATGCCAAAATTCATGAATGCCTCAGGCAGCTTGAGGGGCTGCCCTTAGGGACAGTGACTATTGCAACAGACACATTTTCAGAGATTGGCAGCCAGGGAGAATCTACAGTGACCTACAGCTTACCAAAAATAGAATCGTCAACTTCTATGGATTCAATAAAGACGGTGGATTCAGCTACTGAAATGACAGTGACAGATAAGCCAATGACCAAACGAAGGAGTCTACTGTCATGGCTCTGTCGACGTGCTCCATCCCGTGTACAACAGTTGACCACATCAGTGAGTCGAGGAGAAAAAGAATCACTCATACCAGATGGGGTCATTTTTCTTTCTTCCGGTGAGACATTTACTGTATACTGGGAAAGTAGAAGCCTAAAACGGTTTGCATGATTGGAGCAATTTGTGCACTCTATACTTGGGTTATTCACTATCCAACCAGTTCACCCTACACATGTTCCCAGTTACTTAATCTAATGCTTCATTTTCACCTTTGTGATACTATGAACATAATTATTTATATTAAATATAATATTTATAATATTATTATTATATTAACAGGTAATCACACTAATATGTATATTTTTATAGGTATTATATATATATATATATATATATATATATATATATTTGTATAGATAGGTGTGAGTTAATGACTCTGGGTTTCATGCTCTTGTGATCATCAGACAAACCAATTAATTTCTTAAAAATTGGCTATATGTAGGGCTGTGTATAGTGGTATATTTTTGTGGAAGTGGGAAGAAAATTAGGAAGAAAATTTGTCGTCGTGACAAATGCAGACATATAAACACTTGTACACCGAGTGATGCATGCAGAGACACACACACACATGTATCCGTCCACAGGGGCTCACACAAACATAGCTATATGCATTTGTCATGACGAGAAATTTTCCTCCCAATTTTCCTCCCACTTCCACAAAAATACACCAATATATGCAGCCCTACATGTAGCCAATTTTAAAAAAGTTAATCAGTTTGTCTGACAATCATAAGAGCGTGAAACCCAGGGTCACAAACTCACACCTATCTATATGAATATGTCAGCTCTATCACTAATATTGAGTGCTTTCAAATAAGTACCACCCATATTCATAGCTCTATTTTTATATTGAGCACTGTTTTAAATTAATGTTTTGAACATTATAAATATTTTCTTCATTCTTTATTCACTTGGATATATATATATATATATATATATATAGTAATATTTTTATTATAAGTGTTTATAATAAAAACACAATTTACTGCAACACAAGAGTTACTTGTTAGTAGCTCATTAGGCAGTGAAATATTTCACTGCCTGATGAGGGACTAACAAGTCGTACTGAAGCACAACAACTCTTGTGTTGCAGTAAACTATGTTTTTATTATAATAAAAATATTACTATAAATATTGCTCAACTAAATATTGAGCACTCTTCAAAAAAAGTAAATTTCTACGAACAGTTGACTGTTAAGGCATTTGTTTGTTTTACTCCTAAAATATATATATATATATATATATATATATATATATATATATATATATTGGTGTAATACCTGTAAAAAATTATGAGATTATTTATATATGGATTAACACTTTTATAATCAGAGTATCTGTTCACTCCAGCTTAGAAGAATGTGTAGCAACAGTGCACTGTGAGAAAAGTGTTTGCAAATATTAAAGTCTCCTTCGATTCATATTTTACATACTCCTCAATAGAAATTCCATGGGTCTGAGGCATTTAATGCACCAAAATTTTTCACTAATAACCAACTAAAACTATGTCAAATTCAACTGATTAACTGATCAGTAAAAATATAATAAAACTTTTAAGAAAATTTCACATTTTCAAGTTTTCAAAAACAGGTGAGATAGATTTTAAACTTTATGACTGACTTATTAAAATGTAAGAAAATTTAAAATAAAATGTTAAATTTAATTCTTATTGTTTTAAAGTAATCTATTTATGAAAAGATGTAAATATAATGCATTGAAAAAATTATTTCTTTTATGCACTATGCCCTTCAAGACATTGGTGATAACACTCCACAACTTCCTATCTTTATAGCTCTAAGCAATGTTTATCTTCATTTGCTATCTCTCCAATTCTCTGTTCTGCTAACCAATTAAACAAATTTGTTTGGTAGGTTGCTGTTTCCATCTTGCCTTCAATATGTCCTGTGAGTGCCAAATTATCTGAGCCCTCTTTCCTCATCATCAATCTTTTTCTGATATTAAGTATAAGTGCCCTTTTTGTTTCCAATTTTTATTAAAACTTCTTCATTGCTGTCTATAGTATTCTCAACATTCTTCTACAGAATCATATCTGTGTTACCTGAAGTCTCCTCTTCAGATCTGGAGAAAGTGTTCAGCATTCACTACCATATATGGTAGAGAATTGATATTAACTAGCAGTTTAGCACACTTTTTTTTGTTTCTAACCTTGAATTAGTAGTTTACACTAATACCTGTAAATATTGCCACTAAGAATACATAGGAGAAACCTCAAGGAATTTAAATAAAAGCTTACAGGAACACAAACAAGATCTTTTATGAAACAACACACTAAATGCATTAGTTACTCATCATAATGAGTGTGAATACAATTTTGATTTTAAAATTTTAATTAAAAGAGAAGGCAATTTTTAAGGTGGAAGTTCTTTAATTGTTAGATCGCCCACATCAGGTTCAGTTCACTTTTCATGACACATCTTTTGTTATCACAATGCAGGATATTTAATAATAAAAAAAAAGAAACTAAATAAAAGTGGCTAGACTATATAGCAAAATATTTAATAACTAAATATATATTGAAAAAAGAATGAAATTTTAAACATTAGAATTTTAGCATTCTCTCTTTCAAGTATATGTGAAGTTGCATCAGTGTAGATATCACTTTAATCTGTGAAGTCCTAAATGACAAAGTGCATTAGGCAAAAACCTTTTTCCTTGTTTGTCATAGATTTTCCTAATATATATATGTGTATGAGAGTATGTTTGTGTGTGTATACAATTAAATTATAAATATATCTGTGTGTGTGTGTGTTTATGTGTGTACATACAATTAAATTATATATATATATTTGTGTGCATATATACAATTTATATATAGATATATGTATATGTGTATGTATGTGTATATACAATTAAATTATGTATATATATGTGTGTGTGTTTATACAATTAGATTAAATTATATATATACTAGCAGTATAGCCCGGCGTTGTTCGGGTGTAATGAAAGCTTTAAAACTAATCCATGGTCCTGGAGCTCAGACTCTTTGGACGTTGGCACGAAAGACTAAAAAGCAATAGTTGTTTCCAGTTAAAGTGAATCCGTAGACTGAAAGAAAAATGAATGGATGTAAGTCAAATTTTGATTTCCTGGTATCGATATCAAATAAGTTTTTTTCATTGTTAACTGAATTTTGAAGGCTAAATAAGTCCTCTGAGTAAATAGTATCATGGATGAGACTAAGAACTATAATTATACCTACTTAGAGCCAAACCCGAAGCAAAAACTAAAATAAAAGGGCTGGAAAAATACAGACATACAGGCAAATAAACAGACACACACACAAACATCTTGCCTATATATATATATATATATATATATATATATATATATATATATATATATATATATAATATCAATTTTCTGCACTATTGTAAGAATTGCAACCTTGAAACTTCTGAATATCGTTTCTTATGTCTTTGTCTATGAGTGTATCAAATTTGATTAAAATTGGACCACTCCTTCTATAACCCAGTTTTTACGATTATCAATTTTCGATATTTATCGGAGGTACATCGACACAAAACCTAGCTAAGAACACTCGCAGATGCTTATCGTACAACTGTGTAAATTTTCCATAAAATCGGTTCAGCCATTTCAGAGTCTATAGATAATGGACACACACACGCAGACACACACACACACACACACATACACACACACACACACAAAGTTCCATTTATTAATAAGTTTATATATATATATATATATGTATATATATATATAGATATAGATATATATATATAGAGAGAGAGAGAGAAAGAGAGAGAGATAGAGAGGGTGAACAAAATAATGGAAACACCTTGAAATTTCAAGCAAATTTATTTCAATAAAGGCTAGGACTGCCTTTGGCAGTAATTACAGCTTCAAGTTTGAATTGTTTCCAGAGGAATTTTATCCATTCTTTAGCTAAAACAGTTTCCAATTCTTTCAGTGATGACGGTACAGGATAATGACTTCTCATTTGTTTTTCTAAAATGAACCATATATGTTCTATGATGTTGAGATCTAAGGACTGTGGTGACCAAATGAGATGTTCTACTTCACGAGAATGTTCCTTATGCGATTTAACAACAAATTTATTAGTATGAATGTGTGTCTTATCTTGAAAGATGGCATTTCTCTCTGAAAACAATTCCTGAACCATATGATGATGATGATCACTTAAAAGTTGATCACTTGAAAGTCCTAACTGCTGATGTTAATAAACTTATTTAAATAAAATCTGTAAAAAAAAACAACAAATTTAGCAAAAAAATTAAGTACTATTAATATTAAATTGTTGTGGAGTAGTTTTTGCACTGAAGGTTATTATTATGTTATGTCGGTTGCTAATCGACTTAACGCACCAAAATGTTAGGAACTTGGTAATTTTCCACTGAAAGCTGACTCCTTAGTATTCGGCTAACTGCCAACTAATATCAACGGCCTAGTAGTTCTACTGAACTCCAATAGAAGTCTAAAGAACTCCTATGAACCTCCCAAGAACTTCTCATGATCTTCTCCAGTTAAGTTCCTGTTACTTCTTATTAATATAGGAGCGAGAGTCCATTATCTGAGGAATAGGTGTGTTTCCCCATAACACAAATCAATAAACATAAAAATAGACAAGCTTTGGAAAGTTTAATCAAATGTTTCAAATTATGCTATCAAGATGTTTCCGTTATTTTGTCCACCCCCTGTGTGTGTGTGTGTGTGTGTGTGTGTGTGTGTGTGTGTGTGTGTGTGTGTGTGTGTGTGTACAAGAATTAATTAAATATTTAAAATTCCTCTCATAAAACAATTTTCAATATCAGAATAAAAGATTATGAAAGGGCTTTAAATGAAAATAAATTTGAATACAACCTCAAATAATTAAGCAAATGAAGAATAATGTGAGGAAACAAAACATTATTTGGTTCAACCCACCTTTTAATTAAGAAGTCCAAAATAGAGAAAATATTTTTCAAATTAATTAATTAATAATCACTTCCTTAAAAACTCAGAATTACATAAAATATTCAATAGAAATACAGTTAAGTTACAGCTGCACTTGCAATTTTAAAAAAATTACACAAAGAAGCAAAATGCCAAGAATATAAATATTACATGCAGCATAATATTGTTAATGAAAAATGTAACTGCAGAGACAAAAACAAATACCCACTTAACAAAGTTATTTAGAAAGCAGAAGTACAAGATACAGATGGACAGAGAAAAATATATACAGGATGTACTGAAGAAAATTTTTAAAAGTGTTGGTATAATAACAAGTCTATATTCAAGCTGGAGATCCTTAGAAATTATGCCAAACTAGCCAAGCATGTGTAGAAATTAAAAGAAAAAATGGCAAAGAACCTTATGTAACTTGGAGCATATTAAATGAGGCCAGACCTTGCAATGGTGGTCATGTCTGCAGATTGTGCCAAAAAGAGAAGTTAGCCATAGTACAATTTCCAGAATGAGAAAGGTTGTTAAATGAAAGGTCTGAAGTAATGTCTAGATCTAAACACTGCAAAAAATATATTTTAGGATTATACAAACCCAGATAAAAATATTTACAATTCTTGACCAGCTCCTTTCTTATTTTAAACTTCCAGTTATGTGTTCTGAAATTTCCTGTTATGCAATGAAAAAAACATTAGAAAATCAGTTAATATAGGGTGTTCAATTAAAATGAATCGAAGTTAGCAGTAAATAAAACAGTGTTATTGGTGAAATTTTATTGATTTCACTGTTAGGTCATGTTATTTGAATCATGGTAATTATGTGTGATTGCTAATATTGCACAAATGTCCATTAAGGCTTTGACGGCACACCTCCACTAGATGGTCAAAATTCTTGATGATACCTCTGCAGAGTTGTTCCTCAATTTCACTAATATGCCTTATTATCTCATTCTTCACCTGTTGAATTGTTGGGTTGTTGGTATAGACTTTACTTTTGAGATAATCCCAAAGGAAGAAATCTAAAGGTGTCAAGTTGCATGATTGTGGCTAATTAACATCACTCTTTCAAGAGATGATGCGACCTGGGAATTTTTAATTCAATAAAGCCATTGTTGCATTGGGCATGTGACACCATTTTGTTGGAACCACAAATCATTCACATCTATAACATTCAATTCAAGCCATAATGAAATATATATATATATATATATATATATATATATATATATATATATATAAACAAAACAACATGAAAAACCTAAGACACACACACAGACACACTAACTACAAATGCACTAAAAAAAAAAGTTTTGCAAACCATTGCAAAAAAAAGATATTTCAAAATCAACAAAAAGAACTAGATCACCTGTAGAATTGAATTTTGAAGTATAAAGACTAAATCAAATTTTGCAAGTCATTGTAAAAAAATTTTTCTAGCCAACGAAAGGTGAATGATTCCCAAAACAGAAGAAATTTAACAAGTGAGTGTGAAAAAAACCCAACAAACATACAAGCATATGAACTTTCTGACATGCTCACGACCACTTATCTATATATGCACGGTATTTTTGGCTGTCAGAAAGACAAACAGATCTCGATATGTAAAGTCACAAGTTTATTTACCTGAAAAGAGTCAACTTTGGAATTGAAATATGTGTAGCAACATAAATACCATAATAGACACTTAATATATTATACAAAAAGCAAGTAATACTACTACTAATAATAACAATAAATCTACACTTTAAACAAAATGTTCACAGCTTCTCGCACTTTTTTCTTCTATACCAATTTCTCCTGTTGGAACAACTCCTATTTCTGTTTTTAATATATATATATATATATATATATATATATATATAAGCAGAAAACAACCGGTTCTGCTCCTGCTCATGAAAGTTTTTAATTGGGAGAACTTACTGTAAAATTTAATAGGTATGAGAAAGGAATTGGGCAATGATGGGAAAAGGGAATGAATTACTAGAGACTGATCACAACAAGGTCCAGAAAACACTCTCACTGTTTACACAGCAATGGTCTGCAAGACCTGATGCAAACAGAGTCCAGCACTTTCAAAGCACTTAAGAGGTGTCTATTGACCTTACATTTAAACTCCTGGAGATTGTAGCTGTCGGGGAAGCAAGTATATGGAAGGGAATTCCACAGGCGGGAAGTGTGAGAAAAGAAGCTGTTGGAGTAGAAATTGCGATTACATCTTATCTAGTAGCTAATCTAGTATCTTCTGCAAATTCATACCTGGCACCAGTGATCTAAGTTCATCAGAGCAGAAGCCGTGGAAGTATTTATAATAGAGGCACAGGGAAGCCATGTTACACCATGTCAGTATCGATCACATTACAGATTCTCCATTGTATTTTGTCAAGAACCCCCAGGAGAATAGCAGGGGCATCTGACCAGATGTGGCAGCAGTATTCAATACACAGGTGGATGGTAGACTTATAAATGTGCAAGATAGATTCAGACAGGAAAAACTTCTGGGCCCTGCACAAAGAACTGACTTTCATAGCAGCAGATTTAGCAATGGATTCGATATAGTCATTCCACTTGAGGTCTGCTGAGAGTGTGAGACCAAGGAGGCGTAGTGTTTTTCTCTCTGAGAGGCAAGCCTGTTCCATGTTAATGGGAGGTAGGAGCGATTGTCTACGATAGCTAATTGATAGCAGCTTCATTTTGGAAGCATTAAAAATCATCTTCATGATATATAATTATATATATATATAGATATAGATATATATATGCATACATATATGACATTTTTTAACCAAATAATCATAAATAATTAAATAATTAGCAATGACTTTCTTTCTTTGCTCTTCAGCCATCTTTGTATAAAATAGGATTCTGTTCACAAAATTAATCATAATAAAAACTATAATTTTTTAACTGCAAAGCAAAAAAAAAACTGTTCTTTTTTCATTGTGGAGTAAAACTTAAAAACATTCAACAAGAAAAAAGTAGCTGACCCATATTAAAAGATTAAATCAAGACTAATATTAAAACTTTTGAGGTATTTAAAATGTCTTTTGGTACAGTTTCTGTTTTCTTAAAAAAACACTTCCATTTGATATCATTTGTAGTCTTTTTTTTATCATCATTGGTGTGATTTTTGTATTGAATAATATTTAATTATAACAAAATTAAAGAAATACACTCATAAAGATACTTTTTTTTGTAATCATTTCACCCCAAGCAAGGCAGCACTGACACTGGTGCACAGGGGATTACATAAGAGGAGTGTGATGAGAAAGAGGAACAAATTACAGTGAGTGACAGATAATAGGGAAGAGAAAGATGGGAACATTGGTGTGAAAAGAGCTGCATGAGAGTAGAGAGAAAAAGGAAAAAAACATGATACAAGGGTTGTCTGGGAAAGGATGTGTGTCAAGGAGATAAGAGATAGCAGTTGACATTGCATTTAAATTCTTGAAGATTGTAGCTGTCAGGGAAGCAAGTATACGGAAGGGAATTCCACAGGTGGGAAGTGCAAGAAAAGAAAATGATAGAGTAGAAGTTGCAGTTACATTTGATTGGTTTTTTGTTAAAAAATTTTGTTTGAAAACACAGATAATCACTTAAGAGTTGTAATGAAATATTTCCAAGACAAATTTTTGAAACAGTATCTATAAATTACAAGAAGTTATCCAGAATTTAAAAGAATGTGTTGTACATATGATGTGTGTTGTGGTGCATTGGATATCGGCTCAGAACGAGAAATCGGGGGGTTGAGGTCAAATTCCAGCCGAATTCATTGCATTCACTTATGCGCAAATACCCTTGGGAAAGGTATTAATCTGTCTATTCCTTCCAGTTATGGGTTAAATAACAGGACAGATTGGGTTCTATAGCCTTGGCTGGCAACCAGTCTACCGCAGAAAGCAATGGTAACCTACTGTGGGATAATCTTCTGCCCAGTCAGTCATGTCTCTTTCGAGACATGATTGCCCAAGCATGTATCACGTATGGCACTTAACTGACTGACTGAATATAATAGTTGGAATGATGATGATGGTTTCTACTGGTCATAAAGTGGGGGATCCGTTTTTTATTATTATAAAGTAATGAACTGAACCTCCATTAATTACTACATAATAATATAATACATCGCTTCTCCCTCTAGCTATAAGTCAAATATTAGGACAGATTGGGCTCTATAGCCTTGGCTGGCAACCAGTCTACCACAGAAAGCAATGGCAACCTACTGCGGGATAATCTTCTGCCCAGTCAGTCATGTCTCTTTCGAGACATGATTGCCCAAGCATGTATCACGTATGGCACTTAACTGACTGACTGAATATAATAGTTGGAATGATGATGATGGTTTCTACTGGTCATAAAGTGGGGGATCGGTTTTCTATTGTTATAAAGTAATGAACTGAACCTCCATTAATTACTACATAATAATATAATGCATCGCTTCTCCCTCTAGCTATAAGTCAAATATTAGGACAGATTGGGCTCTATAGCCTTGGCTGGCAACCAGTCTACCACAGAAAGCAATGGCAACCTACTGCCCAGTCAGTCATGTCTCGAAAGAGACATGATCGCCCATGTGATTGACTGACTATATTGGCAAGTAGGTTTTATAATTTCAATGTGGAAATTGATCAATGTAACGGCAAGTTCTATTGTAATAGTTTCTTCTATGATATCTTTCCTGAGAGATTATTATTCTTTTTTTCTTTGTTTTCTATTTTATTCTATTTTGTGTTTTTATTTCATTTTATTTTGTGTTTTTAATTTAATCCCCATGCATTTCTTGTGCATGAAACTCTCTTCCAGCTTCTTGTTTATCTGTCAACTATGATCTTCAAAAATTTTTAACGCAACATCAATGATCATTGTACTATTTTCATATGGTATGTTTCTGTATGATTGTTGGTTGGTTGGTTTGTTTTTATGGCATATCAACCTCAGCGGGTCATTTATTGCCAACTAAATTTTATTCATTTATTACTGGTAATACCTTTTTCTTTTCAACAATTTTTTGTTGCTTTTATATAAGTTTTGTGTCTAGTAATACTTTTTTCTTTTGGAATAACAAGATTCATTGGGATTTGTTTTTTTTAAGGGTAGGGTCCCCAAGTCCTACCCTCTTATTTAACCCAAAACTGGAGGGAAGGGACTGATTAATACCTTTTCCAAGGATACCAGTGCTTAAGTGAATGCAGGTAACCAACATAATAAAAAAATATCAAAATGTTGGAGAATTTTTGTCTTTATTTTCACCTGAAATTGAAGCTAAAATGCAATATTTAGAACGGCTCATGATTAAACATAATAGACATTCATTGTCCCTTATATTTAACAGTATATGTTTAGAAAATTATCTGCTGCCTTGATACACGATATATATATATATATATACATATATATATATGCACTCACATACATGCATATATATATGCACTTACATGTTTATATATACACACGCACACACACACACACCCATATAGATGAGTGAGCACTTGTGAATATCAGATCCTGTAAGCTGGGATGTGTGAGTTGAATGGCTTGAAATTATTTTTTTTTTAATCATATCACCCCGAGCAAGGCAGTAACGCCACTGATGTGCAGGGGGCTACATAAGAGTAAAAGCACTAAATAGAAGAGAGTAAAGAGAAGGACAAACCATTTAGAAAGAAGCAAGAGAAGGGAGGGGACACAGGTGTGATGACACTTGCAGAGGTGGAGAGAAAGGAAAGGATATCCAGGGTGGTGAGGAAAAAAACTAGGGTCAAGTGGTTAAGAGATGAGTATTGACCTTGCATTTGAATTCCTGGAGGTTGTAGCTGTCAGGAAAGCAAGAATAAGGAAGCGAGTTCCACAGGCGAGAAGTGCGAGGAAAGAAGCTGCAGGAGTAGAATTGTCGTCTGCGAATGGGTGAGACCCAGTTGCCAATCTGGTTGCACGAGTAAACACCTCTTGCAGAGGCACCAGTGACTTAAGTTTGTTGGAGCAGAAGCCATGAAAGTATTTATAGAACAGACAAAGGGAAGCCACATACCATCAGTGGGAAAGTAGCTGTAGTTGAGCCAAGTCGGTACCTATCACATTATTGATTCTCTTTTGGATCCTGTCAAGAACACCGAGGCGAACAGCGAAGGCACCTGACCATATATGGCAGCAGTACTCCATGCACGGACGAATGGTCAATTTGTATATGTGCAGGATGGTTTCAGGCAGGAAAAACATCCTGGCCCGACATAGTGACCCAACCTTTCTAGCAGTGGATTTAGCTATTGACTTAATGTAGTGGTTCCACTTGAGATCAGAAGAGAGGGTAAGGCTGAGGAGGCGCAGTGTATTACTCTTGAAGAGACTCACTTGGTCTATGCTTATGGGAGGCAGGAGAGGTTGCCTGTAATGATTGACAGACAGCAGCTTGGTCTTAGACGCATTGAAATTTACAAGCCAGTTTTTACCCCAATTCACCACAGAACGAAGATCCCTCTCAAGATCAGCAGCGAGATTATGTTTGTCTGCCACACCAGGTTTCTTACTGATGCAGGAGTAAATTGAGGTGTCATCTGCGTAGATTCCAACTTGGCTTTTGATCTCGTCTTGGAGGTCATTTATGAAAATAAGGAAGAACGTCGGGCCTAGGATAAAGCCCTGAGGGACACCAGCATTTGTACAGTAAGATGTGGAAGCATGCTCATTCAGGACGACCTTCATTATGTGGTTATTTAGGAAGGATTGGATCAGATCATGCAATCCTCCAATGATACCATAACCCCGTAGCTTGCATAGAAGGCCAGCATGCCAAACCCTGTCAAAAGCCTGGGAGATGTCCAGAGCAACAGCACGAGCCTTGCCAGGCTCCTCAAGGGCCTGGAATATGTACTCCGTAATGGTCGTTAGCATGTCGGCCATGGACCTGGCAAAGCAGAAGCCATACTGCTTGTCGGAGTAGAGTTTATGAGCAGTAAGATGTTGAACTATTTCAGCATTAATAATAGCCTCAAACACCTTCCCGAAAATTGGTAGAAGGCTGATAGGGCAGTAGTTGGATGGGTCCAAGGGTTCACCAGAGTTCTTGAATACAGGAACGACTGAAGAGGACTTCCAGCATGCAGGAAAACTTATTAATCAGAAAGCTGAGTTCCAATTCACTTATGCGCAAATACCATTGGGAAAGGTATGAAGTCACCTATTCTTTCCAAGTTATTGGTTAATTAGTAGAACTTCTACTGCTAAACCATTATTATCTCAAAAAAATTCTTACAATATAAAAAATATCCTGGCTTTAAATAACCAGAAAATGATTGATAAGCCATAGAAAACAAATCAATCAATCAATCAATAAGGAATGTTTCCCAAGTAACCATTCACACTTTTTTATAGAGAAAAAATATTGTTTAAGATTATGCTCAAGGTAATACAACCACAATTTGTGTCAATAATTTCAACAAAGTTTGACTTTTGTGCCTGTAAAAGGTAGTGTACCAAAAGGATGGTTATTCTTTTGACACTGCTATTACTGTATGCACTTTTGACTCCCTCAGCAATGTCTATTGTTTTAAAAAGTGATTATTAGAATTTTAATAAAAAGGAAAAATGTGAAAGTGGATTTATACAAGTGTAGTTAAAAGAAACATCCACACATTTGTCATAACATATCTGTGTTATGACTGTAGATAATTTTTTACTTTTCCTCATATATTTTCTTTATTCTTGAACGTTGACATTTATTAGATTGAATAAATAAAATTGCTTTTATAATTATTTATGAAATGGTAAATAATATTATAGTTGGTTTACGTATTTTGATAATTTTGTATTATTCTATAAATTTTTGAATAAAAAGATTTCTTTTCAAATTTGTTTCTTGATAAAATGCTATCACTTTGTATTTGGTTCACATATTTTTAAAATTATAATTTTTGAATAAAAAGTTTTCTACATTGCTAAGGCATTTAAAAGTGTATACGGTAATAAGAGTTTCTTTGTCACATGATTTGTTTTTGTGGGCATAAAGTTTAAATATTGCTAATAATCTTAAGTATATCAGTCAATTGGTCAGTTAAGTGCCATACATGATGTGCATTTGGGCAATCATGTCTCAAAAGAGACATAACTGACTGAGCAGAAGTTTTTTCCACAGTATGTTGACATTACTTTCTGCATTAGACTGGTTGCAAACCAAGGCTATAGAATCTAATTGGTCCTGCTATTTAACTCATAGATGGAGGGAGAAGAGATGGATTAATATCTTTCCCAAGGGTATTTGTGTGTAAGTAAATACAATGAATTCAACTGGAATTTGAATCCTGCTCTCTGATATCTCGTTTCGAGCCAATATCCACTGCACCACAATGCACATCCCTTAAGTATATGATGTTGTTATTAATAGACATTATGATAAATTTCTTGATACTATTTACTTATTTTAGAGTTAATCAGTAGAACAAAAACAATTTGAGACTATATAAGTTAGATCTCAAGATTAATGTCTAGAACATTCATGAGATCAGTATTTTCTATGGAGGGTTGGATTATGATCTTTTTCAGTCCCAAGGATTATAGAATTTTTTCCCGCCTTCCTCAGACAAAGTGAACTTTTTAATATATATTATATTTTAGTGACATTAACATAGCTTGAAGTAAACTTATTGAAAATTCTTTAAAAAAAAAAATAGAATAGCACTCTTTTCTTTGTCATTTTTTCAGAAATACCATTATTTTACTATTTATAGCAAACCAAATTTGCACATATTTCAACACAGCCATAGTAAAAAAAAACAATGGATTTATTATAACCAGCATTTTGACAATAAAACAATCAAAATAAATATAAGATTGTCATTGATATCATTTCAGTTTATAAAACTATTTAGAAGCTATCACATAAAAAATTAAAATCCCTGTTTTATAAAACTTTCTAAGATTTAAACATTCTGATTTAAAATCAAATATGTTATCTACTTGAAGCACAATGACACAGACTAAAACATTCTATTTTTTGCTTTACTTCCTGCAAAGTCAAATAAATATGAGTTTGTCATACTGATATAGTTTCCATGAAACTATTAAGAACTTGTAACATTGAGAAAATTAAAATCATTGCTTTATAAATGCTTGAGGGGCTCTCAGCTGTGACCCATACTAGCTTAAAGGATATTCTGGCTCTGGCTGCAGATTATAATAGCTTAAAGGATAATCTGGAACTGTCCTTATGCATTTCTTGTGAATGCAAATATTTCTAAAGTCTTTTTACTGGTGACTTTTAATGTCTTTATTTCTATATAAGTTATACACATGAAATAAAAATCAAATCTACCATATTAAATGTAAACATTAAAAATGGTCTTTATTCTTAGAATAAAGATTTTCTCACCGAAGATAATAAATATAATAAAGATTTAAGATAATGAAGATCATAAAGAAGATAATAAAAATAGTAAGAATTTTGTTGCTAAAGAAGCAAGGATTCCTCACTGAAATGGCCATACAACACATGTAATTTTCAGAGTTTTATTTGAAAAAAAAAAAAAAAAAAAAAATATATATATATATATATATATATATATATATATATATATATATGACTTGTTTAACGTTATTATTTTTTTAATGGATACTCATATATATATACTATATAAAGGTGAAATTGAACTTTGTTTACCATGAAATCTTTTGTTGGTTGATTGGTAAGACATGTCTGATCTTAAGAATCATCTCCTCTGTGTTGGAAGTATGCAGATTCAATTCCTGCAGGAAAATATTTTCCAAAGGACTTCTAAATTGTTTAAGGCCAGTGGAAATTTTAATGTACTGTTTAATTATATATATATATATAATCCAAATAAAAGGATGAGAAAATAGTTAATATCACAATAACCAGATCCTATTAATATTGATTTTATTAATATTAAAAATAATCAAGGTGGAGGGCTCGATGCAAATAATATTATCTATTTACAGAGCCAAATATGTATAGTATGTAAAAAAAATCCGAATTTACATTTGTTAAATAGCTATTTCAGCAAGAAAATGCTTGCTTCTTCAGTAATGATCAAAAACAAAAATTTATTAACTCAAATATGGTACAAAAACATATCCATACACAGGAAGTTAAAAAAGGGGTGGGATTAAGAAAGAAAAAAATTTTTTAAATTTGTTATACAGACATAGAAAAACAGAAGAGCAGAAACAGTGATATTCGATATTTCGATATTCAAAGAAGGCTTTTAGATTATGTAATCTAAAAGTGAAAGAACAGTGACACATGCGTAGATGAAAGAAGAGAGGTTTATTGTAAAGAGAATACACTATGGCAAGACAGGGAATCTGGTAGCAAGCTAGTAATTGCCAAAGCAAGTCACAAGTAACTCCTGTGCTTACTATATATGGCTACTAATATAGTCAGTCTACGTAGATGAGAGAAAGTGTACGACATTTCATTACAACATTAACATTCCACACCAATTCTAATCAAAGGTGAAGAAGGAAATCCCACCTCAACACTGGAAAGAGCAATAACAGCTACTAAACTAGAGAAACCTGTTTTTCTAAAAAATTGTTTGAATAGAAAGATTTTATAAATTTCAATCAAACACAGTACTGCCTGCTCAGTCAATGAATGTCTAACGTATCTTTGTAGGAAAATGGCTATTATTATTATTACCATTTGTTTTACTCAAGTCTACTATATTGCTTATCTCTTTGTATATAAATCTTTTTTTTTTATTATGGGTGGATGTTTGTATCAATTATATTATTAAGACACAAGTTTCTGTCTTTGCTTAAATTTTAGTAGCCACCCAAATAAGTACCTACTTTGTAAAAGCTGATTCACCCATAATAAAAAAAAACCAACTGTATGTCACTACAAGAAATAATTTTTAGATGTGTGAAGTTTTTATAAATGCAGCATACACTCTTCAATAATTCTATCAAATCTAATATCAAGAGAACTGATATCAATTAAAACAAATAAAAGTTGATTGGTGTATAATCCACTAAGGTTTGTCCTTTTTTATAAAGTTTGAATTAATAACATATTATTAAAAGATGCCTTGAATTGTGGTAGATATTTAAAAAAAAAACATTGCTACTGTTGTGAATTTAATTCTCATGTTTCTGGCCTTGTGTCAGACTAAACCAAGCTTAGTAAATAGTCATAAGAGCTGTAGCTGTCTTACAGATTATCTGATTTAATCTCTTTAGATCGAGGATTGAGTACATTTGTTAGTTTGGTAATTCCTTGTTACTCAAAGTATAGAAAGTTCAAAAAATTAAATATAAAAATCATGTTTGTCCATTCATAATTAAACTTTCACACAACATTCCCAAAATAGAATGTTTTTTTGGTTTTTAGTGTTGACTGCTGGAATCAAATGTTAACAAGATTTAATTCCCTTGACTTTTGTGTTTTATCACAAAGTCTGTGGTGAAGTTGGATACATAAATGTTTATTTTTGTTATTAATTAACAGTAGAAATACTTAAGTAAAGCAGGTTAATAAAATGTTTAAATTAATTGCAAAACTTTATATACTTTTAAGTATGAAGTCTGTCCAGACAATATCCAGTTATTCTGAATAACTTGAGGACCATCTATGTAACTTTGTGGTGAATACGAAATAAAAATACTTTCCTTTTCTTCAATATTTTCAAATTCATGAGCCAGTGCAAAAAACATTTTTTTAACCAATAGAAAAAAATATTGCCTCCGTGCTGAGGAAAGAATCAAGGAAAATTTTGCAAGCAAGTGTGAAATATTTATTAACCAATGAATAGAAAGCAATTTCCAAAAAATAAAAAATTGAACTTTCAATGACCAATGTCACGTTTCTTCCTGTCCAAAAATGAGTGACCATGTGATCTAGTTGGCTACATATTTCACATGGGTCAGTTAGTCAGAGAGACAAGGGAGCAGAAAACAGAAAGGACACAATGTAGCAAAAAAATAATCAGGCCACCCCCAGCAACCTACATTCACACCCTCTCACTTTTTCTCTCGTGCTGCTTTTTTATTTCTCCTCCTTCCTCTTCACCTACCCGCCATATGCAAAAAGAAAAAGAGGAACAAGACATTACTACTACCCAAATGATACATCACATCGAAAATATGGACTTAACCTTTTTCTGTACAAATCAAATTTTGCATTTTGCTAAAATGAACAAACTCTTAATTCTTTAAACTTCTCACTACACTTTTACTTAGAACATTTACCAGTTAATAATTTCATGCCTACAATTTGACGTTATGCTGTTCGATAAATAAATTTTCATTTATTTATACAAACAAAACATTTTTATCCTTTCCAACCTTCTGATCTGGAGTAAATTGTAGAGAGTTCAATTATGTTTGGCCCAAGGCTAGTTTAATAAACATGCTTGAGCTTCCTACTTTAACTTGACAACCAATAAGAGTGAACTTTAATGTCCCTATATACACAGACAGTCTCTCATAGGGTTAATTAATCAGAATGATATGCTATTCTGTGAACATGTGAAACTTTAAAAGTGTCATAATGACTGAGCTTGCTCATTCTTTATGTCACATGCAGAATTTTGATAAACCATTACATCACTCTGGTCTGTCAGTCCCCACTACCCTGCAGTTCAGATATGGCTCCCATTAAAATCATCTTTGAAAAGGAAGAAATTTCTGACTATGAGCAAGATTAAATAAAATGTAATGAAGCAGCCATTGGTGGTTCTGAAAAAGGACTTTGTAGGGTGAAGGAATTGATACCAAGAAAACTATTTGACATTTTAAAGGGTGTATCTCATTGCCTTAAGTCAGGGCTTCTCAAACCTTTTAATTGATTGACTATTTGTAACAAAATTTAATTTCAATTCAACTTCAAATGAAATATAAAATTGAAAATCATAAGTAACTGACAAACATTTAATACAATTTATAGAAGAAAAAGATCAAATAAATAATAAATTCAAATGCACTTTTAATCGTTGAATTATTTTTTTCAATGTGAATGATGATTTTGGTGGGCATGGATGAAGATCACAGGTTTTAGGATGTAGGTCTGCTAGTTCGAATTGCAATGTTCTATATTCAAATTGCTTCTAGGTTTGCTTAATAAATAATACACACTCAGATTCCTTCAAGCATGAACCTGGAAAAGCTATTAAAACGAGCCCAGCCACTGCATAAATACGTTGGTTTATTTTTGTTTTCATTTGTCCCTGTAAATTCCTTTAAATTTGATCAGATTTTGTTTCCAAACTGAAAAACATTTCAATTAATTCCTCTTTAAGTTTTTGTTTTCCTGTAATAAAGAAATTAATAAATTCAAATTAATCACCCACCTTTCACTAATTTTTAATTTATTTCCTGTAGATAATATTTAAAATAATATTGTTTTCTCTCTCCTAAATTCAGTAAAAGACAACGGCAGAAAGAGCAAAAAACTGTCCTTTCCAATAAATGACAGTTGTCAAGCCTATTTGCAAATCACCATATTTTATGTTCAAAGTAATTCTCTGTTTGCTTAGTAAATCATGCACATGGCTAAGCTTAGATTAAACCAGATAAAAACCTGGAAAACTTGGCAAAATAGGCTCAGCAGTTGCACAAATCTTTCAGTATTATCTATAAACTAGCAGTATAGCCCAGCATTGCTTGGGTGTAATGAAAGCTTTTATATATATATTATCAATTTTCTGCACTATTGTAAGAACTGCAACCTTGAAACTTCTGAATATCGTTTCTTATGTCTTTGTCTATGAGTGTAACAAATTTGATTAAAATCGGACCAAACCTTCTATAACCCGATTTTTTTGATTATCGATTTTCGATATTTATCAGAGATACTTTGGCACAAAACCTAGCTAAGAACACTTGCAGACACTTATAGTACAACTGTGTAAATTTTCAAGAAAATCGGTTCAGCTGTATTGGAGTCTATAGGTAACGGACACACACACACACACACACACACACACACACACACACACACACACAATGTTCCGTTTATAAATTAGTTTAGATTTAAGAACATTTTGAAAGAATCCTTTTGAAAAAATTACATTAAAACCTTATATTCCAGGCATAAAAGAATGGGAGATTAAAGAACTTACCTCCAAAATAGTCACCTCTCACTGCTAATTCTTTTTCTAACATCTATGAAGTAAATAAGGTTCTGACTGATTTCTACTTTCTGACAGCCACTGGAGATCAAATAACTTTTCAATTGTTTTTTTTATATTTGTTGTAATTTTTATTATTTGTATAAAATTTTGGCACATACTGTATATATATATATATATATATATATATATCTATATATATATTCTAAACATATACTGTGAAATATAAGAGACAAGGAATGTCTATTATATTTAATTATGAGCCATTCTAAACATTGTATTTTGGCTTTAATTTCAAGTGAAAATAAAGACAAAAATTCTCCAACACTATGTTGGAGAATTTTTGTCTTTATTTCCAGCCAAAATTAAACCCAAAATATGATGTTTAGAATGACTCATAATTAAACATAATAGACATTCATTGTCTCTTATATTTAACAGTATATGTTTAGAAAATTATCTGCTGCCTCGATACACTATATATTTATATATATATATATGTGTGTGTGTGTGTGTGTGTGTGTGTGTGTGTGTGTGTGTGTGTGTGTGTGTGGTAAGTAATGTCACACACTGTATATATATGGTAAGTAATGGTAAATAATAATCAAAGATTTTGCTAATTCTTTCAATTTCTGTTTTGATAATGTTTCATGTTTAAATTAAACTACATGGTCTTTAGTATTTTTCTTTTTATAACAGTATTTGTTGGTATGGGTGCTTGCAGTGGAGTGATAGTATAGAAGTTAGTCTTGTAAAATGTTGCTAGTGTAATGAGTTTCATCTTGACTAATTGCTACAGTTTTTCATCCATCCAATCATACACAATTCCTTCAAATTTGAACTTTTAAAAAGAATCTGCAATGTTTTTAGTTATGATCTTACATAACAGCTTTCTAAGTACTGTTTATGCCGTAGCTTCCCTACACCTTTTCCATAAATAATTTCACGGTAGTTGTTTTTCTTTGGTACGTAGACATTATGAATTTAAGTGCAGTACTAGATTGGCAGCAAGGTCTCATCATTTTACAGTTGAAATGGCTAAATGTAACCATAATTTCTATGCTAAAAAGTTTCTCTTGTACTTCTCACCTGTGGAACTCTCTTCTGCCCTCTTGCTTCTCAGTCAACTTTGATATTCAAAAATGTAAATGCAATATTATCGTCTGTCATCTTAATTCCTGTTTTTTTATTGTTCTCTTTCTTTAATAATGTTTTTTCTCATATTCTCTCACACTCAATCATTTTATATCTATTATCAACATTATCAGAAAACAGTATAGATATTAGACAAATTTACTGCATATATATATATATATATATATATATATATATATAAACACCACAGAATTTATTATAGACTGTAATAATATGTTCTTTTCCACAGATGGTGGTAACATTACTTTGCCTACAAAGCCTTCAGATACACAATCAAAAGATGGTATGATTTACAATTTTGTTTAGAATTTCTCAGGTTTCAGGTTACTTCAAAGAAATGGGTACACATGGCTTCAAAATGGTTAAAAATGGCTTTAAAAGTCTGAACATATTAACTCTTTGCATGCATGATTTAGTCTTTAAGTGAACTTTGATTTGAATTAATGTTAGATTTTAGTGACTTTCTTATCATTTACAAGATGAGCAATTGTTAAAAGTAAGTATTTCCACTTGATTTATTAAAGTAACTGCAATTATCCTTTGATATTTCTGGTGATAATATCATGAGTTGTATTTTTAGATAATTTCAAAGTCTTATTGGAATGTTTTAGATGAGGAATTATCACTATTATTTGCTTTGTTATTTGGGCCAGCATGTCCATTTTGATTAACAACTAACACCTAAAGATGGTCTGAGAGTGACACAAGTCCTGTGACCCACTAGGGTTGTAGGGGCACCTTATGTACAGCTGCCACAGTAAAAGTTGTGTTTCTTGGGCAAGATAATGTGACAGAGCCCAACACTTTCAAGGCTGGTTTGAAGTTATGGAGTTATTCTTCTCCATAACTGGTTGCCACCTAAGGCTATAGAACTCAGTCTGTCCTGCTATTTTACCCATAGCTGGAGGGGAAAGAACTTGAATGAAATTTGAACTTTGCCCTCTGATTCCTCAGTCTGACCCACTAACCATTACACCACTGTATCTTCAACTTGTAAAGGTAGATATTTCATATAATTTCAGCAGCTTTTTATGAAGTTTTTAAATAAATAAAAAGGATTAAATAAAAGTTTTCTTATCTTTTCTTTAATAGCAAAACTTAAGCTGAAAAATGGGTTTTGAAAGCAGCTAGCTGTGTCACTTTCTAAATGAATAATGAATGTTGATCATTTATTTTCAGCTGATATACTTCAAAAATATTTATTTCTGGACAATCTGGACATGCTGGAAGATTATTCATCTGCACTTATCTTCCTCCCAAAATTATTTGTCATGCAAAGAGTTTAATAATGTAAAGAAATCTTTATCTTCTTAGTTTCAAAACCTTTCAATTTTTTTTCCTTAATTATGCTTTGGAAAAATAAGTTTTCATAATACATTTTTTTGTCTGTTTCAGTCTTTTTCCTTATTTGTTCTTCAATCTATTTCTTATTACTAACAAACATTTTAATCTTTCATTTGTTCTTTAATCTATTTCTTATTACTAACAAACATTTTCTGAACTATGTGCAATCTATTTCCAGTGGCAATGCTGCTCTAATGAATCTACAATGATTTCCAATATTTTATGCAAGTCATAGTTTTTTTACAAACATCTTCTTATTGCCTGCATTTATTTGAATGTAATGTGGTCAAAAGTTTGGCAACACTGACATGTGAAATTATGTCTAATAACACATCATTCTGTGTAACAGTTAACAAATAAGTCATTTGGGTGATATTGCTTTATTGCTGCTATTCCAATTTTTATGTATTATAATTCATGCAGCATATTTGAGAAAAAGTAAAAAATGTTCTAATGCTTCATGACAAACAACATTAGAAATTACTAAATTCCTTGTGGTGACCATCATACAATCAACAAATTAGCTTCAAACTTAGCAACATCCAATACCCAAACTCACAAAGAGAAGATATAAAAATCTTTATTGTATACTCGATATACTTGACTGAAAACTGAATTGTGCAAATATCCACTTAAAAATAGCTAAGAGCTATTCAAAGCCACTGTGGTTTCAGATGTTCCTAAAACAGAGGCTACATGCAGAAACATTCATCAACACAGTTGTTTGCCTGCCATAGAATTTAATTCACCTAATTAAGTCTATCAACAGAGTCAAACAGAAAGTGATATTCACAGATGAGTGTAGGGTAAAGCATGATGATCCAAACAGTCAGAAAAATGCGTGATACCCGAAGGAAGAACCTAAGCTAATTTGGTTGAGGCGTCAACATGGATGTGAAGGAGTTAAGTTTCGGCTAGGGATAATCAATAATAAATTTGTTGGCATTTGGAAAGTGGACACAATACTAAAATGGAATCTTCTACGTATATTGAATTCCTAAAAACCAACCTTAAAAGATTTTATGACTATTCAACCATTAGTTTTATAATTATTGCAATTTTTCTTACTTATATAAAATAACAGAATGCACAATATAAAAGAACATTTTGAAAGAAACCTTCTGATATAATTGCATTAAAACCTTCTTATATTCCTGGCATAAAAGAACGGGAGATCAAAGAACTTACCTCCAAAATAGTCACCTCTCGTCACTAATTATTTCACTAACATCCGTGAAGGGTAAATAAGGTTCTGACTGCTTTCTACTTTTTGACAACCTCTGGAGATCAAATGACTTTTCAATTGTTTTTATTTTAATAATTGTTGTAATTTTTATTACTTGTATAAAATTTTAGCACACAATGTATATATATATATATGGTAAGTAATGGTAAATAATAATCATAAATTCTACTTATTCTTTCAATTTCTGTTTTGATAATGTTTCATGTTTTAACTAAAATACATGGTCTTTAGTATTTTTCTTTTTATAACAGTATTTGTTGGTATGGGTGCTTGCAGTGGAGTGATAGTATAGTAGTCTTGTAAAATGTTGCTAGTGTAATGAGTTTCATCTTGACTAATTGCTCTCTTATGCCTGACTAAGCTAAGTTTCGTAAATATTTATGATGATTTCAACTTTATCACAAAATAAACAAATGGTGTTAATAGAATAGCAGTAGAGGTTAGACTGTTCTGCTAATAATCCACAATTTGTTGCCTTCTTACAGATCACAGCTGAGTAGCAGTCTGGCAAAATGACATCTGACAAGAAATTGTGCACTAAAGCAAAGGTGTGTCATTGAACTCCTTTCCGTGGAAAAAAAATGCACCCATTGATATTCATCAATGATCACTAAACAATTATGGAGACCAAACATAGGATGAGAGCACTGTTAGGTAATGGGCAATGTTTCAGGAGTGGGATCAGCTGTGTGCATAACAATATAAAGAAATAGTGTTTTGCAGCTGAAAACTTGCTCTGTCCAGTGGTTGCTTTATTTACAGTTGTTTATATGTTGTAATTTATGTTTACTTTTGAATTAATTCATTCCTTGGGTGTGTGCATATATATATATATATATATATATATATATATATATATGGACCTCATTGACTTGGAGGGATCGTTGTCAGTGAGGGCCTTGATTTCAACAAAATATTCAGGAGTTCTTTTCTTATCAGAACAATCAGAGTGAGTTTATTGAGCCACCATACCTTCATAATCACCATCAGGCTTATAGGATACAAATCCTATATCATCCAACAATTAACTGAAATGCAAAATGTAAAATTGCACACCCACAAAATCAGATTAGAATGACTGAAAACATTTTGACAAAAAACAGGTCAGGAATTCAGAAGACAGAAGATAATCATTGTTAATGTTAATTACATTATTTTCAGGATAGTTGTAGTCTAGAAAGCAAGAATCTGGAAGAGAGAAGAGGGTTCCACAAGAGTTCCACCATATTTCCTTGAACTCTTACAAACTGACTACTAATTGTTCAAGAATCTTGGTCCTTTTTTTTTTAAGCCGTAAGACATCCTGTTGCAACGAAGGTGCAGAAACAGCATTCAAAGATTTCTTGTCATCCAAACCTTTAGAGTTTTGTTGTAAATACATAAATAATCTATAGGATACAAATCCTATATCATCCTCTCTCTCTCTCTCTCTCTCTCTCTCTATATATATATATATATATATATGAATAAAAAGATAAGAGGAAAAACTATTCTTAACCAATGCATCCTCTGAGGGACTCTATCAAGGCAAATTTAAGAATTATTTTGT
The DNA here is from genome assembly GCA_037127315.1 of Ascarosepion bandense. Taxonomy (NCBI): domain Eukaryota; kingdom Metazoa; phylum Mollusca; class Cephalopoda; order Sepiida; family Sepiidae; genus Ascarosepion; species Ascarosepion bandense. The sequence goes on from JBBBDQ010000118.1 coordinate 2,551,842, forward strand.
TGCAAGTGTTTATATACAAGAGCAAGAATATCATTAACACATCAAAGCTTTTAAATTTGAGAATATTCATGAATATTTATCAGGTGCTTGAAAGGTCAGTTAGGTAGTGGGTAAATATTTTCAGCAGTTTGAACAGCATAGTGTATAACAAGTCATATTAAATGAATAGTACCTTGCGTCAAAATTATATTGTCAATGGTGTTGACAATATGGAAAAATAATGATGAATATTCATAAATTTCTCAAATTTAAAAGCCTTGTAAATGAACACAGGCAACAAAATAAATCTCACATTTGCTTTGATAAAGTCTGCAAGAGGACAAAATGTGTCGGCTATGAATAGTTCTTTCTCTTGTTTTTTTATTACCTTTGTTCCTTTACAGAGACACTCTATCTGAAACTAAATTATGCATATAAATATATCATTTAAAATTTGCTATGTTTATAGAGGAAGAGTACACAGTATCGGAAATAGAGTGTTTATAGATATAGATGGTGTGTACGTGAAGGTAAACATATCTCTCATTACTGTGTTTTGAAGTCCATGTCTACTAATCTTATTTTCATACCCAAAACAAAGTAATTTCTAAGGAATTAATGAATTTTTATTAATAATCTCTCATTATTTCTTATTGCTACAGGATACGATGGATAAACTGTCATCTAAATTATGCCAAAATGAAAATAACACTGATATCTCATTTAAAGATTTACCAAAATTGAGCAAAAATTTAATTTAAATATTCACCAGAATTAAACAAAAATTTTTACCAGAATTAAACAAAAATTTCTTGAAGCACTAAAGAGCAAATTTATTCAATAAAATCACCATTGGCTTCTACCATGGCCTCCAGACAACTTCAGAATCTCCTGCATTTCTTCTGGACAGTCTCCTTGTTTATTTGGTGAATGTTGCTGTAATCCTTGCCTTCAGTTTATCTTTGATGTTACAAAAAATTTTTGGTCTCTCACTCAACTGCACATCACACATAATAATCAAGGAGGTTTCAGTCTGGGTAGTTAGGTGTAATGGGTGATGTGGTCGCAGAAATTGTCTGGCAGCCATGACTGGGTTTTCCTTCTTGGGTGGAATGGTGCAGAATCCTATTGCCAGAGATAGGGTCTTCCAGCAGACACCCTCTTGACTCATGACAGCATTACTTCCTCAGGGTAACTGATGTAGGCCTCAGTGTTGAGTCTTAGGCTCTGTGGGAAAATGAATAGAGGTATAATGTTACCATCACTAGTGATCACTACAAACACCATGATGTTGAGTGGATATTTAGTTTTCATCACTCTCGGTACATCTTTTGTCAACACGGCAAGCCAATCGTTGTTCTGTGTGTTCACCATCTTAATCTGGCAGAAAATATTCTCATCTGAGTAAAACCAAAATATGTTTGGTTGGAGCGAGTGCTTCAATGTGTTCAAAAGCTTCATAACACAGTCTTTCCTCTTATCCTTTGTGACTTGGGATGAAAACTGGCCCTTTCTCATCTTGTATAAAAAATACAAAATGTCTTTAAATACTATCTACCTGATAAGAAACTTAGACACTCCTGTATTTGTGGCTATGGACCTCATTGATTTGGAGGGATTGTTGTCAATGATGGCCTTGATTTCAACAAAATATTCAGGAGTTCTTTTCTTATCAGAACAATCAGAGTGAGTTTATTGAGCCACCATACCTTCATAATCACCATCAGGCTTATAGGATACAAATCCTATATCATCCAACAATTAACTGAAATGCAAAATATAAAATTGCACACCCACAAAATCAGATCAGAATGACTGAAAACATTTTGACAAAAAACAGGTCAGGAATTCAGAAGACAGAAGATAATCATTGTTAATGTTAATTACATTATTTTCAGGATAGTTGTAGTCTAGAAAGCAAGAATCTGGAAGAGAGAAGAGGGTTCCACAAGAGTTCCACCATATTTCCTTGAACTCTTACAAACTGACTACTAATTGTTCAAGAATCTTGGCCTTTTTTTTTAAGCCGTAAGACATCCTGTTGCAACGAAGGTGCAGAAACAGCATTCAAAGATTTCTTGGCATCCATACCTTTAGAGTTTTGTCGTAAATACATAAATAATCATAGGATACAAATCCGATATCATCCAACAGTTAACTGAAATGCAAAAAGTAAAATTACACACCTGCAAAAATGAATCAGAATGACTGAGAACATTTTGGAAAAACCCAGACCAAGGCAAATTTCACAAGCCAGTGTGAAAATTATGATTCTGGATTCTGATTGGATAGGAAATAGTAAATTGAATTATTACCCTGGTCAAATTTTCTCACCACCTAAAAAATTGGTATACGGTTCGAGCCGACCACATGACCTGATCTAAGTACTTATCCAAGTCTGTTGACTGACCAAAGACAAACTGATGGGAGCAAAGATCTGATAATGACCTCGTCACAATGTAAGGGAGAAATTTCAAGATGCCCAAACTGTCATGTCTCGTTGACATACATTCGTTCTTCCTCTCCTTCCAATTTTCCTTTCCTATCTTCACTCACTTGCCGACAAAAAAACAACAACCACAACAATAAGATACCTTCAACTGACTCCTAAAAATTAACATCTGATAAGTACAATTTTCCTTCATTGCTTTACCTTCCTTTTCACTTTCTTGCCGACCATAAAAAAAGGAAAGGAACAAAGGCTTTATTAGTAACCTGATTAATCTTTTCTACATATACACATTTTTCTACTTACAGCTATAAGCTCTAAATTCATTTAACTCATTTACTATTTACTCATTTACTATTTCTCTGGAACATTTAACTCTTACAAAGTAATTAACTACGTACATTTTCTATTTGAACATTTCACTTCTTACAAATTTGTTTTTCTGTTCAGTTAATAAAATTTAACTTATTTTACAAACAAAACACTTTTATTATTCCAACCTTCAATCAACCATCTGATATTTTAAATTGTGAGGACTTTGGTTGTGTTTGGCATAAGGCCAATTTGATAACAATCATCGAGGCCCCCACAGACTCACCCAACTCTTTCCAAATCCTCAGCATTGTTCTCAGATTGACACCCAAGCACTCTGAAATTTACATAAAGCTTCTGGCATAAATGCCAAGTACTACAGCATGCCATTTTCAAATTTCCGGTGTAGTGAATTGCGTTATGGTGGGTCTTTTTTCTCACAGCTTTTGACCTTATTATACTGTGCAGTTGACAAAATCAAAAACAAACAATATGAATGTGTGAAATTCAAAATATAAAATGGTGACAATTCATCCATCTCACTCTGTATGCTCATAGAATCTTAATAAACAAATTACATTTGATAAAATTGTAGAAGTCAAATAACTTACCTTTCAACATGGCTGTCTCCTTTTGTCTCCCTGTAGGAAGGTGAACATTCAAGAGTGTGAGACACACCTTCCTGATGTTACCAACTAGTGTCCAGTTGGCAGACAAAAATAAACAGGGTTGTAACTGAATACATGTCCCTATGTGGTCCAAGGACAAATGGTAGATATTGTGCTGAATATTTATGGAGCTCAATGTATACACTGAAATTATCAGCCAATCACTGCTTACAGAATAGACTTGCCTGTAACAGAATGGAATCTCCCAGAAACCACCTACCAATTTGCCCTGGTGGTGTTTTGGTCAGTCATACCCAACTTCTATTCTAGTTGAGTACTGACTGGTCCTTTCACAAGATCTTTACAAAAATCAAGTTTAGCAATTATTTTTTTTCCCAAAATATTAACATTATGTGTAATTTTGAAATGATTTCATTTCTTTTTTATTTTCAGATCAGAAAGATTGATAAACAACAAAAGCCACCAAATGGATAATGGAATCATTGGAAAATATTACAAGGACTAACAATGGTGTTTTTTGCTCTTAACTGTTTGTTTGATTGTTTTTGTTTAGCAACATATCAACCGCTATGCGTTATCTAATGCTGAAATCAAAATATGAAAATTCAAAGTTTGTGATTAATTCAAGAGAATGACATTATTGCATGATTAAATTTTATTTACTTAGCTGCATTGTTTTAAAATCAACTAATATTAAAAAAAAATCAAGCAAAGAGTGAAAACTTGTTTCTTCTTACAAAAAAAGATTAATCATAGTTTTTTTGTTTTTGACAATGTATGACAGACATGTTTTCAATTTTACTAGAAAAGTAATGGTCATTTTTTTTAATCATTTCACCCCAAGCAAGGCAGTACTGCCATTGACGTGCTAATGCACAGATACATAAGAGAGTAAAAGTTTAGGCAGGAGGAGAGTGAAGGGAAAGATGAACCAGTTACAGGGTGTGTCAGAGAAAGGGAAAGAGAAGGACGAGAACACATTTGCGGAGGTAGAGAGAAAGGCAAAGAACAAGATACATGAGGTGATATAGAAAGGACAAAGGAAGGACTGGAGTCAAGTGGATAAGAGATGGGAATTGACATTGCATTTAAATTCCTGAAGGATGTAGCCGTTGGGAAAGCAAGTATATGGAAGGGAATTCCACAAGTGGGAAGTATAAGAAAAGAAGCTGCTGGAGTAGAATTGTCAGCTGCATTTGGTAGGTTTAACTGTAAAAGGGTAGTTACCAGTCTCGTTGCTCGAGTAAATTCTTGTGGAGGGCTCACCAGCGACTTAAGTTTGTCAGAGCAGAAGCCATGAAAATATTTGTAGAAGAGACAAAGAGCAGCCACATCTCACCGGTAAAAAAGTGGCTGGAGTCGAGCTGCCAGATCTGGACCAATCACATTACAGATTCTTCTTTAGAGCCTGTTGAGAACCTTGAGATGAACAACAGGGGCACCTGACTAGATATGTCAACAGTATTCTATGTATGGCCAGATAGTTGATTTATATATGTGCAAGATGGATTCAGGTGGATAAAACTTCCTGGCCCTACACAGTGACCCAACCTTCCTAGCAATGGATTTAGATATTGATTCAATGTTATGATTCTACTTGAAGATAAGGTGAAGCCAAGGAGGTGCAGTATATTGCACTCAGGGAAACTCACTTGGTCCATGCTTATGGTGGCAGGAGAGACTGCCTGTGATGGTTGACAGATAGAATCTTTGTTTTAGAAGCATTCATTTAAGTTTTGGGGAATTCACTATTTGCCCTTAACAGTTGCTACCACCCCAGGTCAGAGTAGACCTGAGATGGATTCAGGCAGAAAAAACTTCCTGGCCCTACACAGTGACCCAACCTTCCTAGCAGTGGATTTAGCTATTGATTCAATGTTATGATTCTACTTGAAGATAGGGTGTGGCCAAGGAGGTGCAGTCCTGAAAACCTCCAATCTCTCAATCAGCAGCTTTGATGTTGGATGTAGTTTATTGTCATACCTAGGGCTTGCTCTTAGCTCAATAGCAGGATACCAATTTGGACCAACATTCAGTCTTATTTCTTTCTCTGCATTCTGGGTAATGGCACACAAAGAAACAGACAATATAAATTTCCGCTGTGGATTAATTAGCCATGGTTAAGTGTAATTGACAAAATTCTCAAAAAAAAAGGAAAAAAAAAGAAAATGAAGAAAAAGATTGTGGTAAAGTAATACTAAGCAAAAAATATATACAGGTCAAAATTAGGCAAAGTAACAGTAATAATGTGCATTGTGGTGCATTGGATATTGACTCGGAATGAGAAATCGGGGAGCCGAGTTTGAATTCCAGCCGAATTCATTGCATTCCCTTACGCGCAAATACCCTTGGGAAAGATATTAATCCATCTATCCCTTCCAGTTATGGGTTAAATACCAGGACAGATTGGGTTTTATAGCCTTGGTCGGCAACCTTTCTACCGCAGAAAGCAATGGCAACCTACTGTGGGATAATCTTCTGCCCAGTCAGTCATGTCTCTTTCGAGACATGATCACCTAAGCGTGTATCACGTATGGCACTTAAATAACTGACTGAACAGTAATAATGCTAAAAGCTCACTAAGGAATGTGTTCGCACACAAAAGGGCTGTGGCTATAGCATTCTGAGTTCAGGACAAGAATGAACAAAAATATGGAGGTTAAAACTGAGTATTGTAGGAGCCTTGGTGATGCTTGGTAAATTTGGCCTTGTGCCAAACACGTCCAAAGTCCCCACAATTTAAATATGAGAAAATTGAAGTTTGGATGTTGAAATGTGGAAGGACCAAATATTTCATTCTACATTGAATTAAATTTTTATTAACAGAATAACAAAATTGCAAGAAGAAAAATATAAGTGAAATTTTGTTAACTGAAACACTATAACATATTTGTGAGAAGAAAAATGTTCATAGAGAAAATGCATGTAGTTTTGTAGTTAAAACTGTTCAAAAGAAAAATGTAAGTATTTAAAATGTCCACATAAATTAAGAGTTCATGGTTGGTAGTAGTAAGTAGCTAAGTGTCTCTGGCTATACTGATAGTAGTAGTATGTAAAGTGTTATGTTCCTTCTCCCCTTTTTGGTAGGTTGTCCACAGGGTGAAAAAGAAGGTAAAACAAATAAAGAAATTGTACTGTTGTTGTTGCTGTTTTCTTTGGAGTAAAAATGAAGAAAAGGGAAATTGGAAGAAAAGATCAAATGAATCTGTGATTGGCTTCTTGAAATTTCTTTTGTTGCATTGCCATATGGTCCGTCAGCTAACTGCTCCCATATCAGACTCAATTTGACCAGTCAAGAGATGTTGTTTAAGTAGTGGATTTGTCATGCAACTGGCTCCAGCGAGCATTTTCTTCTTTAGGTGTGAAAATAAATTTGACTGACATCATATATTAATTTTCAATTTCCTATCCAATCTGGATCCAGAATTTTACCTTTCACACTGACTTGTGAAATTTGCCTTGGTTTGGATTTTTCCAAAATGTTTTTAGTTGTTTGAATCCAATTTTGTGGGTGTGCAATTTTACTTTGTGTGTTTTAGTTAACTGTTGGATGATATAGGATTTGTATCCTATAGTATTATCCATTTTCATTGGCTAGAAAGAAATCCCAGTATGCATCTGTAGGATTTGTCTAGAAATTTGGGGAAGAGAAATTCTTAGCAGATTGGAAACAAAATCTATCATAAGATTTTTTCTTACTCCATAAACAGAAATTGTCAAGAACAGTACCTAGATAGTCATCAACTAGACTTATAGTATTTCAATAGGATAAATAAATTAATAATATTGCCAGAAGGAATAACTCTTTGATAATCAAGAATTGTTTCTCTTGCTATTTCAGTATTACAACCTTGTATGGCTTTTAGAGCAATGTCTGTTAGTTTGTTTATTTTTGTAAGGTATCAGCATTAAAATTACCTAATCAAAAGAAAAATGAACATTCAAGATTTATTTTCCTTAATATTTATACATCATAATTTAAAAAAACAAAAATACAAAATTTCCAGAATTGTGTGTCTATCAATTCACCTGAAAAACATATAATTACTTAGTCCCCCAAATTATTTATGATCTATATAAATAAATATCAATTTTATTAAGGGATGTGGTTCTTTAATAATCAAGAATTGTTTACCAAATGAGTGTAAATTTTATATAATTTCTATTGATTGCCCATGAAACTAAGTTGTTTTAAAAAGCTGTTCTTGATAAGGCTGTAATTTTGGTTGACACAGACAATCTTGCTCTAATACATCCTATGAAAGACAAGAAAGCCACTAAGATGCAAGAGGCTACTGAGTGTCAGATAATAGGAGAAAAAAGTACTGTTATATCGATAGAATAATAAAAGAACAAAAATTAAGAAGACAAAAAATAATGATTAACATTGCTTTTAAATTTTTGCAAATCAAAATAGACTGGGAAACAAAAAGCCAAAAGATAGTTCCACAAGTGAGATGTACAATTCATCTGATGAGGGAAAGTGATTCTTTTATGTTCGATAATTTTTTCTCTCTCAGCTGAAAAATCATAACCTTTATTTTTATGGCATAACCTAATTATCAAATTATTGTGAACAGGTATCTTTCACCTGTATTTTTATGTACTGAATATATAAAATTGTATATATCATTTATAAGATCATAATTCTGGAACAATATTACTTTTTTAGGTAAGAAATTTTATCTTAAAATATTGCTGACTTGTGTTTTAGCAAAGGGAATTTGAAGTTAAAAGATGGAAGCAAAGAGTTGAAATGCATAAGTTTTTGTGTATGCAGATGTCCATAAGCACAAAAAAATAGGTTTATTCCTTATAGGTTTCTTATATAGAATTGTGTTTCTGATTCCTTCTAAAGTCTACTTCAACTCTCTACTTCTAATGTCTTTAAGATTTTATTTACTATTTATTTTTTTGTTTTTCTTAATAGAAGTAGATAGATTCACCTATAATAATGTTCACACTCCAGCTGGTCTTTTGAACAAGGACTAGAGGTTTATTCCTTGTTTCCGGTTTAGGATTGGATTTCTGGTTCCTGCTAAAGTATTTTCATTCGCTTTCATTTCTTGTCTTAGTGACATTATTATATTGCTTAAAGTGAACTGATTAAAAAAAAAGTACTGAGTTTTTGAAGGAGGAAAAAAATAATCAATAAGTCAAGGGAAGCAATTTATTAGCATTCAAAAATTATCTCCCTTGAGTATTGTGATTGTGTGGATTTAGATTAATTACCAATCATTGATGGATGTAGTACAGTGGATATCGGCTCGGAACGAGAAACCGGGGAGCTGAGTTCAAATTCCAGTTGAATCCATTGTATTCACTTATGCGCAAATACCCTTGGGAAAAGTATTATGGGTTAAATAGCAGGACAGATTGGGTTCTATAGCCTTGGTCAGCAACCTTTCTACCGCAGAAAGCAATGGCAACCTACTGTGGGATAATCTTTTACCCAGTCAGTCATATCTCTTTTGAGACATGATTGCCCAAAGTGTGTATCATGCATGGCACTTAACTGACTGACCAAACATTAAGTAATCATTTGGGTTTTAATTTTTTCACTCAGACACAAAATCTTATACAATTTTAAAATTTACCGCACATGTTCTACTATTATTTTTCATTTATAAAACAACTTTCATTTGTAAAAGTTGCATAAAAAGCTTTTACTTAGTGAAGTTTCATTCTATAAAATAATGCAGTATTTTATATGATAGAGAATGTATTAAAAATATAAACTGTACAAAGTATTATAGACACTTCAAATTTGATTATGTATGAATTAATACATACATTCATTTGTAAATACATACATACATATATTAATAGATATATTTATTAATATATAACTTAGCTCTACTACATCGATCACTTTTAATATACATATACTTTAGAACACGTGCAAACTGCAAACTGTGACAAAACTGTACATTTTGTTTTGACATTGAAAGAGTAGAATCAGGTAGTTAATATGTACATATATATATATATATATATATATAGTCATCTGCAGACAGTCTTGTTTCATTGTATCCCAGCTCATCAGTATGGTTAGACATCTGATTGCTTCTAGCCAGGATTGAAACTTGACTGAATTGACATCAATTGGCATTTCTACTGTTGTGGGGTCGAGTCCCGGAGGAAAGTCGACTCTGCAAACTTGAATTCTAGATTAGTGTGAAACAGCCAAGACAATGTGGAGACAAAGGCAGAGGTAAAAACAATAACAACCTTGGTTTTTATTTCCATGAGTTGGTACAGGATTTAGTTCAGGTTCGTTTCAGGTCCGAAGGGTGGTAGCCTCTATGGAGTTGGTGCGGTGAGCGGTGAGACCTCGTTCAGTGCCGGGTCGAGCTGTGGCATTCGTTGCGGTAGCTGGTCGGCTGGAGATGCTGAATGAGTCACCTGGCTGGTTCGAGATGTTCCATCTTCGGGTCTAGGTCAAAGTGGCGAGCGTGAAGGTGAGCTCGTGCCAGTGGAGGATACCTGATGAAAGGCGGAGTCCCTAAACACGGCCGAGTCGAAGTAGGGTCGTCGCGGCTGCAACTCCGAGTGGCCGATTCAACTGCCAAAGCAGGATCAGGACCAGAAGCTGGTGTGATGTCCTCGATGGCTGATCTACCGCTGGAAAGCAGGATCAATGCCAGAAGCAAGTGTAACGGCTAGATGCAACCGCTGGGAGGCAGGATCAAAGCCTAGGGTGTTATGTTAAGACAACTCCCCCGAAATTTCTGGGCACAGCAAGGCTAGTGATAAGTGAAGAGGTATTCGTTCACTGCTCCCAGATCGGTAGGAGTAGAAAAGCGCTAAATATTAATTGCTCCCCATGTCGTTTGGTGTTTTGGGGAGCGCAGCCTAATTCCATGTGTATTTCAATAGTTTTAGGCTAGTGCGTATATGCAGAATTGATCTGTGTTGCACGTGTAGTTAAATTTTCTTGAATTTTCTTTACGGCGGGCCTTAAGGGTCTGCCATTTGTTGGTCAAGGTCAGAGAAAGGCTACTAGCTGATGCTGCTGTTGCTATGGTCGTTTTGGGGTCAGGAGGCGGCTAATAGCTGCTGCTGCTGCTGCTTTGATCACATCTTTTTAGAAGCAGCTGTTTGGGGCCGCAACACTACCTCTAAGCTAAGGGTGCTTGGTAGAGGAGAGCAGATTTTAGTGTGTTATATACACAATGCAAACTCACAGCAGTAGCTGAAAGTGTTCAAATTCATTACTGAATGAACGATACGTAAATAGTCGTGAGTAGCTACTACTATATATATATATATATATATATATATATATAAAGTGTTAAATTGTAATGAGTTTAGTAGCAAAATTGCTGTTTGTTCAGAATTTTATTGGTGAAAAGGTATTTTAGGCAAGCAGATTTTTTTGTTATCAAGTGCTTGATATCAAGGTAAGGATTGAGCATTAATAGAATTAATGTAGAGAAATTTGTCACCCCAAATAGTGAAGAATGAAGATATTACAATAATGCCCTTACAAAACTTCTAAGTGAGCATGGCCAAAATAACATTGCTCAGCTAAGTGGGAAATTTGTTCACATTAATTATATATGTGTGTGTGTGTGTGTGTGTGTGTGTGGTAATTATTAATAATTGCATACTGCAACTTGATAGATATAAAGTTTCAGTGTTAAAACACCATCATCATGTAGTAAAATGTGTTTAATTTATTTTGTAATACATAGATAAGGAGATTTTAATAAAAAGATAAATAAATAAATGAAATTGAAGAATAAAAACAATATCATCCAATGAGAAGAATTAAGTGGATTGGAAGATAATGAGCTTTCCAAGAGCAATACATGTATAATTCACTGGCTAGACGGTAGTGTAGCGAATGTTTGAATGCAGAACTCCAAACATGTCAAATTTTAAACTGGAAGAAGACAGAAACATAAAACAGAGAAAATAAATAAAATAAATAAATAAAAAGAAAAGGGAAAAAGAAAAAAGAAGAGAGAAGACGAATTCAAACATTGGAAAAAATAAAACAAATCATAACTAGCAGAAAGATAAGAATAATATACTTAGATATTAAAATAATAAAATATATACTTTTTATATGTTTTTTTTCATAAGTACAAATAAAATATTAATATTAATTAAAAAATTACCAGTTTGATAAGCTAAAATTTTTTAATTATCATAAGTGCAAACAAAATAAGAATAGTAATTTAAACAAATAGACAGTTCAATAAGCTCAATTTTAAACTTATATGGGGATTTATTCATATGCAGAAATAAAATATTAAAAGTAATTAAAAAACTGCCAGTTCAATAAGCTGTTGTGTTGTTGCTTCGTTTTGGTATAATTAGAAGATAACACAAACTTGAATTAATGATGTTTATTTTTGGTATAAAACTTTAGGTTTTTACATCAAGTTACAACCTTTAAATTTTGTGTGGATACAGGAGCAGACTAGCTAAATTCTCTTCACTGTGGGATGCTAGTAGTAAACGAGCCTATCCCTTCTGGACTCTAGTGGTCAACTGACTAGCGTCTTCCCCTTTTCAAATCTCCTACACAAAACTACTGTCCTTAACTCCTACTTCTTACTCTTACTCCTACCAAAAGAAACGGTTCCTTATTTTGCCACCCAATTTTGAATTCTTGGCGTCAGTGTGTCTATCTTTTTCTATTTTTAGAACACTCGCCATTTTATAAATCATAACAAAGCTAAGTCTTTTTAAAATTATAAGTGAATTATTTCATAAGTACAAATAAAAAATAAAATAATAATAGTAATTAGAAAATTTTCTTTCAAACATTCTTCATTAAATATGGCAGAATAGGAAGATTTAATTATTTTTTTATTACATTTTTTTCAACATCCTTATTTTTTTTTAAAGAAGTACAAATATTTTCCATAATTTTTATTCTCCTTAAGCACTTTCAGCCAGTTAGTTCTATAACTATTTTCAAGGGTGTTTTTTTCTCTGGTATTATTTTTAGTTCGTGTTTTTACTTTGTAGCATGGGGGTGCGTGTTCCTTGAACTTTCGGGGTTTACCAGTGAAACGTTGGGAGCTGGTTAATGTTTCTTGGTTCGGCCTTGTGTTATACTTAACCGAACTCCCTACAGCTTACAAGTTTTATGTGGAGTTATCATCATCAGAAGGTTTTAATCTAAAGATCGGTTGTCATCAGGTTGGAATATGTGGAATTGTATGGAATAGCGTAAGAAGAATAAAATGTACATTTTGCATTTTAAATAGAAATTTATTAAAGGGAAAGAGTAACATACATTGTAGGAGTTAATGTGCAATTAGAAACATTATTAAGAGGTTAAGGGAAGAGTTCGTACAAAATGTTCGTAGTAGTAATTGTTGAAAAAGATAAGGAAAAAAAGAAAGAGGACAATGTCCAGGTCGCTTGAAGTTCTTGAAGTTACATTTTAAATCTGTGTCTCTCTTTTGCTGCTCCCATTTCTGACTCTTGACTGATGCCAGGTCATTTATATAGTTCTTTTGAATTTTACACTGGATTGCCAAGTCCTTCCAAGTCTTACAAGTAGATCCCATTGGTTAAAAATCATTTTAACATCTACTTGCAAAATCTGGTTTCGACTTTTTAAGCACATGGTCAAACCTTTTTCTATTTGGGAAAACCAGGATTTCACACATCGCTGTGAATTTTTGTAAATGTGAAGAAGAGAGTTGATTTTAATTAATTTCTTATCCACTACAACTTCACATTGTAATTTATTTTTGTGTTGTTTTAAATAAGAGCATTCATGCCAACCCTTCTCAACTGGAAAGCTTTCTATTTTTTTAAAAATTTAACACTTCATTTCCACTATTAAATGTGAGGTTGATAGTAGGATAAAAATTCATGGTCTCTCTAATAGTGAGATGTTTCTGATAATGTGATTTATATAGAATTTGAGTGTTTTGAACCAGAATTTTTCTTAAGGGTTCTTGTAAATTATGGGTTGATAAATGTATTTTTATAGCACTTTTATCGAAGTGACATGTGAGCCATCTACTCAAGGTAGTAAATCTGATATAGGTATTGATTTCTGATAAGAAACACAGTCTTGCACTATGTGTACATATATATATATATATTTTTTTTTTTTTTTTAAATAAAACTGAAAATTATTTATGTTGTATGGCCATTTCAGCAAGGAAAAGTTTTGCTTCTTCAGTGACAAAATTCAAAATTTGGCTCTGTAAATAGATAATACTATTTACACTGAGCTCACTACCAAGATGATTATTAATATTAATGAGATTAATATTAATTTGTTTTTTATTTAAAATTAATAAAGTTTACATTGTTATATATACACACACAATTGATGTAAATAAAAGTTTGCCATTTAGCTGATTGATGTTACCTTTAGCATCTTGACTCCAGAGTTTCATAGATGAATCTGACTGTCCACTCTTTAGTGGGTATCAGCAATTGCTAAGATAAATGAATTTTAAGAAATAAAATTAACTTAACAATTACAAATTAGCTACATAAGTTTTGGCAGTTTTCAATGTCACCACAAGCTGTTTGTAAAAACAATCCTCTAACACGCACACACGCACACACACACACACACACACACACATACACACAAAATTATGACCAGATTTAAGCCCCAGGTAATGACATGCAGAGCTTTAGTGATGTCTAGAACCAACTCTTTGATTGTATGCCCCTAAGACACAAGCATGAGTGGGAGTGTTCTACTCATGTGATGCTTATCAAAACACAGATCTCCATTCACATCAGTTTGTGGGATTGTAAAGCACTTGTTTAACAAAGCTAACAGATAATTTCAAATTTCAAAAACTAAATTTGTATTTTGTTCTTTGATATGATGCTCGGGGTCATCACACCTTCTGCCCTATTTCTATATGCTACTGGCCCTAGGACACCTGCAAAAATGGTAAAGATATGTCAGTGATATAAGTGGGGAGAGTCATTTTGCTAGATGTGAAAGGAATTTGGACTAAATGCAAAAATGTCAAACAAAAATCTCTGACATGTAATAACTGCCAATCAAATGGAAACTAAATATGTTTCCTGTTGAAGGCTGTGTCTGAGCTACTAACCTAGTTTCTAAAACTAAAACTCTTTAAAAGTCTGAACTCAAAGTCATTTGTGCACTTTACATAGGAAAGTGGCTACTTTAAAAACATATCCTAACTGGCTAAATAAATTTTTAATTTAGCAGCAATAGACTTTGATAGAATATAATCTTATGAATTCCATGTGATAAATTCATTTCGTTGTAATGTGTTTGACTACAATGTCAACTAAAAAAATACAGTTTTAATTAAAATGGAAAAGAATTTATAAAGCTGAAAATATATAGAAGACGCAATAATTAAATCTTCCGTAAATTTGAATCCCAGTTCATACAGTATTTCACTTTTCTTGACATTATTTATGTATTAGGCAAATGTATGACAAAGCTTAGTTTAATGTATATCATCTTTTAGGGTTTCATTGAACTAAAGTAATGTTTTATCATTCTAATATTGCCAGTGGTTCCTTTTGATGCATGACTATAACTAACATGGGTGTTTTTATCTACCCACTCTTCTTCCTCCTGCTGTTCATCTCAGTGTTCTTGACAGGCTCCAAAGGAGAATCAGTAATGTGATAGGTACCGACTTGGCGGCTCGACTCCAGCCACTTCCCACCTGATAGGTTGTGGCTTCCCTTTGTCTGTTCTATAAATACTTTTATGGTTTATGCTCCAACAAACTTAAGTCACTGGTGCTTCTGCAACAGGTGTTTACTCGTGCAACCAGACTGGTAACTGGGTCTCACCCATTCACAGTTAGATCAACCAAATGCAGATGACAATTCTACTCCTGCAGCTTCTTTTCTCACACTTCCCACCTGTGGAACTTGCTTCCATATTCTTGCTTTCCTGATGGCTACAACCTCCAGGAATTCAAATGCAATGTCAATACTCATCTCTTAATCACTTGACTCTAGTTCTTTCTACACCACCCTGTGTATCCTTTTCTTTCTCTCCACCTTTGCCATCACACTTGTATTCCCATCCTTCTCTTGCTCCTTCCCAACTGGTTCGTTTTTCTCTTCACTTTCTCCTATCTAATTTTTTTGCTCTTATGTAGCCCCCTGCACATCAATGACATTACCACCTTGCTCAGGGTGATATGATTAAAAAACAAAAATAATCCCTTCAATAAAAACATTGCTTTAGACTGATGAAGTCCTTAAAGATTGAATGTGTCACAAAATTTATATATATATATATATATATATATATATATATATATATGTATATTGCTTTAAGAGTTATAATTTTTACGTTAGAGGGCATAATGAGAATAAAATATAAATCAAGAAAAGAAGAAAACAACAGTTTTGCTTCTACCAGTTGAAGTTTTTTTAATTTGGAGAAATTAATGTAAAATATAATAGGTGTAAAAAATGAAATGGTCAATGATGGGAACGGGGGAATGACCTGCTAGAGACTGATCACAGCAAGGCCCATATATATATATATATATATATATATAGTGTTTAATTGTGATAATGTTTAGCATCAAGATTTTTGTTTTTTCAGTTGTTTTACTGATAAAATGTATTTTGGCAAGCAGGTTTTTTATTGTAAAGTGATTGATATCTGGGTGTAGATAGAGCATTGATAAGTACAAAGAGTTTGTTTCTTTAATAGAGCAGATTCATGCCTTCAAAGTTTTGTGAGGACACCGTTATGATGTTCTCACTAGTCAGTGGTATTTGCATATATATATATATACTATAGTCATCCGCAGACAGATCTGTTTCGCTGCATCACAGCTCATCAGTACGGCTTAGACTCCGTTCGCTTCCTAACCCAGGATCGAAACCCGACCGAATCAGCGTCAGTCGGCGATTCTACCCCTAGGCCATGATATATATATATATATATATATATATATATATATATATATATATATTTGAACAAGGTCTTAATACCACAGAACATAAATACCAATTTGAAAATGCATGAAGGCATTTTTTTCTTTCTTTAGAAATTCTTTCAGCAACACTTTGTCGGAAGAAAAATGTTGACACTAATTATAACAACAAGAAAGACAGTTCTCAAAGAAATGAAGAAATAAATAAGGAGAGAAAACAGTAGAACACAATTAAAACAGATTTATAAGTAAAATAATTCACACATAAAATAATGATAAATGTTCCAAGTGAGTATAAAAAAGAAAAGATATTACTCACAACCCTCCAAATAAACAAAGGGACCGAATAACTATAAAACATGATTAAAACAAAATTGTTAGTAAAATAATTCATGAATAAAATAATAATAAACATTCCAAGTGAATATATAAAAGAAAAGATATTACTTATGACCCTTCAAATAAACAAAGGGAGCAAATAAAATGTTCCTTTTTTTGTACAGAACTGGTTGATTAACTTTATTTGAGCCACTTCAAGCACACATAAATGGTAAGCAGATCAGGGGCTCTGTGCAAAATTGTGAAAGAATTGTTTACACATTTACTTGCACTGTCCAAGTTGACAAGCAAGTGCTGGCTTATGGCCAAATCATGCGCAGACTGATTTGTCTTTGATGAGTGACTCAGATTTCCCAGTCTTATATTGGCAGGAACGTGCTGAGAAATTCAGGTTTCCAGTCACTAATTGGTCCATCCTACATATTCAGTGTCACACTGACATTTGAATTTGTACACAATTGAACCAATTTGAAAGTAGGACAAACCATATTTGACAAAAGAGAGAAACACTGAATTAGTCTCAAAAAGGACACATAACCTGGCAGTGAAAAAACCTGATGTGATACAAGCTGACACTCTGTCAGTGAGCATTTGACTCTTCCTACCTAGTCATGGTAATTTTAGATATACAGGACAAAGACTGAGACCACCAGTTCTTTAAAGCATTTAATTTTATTCTCAACCCTGCACTTAATGACATTTATAGGATATCCATTGTCACATAAGATGTGATGAATGTTCTCTAATTCTTGATCAAGATTATCAAATTATCAGCACATGATGGACTAAGGTAGATATCAGGTTCATCTTATGGAACTTAGGGTCAAAAGAATTCCATGAATGTAGGTTTCCGATAAATACTAGTAATAAATAGACCACCTCTGTGTTCAAGCAATATATTCAACAAGTACAATTCTTTTTCACTTCTGTAGTAAATTGAAGGGATGATAAAGGGAATAAATAGTATAAATAGTAATAAATAGACCACCTCTGTGTTCAAGCAATATATTCAACAAGTACAATTCTTTTTCACTTCTGTAGTAAATTGAAGGGATGATAAAGGGAATAAATAGTATAAATAGTAATAAATAGACCACCTCTGTGTTCAAGCAATATATTCAACAAGTACAATTCTTTTTCACTTCTGTAGTAAATTGAAGGGATGATAAAGGGAATAAATAGTATAAATAGTAATAAATAGACCACCTCTGTGTTCAAGCAATATATTCAACAAGTACAATTCTTTTTCACTTCTGTAGTAAATTGAAGGGATGATAAAGGGAATAAATAGTATAAATAGTAATAAATAGACCACCTCTGTGTTCAAGCAATATATTCAACAAGTACAATTCTTTTTCACTTCTGTAGTAAATTGAAGGGATGATAAAGGGAATAAATAGTATAAATAGTAATAAATAGACCACCTCTGTGTTCAAGCAATATATTCAACAAGTACAATTCTTTTTCACTTCTGTAGTAAATTGAAGGGATGATAAAGGGAATAAATAGTATAAATAGTAATAAATAGACCACCTCTGTGTTCAAGCAATATATTCAACAAGTACAATTCTTTTTCACTTCTGTAGTAAATTGAAGGGATGATAAAGGGAATTGAGTTGGGTATGAAAAGCCATAACTTTGCTGATGGAATCAAAGATAGAAAAAGTATCATCAATATAATGTAAATATATCTAGGGTTTACAGTATTTTTTTAATAAAAGGCTTTCATGAAAACCAACAAAAATGTTAGCTAATACTGGAGTCAGGAGACTCCCCATTGAAATCCTATTAATTTGGGTATGATAGTATTATTAAAACTGAATTCATTCCTTTATTCATACTGTATGTATAAACACTAAAAACAAACTTATCAGTATTAAAGTGGGACCCAGGTGATCCCTATAAAGAGTGTTGGTACAAATTTGTAAGGTGTCCTGAAAGGAACATTTTGTATTCAAACTAACAATGTCAAAGGACATCAAAAGTATGTTCTCGAAACACAATTCAGAGTTTCTAATAAAATTAGAAAACTGAAATGAATCCAAAATACAATGAGTGGAAAACAAATCAGTGACATGTTGAAGTAATTCAGACATTTCTTTGGCCAATTCATGTTGTACAAAACCTACCATAGACAAAATTAGCCTAAGAGGCACACTGTCTTTGTGTACCTTAGGTAAGCTATACATATATGGACATTGGCAACCCACAGGTCTAATATGGTTGTACATTGTCTTGGAAATAAGGTAGCACTTATATAGAGAGAGTAATCAATCTTCCGAAAATTCAAGGAATTATACAAAATATCTTCTATTTTATTGATGTAGTCCTGGCTATTTAAAATAACCACCTCAAGACCTTATTAGGCTTAGCGACTTTATAGTCTGGAAGTGGACAAGCAACAAAATCATGACCAGCAGAGAGACAAATTTGCATGATAATTCAAATAATCTTGTTTTAAAAATGGAAAACTTGTTGAGCGAGATAATGTAATGGATAATTGCTCAAAATGAGAAACTGGAGTGCAAAGTTCAAATTTAAGCTGAGTTCATTACATTCACTTATGAGCAAATACCCTTGACAAAAATATGAATCCACTACTTCTTCCCCACACCCCACAACTATAAGTTAAATGCTTGCATCTGAAAATCATTATCACCTCAAAATTGTTAATACAGTATTCACTTAGAAAAGAAACAAAATTCTTATAATCTAAAAAGAATTCTGGCTTTAAATAACCTTCAAAAGGTTGTAAAGCCATAAAAAACAATCAATCCTTACATGAAGACAAAAGAAAAATAGTTGAAACTTATGGTGACAACAATGGTCTTTAATTAAAACCTGCTTACATGAAAAATTTGTTAAAATATACATTTTATATCATTACTTATTGTTACATGCCATTAAATACAATTTATGCCAACGGCCATATCATGTTGAATACACCAGTTCTCACTCGATCACCAAAGTTAAGCAACGTTGAGCCTGGTCAGTACTTAGATGGGTGACTGCTTGGGAATACCAGATGCTGTAAGCATTTAATGACAGATGTGCGTTGTGGTGCAGTGGATATCAGCTCAGAAAGAGAAATCGGTGAGCCGAGTTTGAACTCCAGTTGAATACCATACATTCACTTAAGCACTGGTACCCTTGGGAAAGGTATTAATCCATCCCTTCCCTCCAGTTATGGGTTAAATAACAGGGTAGGACTTGGGGACCCTGCCCTTAAAAACAAATCCCAATGAATCTTGATACTTGAAAAGAAAAAAGTATTACTAGGCACAAAAAACTTATATAAAAAACAATAAATTGTTGAAAGAAAATGGTATTACCAGCAATAAATAAATAAAATTTAGTTGGCAATAAATAGTCCACCAAGGTTGATATGCCATAAAACAAAACAACTAACCAACAACATACAATTTACAGTTAGTAAATTATCGCCATTTTATATTCTTTTAAAAATTTTGTGCATGTGCTTTGTTTTTGATTTTGTTGATTGCACAGTATAGTAGGGTCAGTTGGACATCATCTGTGAGATAAAGAGCAGCATGACACAGTTCACTCTGCCAGAAATTTGGAAATGGCATGCTGTACTGCTTGAAATTTGTGCCGGAAGCTCCAATATGAACATTTTAGAGTGTTTGGGTGTCAATTTGAGGAGAGTGCAGAGGATTAGGAAAGATTGATATACCCAGTAAACATCATAATGTTTGGAGAAATCACTAGTGATAGCAACGTTATGCTTCCATTCATCTTCTCATAGGACTTTAGACTCAACACAGAGGTCTACATCAAGTGCCCTGAGGAGGTAGTGCTGACCTTGGTCAAGAGATGGGCTGCTAGAAGACTAACTCTGGAAACAGCATTCTGCATTATTCCACACAAGCAGAAGAACCCAGCAATGGCTTTCAGATAATTTCTGTGACCATATCACATCTGGCCACCTAACTCCTCAGACTACAATCCTTTGATTATTATGTGAGAGGTCCAGTTGAATGAGAGACCAACAAATCTCTTTGTAACATCAAAGATGAACTGAAGGCAAAGGTTTTGGTAGCATTCACCAACTTAAATAAGGAGACTGCTCAGAAGAGATGCAGGAGATTCCAAAGTTGTCTGGAGTCTGTGTTTGAAGCTAATGGCGATTTTAGGGAATAAACTTACTATTTAGCATTTCAGGATATTTTTGTGTAATTCTGGTAAATATATCTATCAAAATGAGATGTCAGTGTTATTTTTATTTTTGCATAATTTAGACAATTTATCCACTGCACCGTCACCTCACTAAAAATATAAAAAAAAACAATAACATTCAATGGAGACAACAGAAACAGTGACGTAGACATTAGAACAACAAAAAATGTGGTTGTATTTTGATTAATCCATATTTTGTCAATCTGCTTATCTGGAAATGTTTATCTAGTCCAGTAGTTGCCAAACTTTTTGTAATTGCTGCCTCCTTGGCTCTCAGGCCACATCGTTAATGCCCCCCTTGCACACCCATAAATATTAACCTCGTCTCTTTACTGAGTTGTGATGTGACACAAGGTTGAATTTATTGTGGGGAACATGACTGTGTATGCTCAGGCCAGTGCTAAAAGTTTCCCTGTGTCCGCAATCATCAGTTGTGTTGGTCTTAGTGGCAACCACCAGTCCACCCCACTTATGAAATCAGGTGGTTCGGCCTCAAACATCTGTTCCCTGAGACTTGAAACCTCACAGTATTTATTTTTCTCAGGTGTGTGTCTATCCTCAGACAGAGACACAACTCAGCCACACTTTTCCCCCCCGAAGACAGAAACACAACTGAGGGATGTTGATCCCCACCTGCTAAAAGAGCAGGTAAGTAGATGAACCCTAACCCATATGAAGCCATTTCTTTTTTTGGTATTACCTATACTGCAAATTCAAAACAATAACTAACCTGACACTGTAACTACACACAGGAATTTTAACTTTTATGTCATTTAATAAAATGTTGCCAGATGTACATCTGTGGCTATATTGCTACACCTATAAACCTAGAGCATTGACCTCCAGATGTTAGCTGTTTGATATAGAGGGCATGTAACATATCTTGCCCAGATAAAATCAACAAAATACAAACAAACATTAGGTTTTTAACTTTGAAGAACAAAATAAAATAAAACCATGTATTCATGTATAATTAATATTATTCTTTGTAAAGCGTATGTGTTCCTCAAGTGTAAATGATTTAGATTTCATCATAATTTGTAAAAAAGGAAAATTATTATTTGATTCTAATGCCAACCTTGCTACTCTATTATCACACCCTTTTATGCCACTATTTTTTTTTCTCACCATGCTACTGAATCTTTCCACTACGCCCAGGTGGACAGTACTTCCCACTTTGGGAATCCTGGGTTTAGATATACATTAACTGAAATTTATGTATATTCAAATTATTGGGTGTAGACAGTGACAAAGAAATTTTAGTAAAGACTGCTTATTTTTGTTTTAATTACTCAGTTTATTTCTGTTTTAACAAATATCAACTTGAAGAAGTAGTAATAGTTTTGATACCATATATATTGGCATACAAAATGACTGAGCATATAAGACAACCCCCAAATTTTCAACATAAAATGTAGGTTTTGGGCTATATTAGACATACAAGACTGTCATATGCTGTCAGCACTCTCACAGATTTTAAAAACAGCTAGAAGAAAAAGCTTAACCAGTTTTAGTGTAAAACTTACTCAGGATATAAAGAAGCCTCAAAAGCAATAAAAAAGAAGCGTTTTGTGGTCCTGCTGTTGGATGCATATCATCTCTCAGTCATGTTTCTGTCTTTGGGCAGCGTTTGACTAAATTGTGTCTTGTATCCTGTTTTACTTCTCTAATAACTACAATCTTCAAAAATTTAATACAACATCACTCTCCATCTTCTGTCTTTTTGAACCCTGTTTCTTTTTTTTTTTTGTCCTTTCCTTAACTTTCCTCATTCTCAGTTTTCTTATTCTCTTTCCCTTTCACTACCTTTAATCACCCCCATTGCATCTTAGTGTTATTATCACCTTGCTTAGGGGCTTACGGCCATATCACATTGAATACACCGGTTCTCGCTCAATCACCGAAGTTAAGCAACATTGAGCCTGGTCAGTACTTAGATAGGTGACCATTTGGGAATACCAGGTGCTGTAAGTGTTTAATGACGGATGTGCGTTGTGGTGCAGTGGATATCGGCTCGGAAAGAGAAATCAGTGAGCCGAATTTGAAATCCAGATGAATACCCTGTATTCACGTAAGCACTGGTACCCTTGGGAAAGGTATTAATCCATCCCTTCCCTCCAGTTATGGATTAAATAACAGGGTAGGACTTGGGGACCCTGCTCTTAAAAAAAACAAATCCCAATGAATCTTGATACTCAAAAAGAAAAAAGTATTTCTAGACACAAAACTTATATAAAATAACAATAAACTGTTGAAAGAAAAAGGTATTATCAGTAATAAATAAAAAAAATAAAAAATTAGTTGGCAATAAATGACCTGCCAAGGTTGATATGCCATAAAAACAAAACAACCAACCAACAACCTTGCTTAGGGTGAAACAATTAAAAACAAAAATTATTTATATTTATATTTTATTTTTTTAATCATTTCACCCCAAGAAAGATGCAAGATTGATTGATTTGTTTTTTACAGTTTATCAACCCAAGTTATTGCAGGTTATCTAAAGCCATAAAATATTGCGGGTTATTTAAAGCCATGAAATATTTTTAGATTGTGTTTTGCTTTCAGGGAGACTAGCCTAATCCATGCTAATGTGGAGTAGAAGTGATTATCTGTGGTGGTTAATAGATAGCAGCTTTGTTTAGGAAGCATTGAAATTCACAAGCAATTTCTTACCCCAGTTCACCACGGATTGGCGGTCCTTTTCAAGCTTAGCAGCGAGGTTCACTTTGTCAGCAGATTTCTGATTGAGGCAAGAGTAAATGGTAGTGTTGTCAGTGTATATGCCTAATTGGGATCTTATTACATCAGGCAGATCATTAATGAAGATCAGGAAAAGCGTAGGACCTAGAATAGAGCCTTGAGGGACACCTGTGTTCGCATGATAGTATCAAGAGGTAGTCTGTTCAATACTACCTTCATTTTGCAATTTGAAAGGAATGACTGGATTAGGTCAAACAACTGTACAGTTATACCATAGTCCTGCAGCTTGCATAGAAGGCCAGCTTGCCAGACTCTGTCAAATGCTTTGGTGATATCCAGGGCAACTGTTCGAGCTTTGCCATTCTAGTCGAGAGCCTGATGGATATACTCAGTGATGGTCATGAGCATATCAGCAGTAGACCTGGTGAAGCAGAAACCATACTGTTTGTCAGATAAGAGACTGTGGGCTGTGAGATGTTGAACTGCCTCGACGTTGATGATAGCTTCAAACACTTTGCCAAAAATTGATAGGAGGCTAATAGGGTGATAATTAGAGGGGTCAGAGGGTTCACCGGTATTTCATATATTGTTTTTTTCCAAACAGACTTTTTTCTGAAAATCTGCTCTGAACAGTAAAATATAAAATGCAATAAAACTATGACATTATTTAATTCAGTCAGTTGAGTGCCATACGTGATACACGCTTAGGCGATCATGTCTCGACAGAGACATGACTGACTGGGCAGAAGATTATCCTGCAGTAGGTTGCCATTGCTTTCTGCGGTAGAATGGTTGCCGACCAAGGCTATCAAACCCAATCTGTCCTGTTATTTAACCCATAACTGAAAGGAATAGGCGGATTAATACCTTTCCCAAGGGTATTTGCACATAAGTGAATGCAATGAATTTGGCTGGAATTTGAACTCGGCTTCCCGAATTCTCATTCCGAGCTGATATCCAATGCACCACAACGCACATCCACATTATTTAATTAGATAAGCTTTAATCACTTTCAAAAAATATATATATATATTAAGGACATAATTAATCTGAAGAAAAAAATTTTTCCGATGAATAATGAATTTTTACAAGAATTGTTTTCATTTTTTTAAAATTATAATAATTTATAAAATTTTAGATTTTAAAAAAATCTTCAAAGCCTTGTGGCAATTAGATTATGAAGTTATTAAATGAAGACAGTATTTACTTATTGAAAATTGAAAAGCTTAATACAAATCTTTGAGCAAAAACATTTTTTAAATAATTATTTTTTGTGTATATAGGAAGCATGTTTGTTTTAGTATGATATTTTGTGAGTGACAGTAAAAGGACATGTGTTTCATGGTTTCTTCCCCTTACAGGAAAAATTTAGACAATTATATCAATTCTGATCAAACATACTTGGCTTATCAATGCATCTGGCTGTCATCAATCACTTAACAAGTCAGAAATCTATGACCTCCGTGATTAATAAATACTTTTATTCTAAATTTCATGCTATAAACAAGTAATATTTGTTTCAAATCAGATTAATTTAAGTTTGAATTTGCTAATTTTTAAAAAATAATGTATCACAGATGTATATTTTATTTTTGCAAGATTTCTAAAACCAAGGCTCAACTTTTGTTTCCAATACATCAGAGTATTTTGCCTACTGAAAATAATAAATTTAATCATTGAAAATGAAAACTTCAAGAAAGTATTTTTATTTTAAAAAATTCACTTTAAAACTTAGGTATAAAAATGAATGGAGATACCTAAAGGTTATATATAAAAGTTAATATTTGGCTGTGAATTAAGTTGTTTCAGTAGAAAATGTTTGTCTTGATGTAGTTATCAAAGCAGGAGTTAGGCTAACGTGAAAAATCTCCCATGCTAACAACTTAGCATAAACCACGGGATTTAAGCTTCCTATTTTATACCTAGGTATTAAGACAGTCTCCTATTTGTGGTGTGTGTGTGTGTGTGTAGGAGGGTTAAGATTAAAAGATCGCCTTGTACGGCAATATATACAGTAAGATGCAATGAAAATGACAGCTGGGAATCATTATAGTTGAATTTTAAGTGTAAGGGGGGCAACTCTTGTTAAAATTTGAATTTAATAAAAATTGTCTTAAGATTTTAGAGCTACTGGAACTGTTAGTTCGCTCTGTGTATATTGAAAAATTTTTGTTTTAAATTCATGTTTTTCTGATATATGTCTTCAAATGAAACTGATAAAAGAATTTTATCTTGAAAAATTATGGCGTTTTTGTATTTATCCTGACCAGGCATCTTGACTTGAGTCACTTTCTCACCAACTTGACATGGCTTCCCTCTGTCTTTTATTCAAATATTTTTATGGAAACTGCTTTGATGAGTTTTTTACCCTGGTGCCCCATCTACATGAATTTAAGCCTACTATTAGAATGGCAACTAGTTCTTACTATTTTACTGTCAGACTAGCTAAATGTAACAACCGATTCTACTCTAACAGTTTCTTTTATCACACTTCTCGCCTTTGGAACTCCTTTCTGATTTCTTGCTTCCCTAATAACTACAATCTTCAAAAATTTAATACAACATCACTCTCCATCTTCTGTCTTCTTCAGTTTCTTTTTTTTCCTTTCCTTAATTTTCCTCATTCTCATTCTCTTTCCCTTTCACCCCCCATACCCCATGTATCTTAGTGATATTATAACCTTACTTGGGGTAAAACAAAAATTATTTATATTTATATTTTATTTTTTTAATCATTTCACCCCAAGAAAGATGCAAGATTGATTGATTTGTTTTTTATGGTTTATCAACCCATTGCAGGTTATTTAAAGCCATATAATATTTTTAGAATGCAAACTTTTTTTTTTAAATAATAATGATTTAGCTGTATAAGTCTCACTAATTAACCCATAGCTGGGGGAAAGTGGTTGATTCATAACTTTCCTAAACATATTTGCACGTAAGTGAATATAATGAACCCAACAAGAATTAAAAATCGGCTCTCTGATTAACAATTCTGAGCCATTATCTATCACACCACCCACACATCTAAGCTTACAGCACCTGATATTTTTTATTCATCTAGATACTGACCAGGGTCAATATTGCTTAACTTCGGTGATCACATGGGAACAAGTGTTTCAATGTGTTATGTTTGTAAGCCGCTAAGATGGGGGAGATTCCTGGAAGTAAAAGGGAATGAGAAAACTTTAGTGATGAGAAATGGCAATAAAAGAATAAGAATCAGGAAGACAGAAGATAGCATTTGATGTTGGGTTTAAATTTTTGAAGAATGTAAGTGGCTTGAAAGCAAGAAATTGGTAGGGAGTTTCATAGATGAGATTGAACACTGCTGCCACATCTGGTCAGGTGCCCCTGCTACACTCCTCAGGCTTCTTGACAAAATACAACGGAGAACCTGTAACGTGATCGATTCTGTCTTGGCGGACCAGCTGCAACCACTCTCTCACCGGTGTGACATGGCTTCTCTGTGCCTCTTCTACAAGTACTTTCACGGCCTCTGCTCCGATGAACTTAGGTCATTGGTGCCGCCTAGGTACGAATTTATATGAGATACTAGATTAGCAACTAGATCCCACCCTTTTACAGTGAAACAGATAAGATGTAACCGTAATTTCTACTCCAACAGCTTCTTTTCTCGTGCTTCCCACCTATGGAATTCCCTTCCACATGCCTGCTTCCCTGACGGCTACAATCTCCAGGAGTTTAAATGTAAGGTCAATAGACACCTCCTAACACACTAACTTGTATCTATTCTCTCAAACACTCTCACCATCTAACCCTCAATCTTGGTACCCTTACCCGTCTATCACCCTCCTTCTGACATATATAACCATCTATATCTAACCATCCTTTCCCATCACTTCCCCGACACTATGTAACCCCCTGCACTATAGTGGCAGTGGAATGCCTTGCTCGGAGTGAAACGATTAAAAAAAAAGTGCAAAAAAAGAAACTGTTGTAACCTCCTTTGGTTATTGTTGTGACCAAAAAGGTTACTGATATGTTTTGGTATAACATGGTTGTATTGTCTTGAGTCTTCAGTTACACATGAATTTGTAGTAATAGTTATTACTACGAGGTGATATTCCGGTATCTTGCTATAAAGATAGTCATTAGTGAGATACACGAATAGTACTTGTTACATCGGGTAACAGTATTATGTGAAATAATACAAAACAACGTAATAGTATAAAAGTAGGTGTATTGACAGGAAAGAGAAGTATTTACAAGAGGTGAAGATTAGTAGAATACAGAACAAAGTAATTAGTATACAGTATCGTCGTAGAGGTGTGATAGATTGACTAGTAGAACACTTCCGGTGCCATACCCGAAATATCTGATGGACTCGCTCACTTAACTTCCTTATTCGACTTCCTTCCTCGAGGTATAATCACTACTATTTTATACAGTGATTCGAATAGTCCATTTCCATGGAAAGGTGGAGAGTGCCCCAACAGTACTGTATTAAGAGGTTCTTCCTGATAATATGTAGTATCCTCTCTTGGAAGTCCTCCAGAGTAAGGACTAAGTAGTAATATCCCACTGTGAACACTGAACTCTACTACTTGGCTGTAACTAGTACAACTGTTGCTGCTCCTTGTAATCTGGTTGGTCCTTGATTCATCCTTTCAGTTCATCTCCTTTGCTGATTCACCCAGACTTCTGTCTGGTGCTTAATATAGGTTATTATCATGTTCATGTGATCCCCAGTGGAATAATCCATTCTTATAATTTTATTTGTTATCTGGGAGATCAGCATTCAACCACATGTGTCAGTGAAAAAATGACTAAAGTAGCAATGACAAGTGACGATTAATCTTTATGACAAGAGTTTTCAAGTAAATGAAACTGCTAAAAATTTTTTATCAACTTTAAAATTATGACATTCATTATATCCTTTGTAAGTAAATTTTAAAATTTTTATTTTCTATTATTTATAGGTTCTTTAAAGAATCAATGAATCAATATTAAATTTATTACTTCCCAAATGCGAGACATTAACCTAGAAGAGTATAGGATCACTATTTCACCATGATATGCGTTACTGCTGTGATTTCTGTTAGAAGTAAGTTTTTACAAGATGGAGTTGCTACTTCCACCAATTTTGAATTCAGATTTACCTACCCAAACCAGATAGTCTAGCCAACCCTGCTATTAATACTGAGCAAGGGAGAGAAGAAAATAGATTCATAACATTCCAAGTATTTATGTCTAAGTATTCAGAAAAACTCTTCAAGATCATATTCAGTCAGCCATTACAATTTTGTGCTTGTAAAACCCAAATATGTAGTTAACAGTATTGCACAATGTAGTATTTGATATACATGATACTATTTGATACTATTTAGAATTTATATATATATATATATATATATATATAAATTAAAAAAGGATTAATTCAATGATGTTGAATGACCATTTCGATGTGAAAATCCCCACGGGGGATAACACATCACCTCAGCAACCGAAAAATCCTTTCAGAAACTGGAGAAAAATCAGTCTAATTTTCCTTTTTAAATAGATTTGCAAAGAAATTAAAATTAAAAAAGAAAATAAAAAGAAAAAAGAAAAAGAAAGAAAAAAATAAAACAAAATAAAAACAAATAAACAAGAAAAGAAAAAATTGACATCGTCTGGGTTCACAAAAAAAAGAAAACAGAATTGTAACTTAAAAATTAACAGAAGGTGTG
The DNA here is from genome assembly GCA_037127315.1 of Ascarosepion bandense. Taxonomy (NCBI): domain Eukaryota; kingdom Metazoa; phylum Mollusca; class Cephalopoda; order Sepiida; family Sepiidae; genus Ascarosepion; species Ascarosepion bandense. The sequence continues at coordinate 2,581,033 of JBBBDQ010000118.1, forward strand.
TTGAATTAATGTAAGGTTAAGCAACACGGAAAAAAGTTGGGAGATAAGAAAGAAAAAGGAAGGAAGGGAGGGAAAAAGAAAAGAAAAGAAAGAAAAATTTTTTATATATTACAGACGCTGGACATATTCAAAAACCTAACTTCCCAAAATAGTTGAAGTATTAGAAAAAAGGCCTTTACTTAAAAAGGCATAATTATTTTTAAAGGGAATAAAAAGATATAGGATTTAAAATAAATTTTTTTTTAAAATTAGGTCATTTGATTTAAACTAAATAAAGACATCGGTAGGTAAAAAAAAAAATTCATTTACAATTATACATACATATAGAAGTACACACATACATACATACACATACACATTTATATTTGCTCTGTAATATTTTATTACATGGAGCTCTCTTCCTGTATCACTTTTTAATATTAAAATAAATTTTTTTAATATTAATTAGGATCGAGTTTTTGGAATTTACCTTCCTGCTTTTCTCACTTGGATTAAAGTATCTGAATTAAAATATATATATATATATATATATATATATATATTAATAACTATACATATTATTCTGGAATTTGAACTTTGCATGCTGATCACACTTACTAACCACTATGCTACAAGTACATCCATACAAATGGAACATCGAAAACTTTTCATTTTCTTTACTACAATCCATAAACTACAATGGTAAAATTGTGATCTATTTGTTATGCTAATAAGCCTAGTAGAGATGAATACAATTGGAAAAAAGCCATCTTCCCTCCTCCCAGTACAGATCCATCAATCTCATCAGTAAACTTTTTTAGGCCATCATCAATAAGAAGGTTGTCAAACACATAGAAAAGAACAAGATCTTTAGAGATGAGCAGTATAGGTTTTAATTGACCCAATCCACTGCTGACATCCTAACTACCATCACTCCAGTATTAATGATGCTCTTGACAACAAACACACCTTGAGGATCATAGCATTAGGTATCTGGAAAGCCTTTGACAAGGTAAATACAATTCAAAAAATATTTATGCATGTTTAAGTATTCAGAAAAACTCTTCAACATCATATTCAGTCAGCCATTACAATTTTATGCTTGTAAAACCCAAATATACAAGGATGTAGTTGACAGTATTGCACTATGTAGTATTTGATATATATGATACTATTTGATATATGTGATACTATTTGATACTATTTAGAATTTTATATATATATATATATATATATATATATATATATATATATATATTTAGTATATCGAGGCAGCAAGTAATTTTCTAAACATATGCTATTAAATATAAGAGACAATGAATGTCTATTATGTTTAATCATGAGCCGTTCTAAACGTCGTATTTTTGCTTTAATTTCAGTTGAAAATAAAGACAAAAATTCTCCAACATTTGGATAATTATTTATTGGTTTTCTTTTAAGCTTTCGGCTCACATGAGCCATCTTCAGAGAGGTAGTTTAAACTGAAATATTATAAAATCCACCATCACCGACGATTTTATTTTGTGTTGACATAAAACTCCGCTTGGCAACGGCAATAGTTACCAAAAATAATAAATGCAGTTCTTAAGTTTGCGATGCGGTTTTATGACGTCACATCGCGGGATAGCATGAAATGACAACAAAACCATGTAGTCAAATGCAATGTAATATGTTATTTCCTGTTTTAAAGTTGATTTTATTGAGTGTTGGTTGTTTCGATTTGATGTACATGGCCTCCAATATCTGCAGGTTCCTCTTACTGCGTGTATGAGTAAGGATCACCGTATTGTTGACCAAAATCTGTCTGATATTACCTACATGTTTATGTTTTTCAGAGAAATGTTGTTTAATAGTACTCTGATCAGAAAGATGACATGTAAGTCTACGGGAGAGCGTGGTTGTAGTAAAACCAATATATGTACTAGGTTTTTGATTAGTATCAGAGATGCAATCTCTGAATGGGCATGTAAATTGGTACACTACATTGGTTTTTTGTAAAGAATTTAGTTTAGTGCTTGTTGGGTTATTATAGAATTATACAATTGACCTCATAGTCTATAATAACCCAAGAATTTTTGTCTTTATTTTCAACTGAAATTAAAGCAAAAATACGACGTTTAGAACGGCTCATGATTAAACATAATAGACATTCATTGTCTCTTATATTTAATAGCATATGTTTAGAAAATATATATATATATATATTAATAACTTATTTGCCTTGGTATGGCTTTTTCCAAAATATTTTCAGTCATTCTGATCCATTTTTGCAGGTGTGTAATTTTACTTTTTGCATTTCAGTTAACTGTTGGATGATATCGGATTTGTATCCTATGATTATTTATGTATTTACGACAAAACTCTAAAGGTATGGATGCCAAGAAATCTTTGATGCCTTCAGGATGCCTTCTGGCTTAAAAAAAAAAAAAAAGAACCAAGATTCTTGAACAATTAGTAGTCAGTTTGTAAGAGTTCAAGGAAATATGGTGGAACTCTTGTGGAACCCTCTTCCATCTTCTCTAGAGTTTTGTTTTCCAGACTACAACCATCCTCAAAATAATGCAATTAACTTTAACAATCATTATCTTCTGTCTTCTGAATTCCTGTTCTGTTACTCTCTCCTTGATAATGTTTTTTCTCAGATAAATTTTCCCTCTCAGTAACACCATCCTTGCTTTATTGCCTTACTTGGAGTGAAATGATAAAAAAAGCTCACAGTTGATGCGAAAAAATTATATTACGATGGCGTCTTCCGACGCTTTTGTGGAAAAATGTGATGAGAGTTATCTCCCTTAGATTAAGCATTTCGTCTTATGCTGTAAGAGATTTCGACTTCATGTGCACGTGTGTGCCATTAAGAAACGAAAAACATAAAATGATAAAGACTTTTTCATTTATGTAAACATTACAATTGAGTAGTGAGTTCGATTATCACTGGGTGCTCCATAATTTTGGCTTTGTGCCACATCTGAGCTGCACTTAGGAAATTATCTTTTTAATTTATTTATGTAAACAAGTCTTCTAAAATATAATTTATTTAAACTAAATCTGTGCATAAAAATAATCCCAAAGATGAAACAAATGAATTAATAAGAAAATATTTATTTTGTTAATTTCAGTTATTTATCAGGTAATGATTTTTTTTTTTTTTTTTTTAGTGTTTCACCCTTGGCAAGGAAATAATGCCACTAAGACGCAAGGGTGGGGGTTACTGAGAGTGAAAGTCAATGAAAGAACAGATTTCAGGAAGTCGCAAGATTGCAACTGATGTAACATTTTGCTTCTGCTCTGACGAGCTTTGTTCCCTTGATTCCCACCCTTGTTATTTTACTCGTACAACTAGATTGGTAACTAGATCTGACTGTTTTACTGAAAAATAGGCAAATGTAACTGCCAATTCTACTCTAGTAGTTTATTTTCTTGCATTTCCCGCCTGTGAAACTCGTTTTCCCATGCTTGTTTCCTTGATAGCTACAATCTCCAAAAGTTTAGATGCAACATCAATTACCATCTTCTGTCTCCATGACAACCACTTCTCTCATCACCTATACTGTTTTCTTCTTTGTCATCCGCCTCCCCTCATTGTAACCCCCTGTGCACCAGTGGCAGTATTGCCTTACTTGGGGTGAAATAGTTATAAAAAAAAAATTAAATTTTTGAAGATCGTATGGGAAATGGGGAAAGGTAAGCAGAAGAGAGTTCCACAGATGAGTAGCACAAGAGAAGAAACTATTAGAATAGAACTTACAGTTGCATGAAGCTATTTCAACAGTAAAACAGTGAGGCCTAGTTACCAATCTAATCAGTTAAGTGCCATACATGATACACGCTTAGGCAATCATGACTGACTAGACAGAAGATTTTCCCACAGTAGGTTGCCATTTCTTTATGTGATAGAATGGCTGCTAACCAAGTCTATAGAACCCAATCTGTTCTGCTATTTAACCCATAGATGGGTATTTGTGCATAAGTGCATGAAACGAATGTGACTGGAATTTGAACTCAGCTTTCCGATTCCTCATTCCGAACCAATATCCATTACACTGCAACACATATCCAGTAATATCCAAATATATGTCCTATTTTGGTCTTTACTTCTAAATTAAGTGGTGACCAAAATAGGGCATATATTTTTTAAACTAATAGATAAGCACTTTCCAAAAGTATCAGAATTAAACAAAATTTTCAACAGAAACACAATCAAACTAAGTTATAGTTGCACTTATAATTTAGATAGTTTCATAAAAAAACAAAATGCCAGAAACTTAAATAGCATTGTACAAAACAAAACCACCAACAAAGAATGCAATTACAGGGACAAAAATAAATGTCCACTTCAAGGTCTCTGCAACACAAAAGAAATAATGTATAAGGCAGAGGTACATGACCCAGATGGCCAAAACAAAATATATTTGGGCTCAACCAAAGAGTTTTAAAACCAGGTGGTTCAACCACAGATCTACATTAAAATAGAAAAATTAAAAAACAATACAAAATTGGCTAACCACGTCTGGAAATTGAAATCAAAATATGAAAAAGATCCACACATAACGTGGAGCATTGTAAAAACTGCCAAGCCTTACAATGATGGACAAATATGTAGACTGTGCCAAGAAGAAAAATTGGAAATTATGACATACCCAAATGAATATGAACTGTTAAATGAAAGAGCAGAAATTATGACAAAATGCATCCACACTAAGAAATACCTCTTAGGTTCATAGAACCATGGATGAAAACCTCATAATTCATTTGAATTTAAACAATGCGCGTTCATAAATTCTCTGCCACTTGAATGTTCAAATAAAACACCGTTACAAGAGCGTTCTTAAAAAGAAAAATGGTAAAAGTAAAATCAGTTATTAAAAATCGCCTGAAGACACCACTCATGGTAGAAACCTGGGTAGCAAAATAACTCGTTTAAAAATGGAAAATATATATATATATATTTAGTGTATCGAGGCAGCAAATAATTTTCTAAACATATACTGTTAAATATAAGAGACAATGAATGTCTATTATGTTTAATCATGAGCCATTCTAAATGTTGTATTTTGGCTTTAATTTCAGTTAAAATTATAGACAAAAATTCTCCAACATTTGGATAATTTTTTATTAATTTGGTTCTAAGCTTTCGGCTCACATGAGCCATCTTCAGAGAGGTTATAAGGATGGTAACACAATAACATCCACCATCAGCGATGATTTTATCTTGTGTTGACATAAAACTCCACTAAGCAATGGCAATAGTTACCAAAAATAACAAACGCAGTTCTCAAATTTGCAATGCGGTTCTATGACGTCACACCACATCACGTGTGTGAGATATATATATATGCACTCATACACACATACACACACATGCACATATATTTTTTAATCAGTATAACCCCATGCAAAGTAGTAAAGCAACTAAGACACAAGGGTTACATGTGGAAGCAGTAGAAACAGAAGCATTAATAATGAGTGGAAAGAGAAAACAGTAATCAAGAAGACAGCAGATAGTGATTGACATTGCATTTAAATTTTTGCAGATTAAAGTTGGCTGATTTTATACTAGCCAGACCTTTTCACATACTTATGTGTGTATATATGTGTGGGATTGTGCGTATATGTATATGTGAGTGTGCATGGTTCTATAAAGTAGGATTTTTCCAATTTTTTCTTTAAGTTAAAGATTTAACTGAAAAAGGTTGTCAGGTTTGTGAGTATTTAGGCGAAGGTGTAAGGTGTTCAATATATAAACAAGGAAGACAGAAGCATACAAAAACTTGAATTTCTTCTACAAACATTTGTTCTTCTTTATGGCAGTTATAGTGAACAAAGTTTTCCATGCCTCTTGTGTATGTCAATTTGTCTTTTTTTTTGGTTCAGAAGTAAGTTAGGATAACAATGGTTAAAATGGTTGATCTCAAGTAAGCTTTGCACTAAGTTAGAACAACCAGTTCACTTTCTTCATGAGTATGACTGCTGAATCATGTCTGACTGATGTAGTTAGAAAATCAAAAAAGTTCAAATGTCAGTGAAGCAGGGAAATTAACATGCTTCTACAGAAGGATGCTACGGATGCTACGGATATCGTGGACTGAGCATACAAGCAACAACGAAGTGTTAGAAAGAATGGCAACAAAAAGGAAATTGATGCTGAGCATCAGGAAGAGACAACTGAAGTTCCTGGGACATGCAATGAGGAAGGAGAGCCTGGAGAACCTGATACTGACTGGACAGATAGAAGGAAGGAGAGACAGAGGAAGGCAGCGGATAACATATTTGCAGGGTCTGATCAGGTGGATGACGGAACGGGGGTTGCCAGGAGCAACAGGAGCAAACATACTAAGAGCCACAAGGGATAGGGAGACGTGGAGATCCATGATCGCCTACGTCCTGAAGGGACAGGGCACATAGAAGAAGAAGAAGTGGGAATGCTATTACTGTGTGGTTCACATCTTGAAGCAAAGACAACAAAGCAAATGAGAAAAAATGAATTTATTTGACATAAGAAGGATGATAGAATACATAAAGGGATAAAGTCTGGAAGTTAAAGAGAAAAACTTTTTTGTTTATTTATGCACTTTCCAGTATTGATGTGTGGTTTCCTTCCTAATCTTTTGTTCAACGTAGTGTAGAACGTCAACATTTTGATTATGTCCTTATTTTCTTCTTGAGTTACATATGATATAGTTGTTGCTGCTGTTGGTGATGTGGTATCTGTTATTTGGCATAGTTCTTTGTTGTTAATTCTGTGGTTTAAAGAAATGTAGTCTTTACTAAAACCCATAGACTTTGCTCACTCACAGACATTTTTAACCCTTGACCTGAGAAAGCAGTTGTATACAGCTGACAGTTTTGATATTTCTGAACAGATTTGGTGCCATACATAGCATCTATATGAAAGTCTTGATCTAACAAGGCTATTTAAGGACTGGACTTGAGTTTTCAGGTTGATATTTTGTATTAATCAGTGGTGATGAGCTTAACTACTTCAAGTACAGCCTATCCTTTGTCCAATTTCTTCATCTCCTAAATTGTTTTTTTTATAACTGATCCATACACCAAGGTATTTGAAGGGTTTGGCATTTACTAATTCTATACCCCAAATTTTTATGATAGATTCAGGGAAGCTGACATCACTGCTTTCTTCTCAATTCCAGATCATAATAAGCTTGTACAAAACATACAATGGAGACAATAGGAACATTTTTTTTTAATAATAATACTGGAATTTATAAAAAAAAAAAAAAGAAGCCTCAACTTTTTTGATCCAATATTTTAAGTGGGGAAAATGTATGACTTATCAGCTATCCAATGTAGTAATAACCTGACTTAGTCTTATACAAAAACTGGAAGAACTTTTCGTTACTTTAAGGAGAGCACATAAAATTAATGACTGTTTTATATTGTGAAAAAAAGCATTTTATCAATAAAACATTTATCAGATCAAATTATAGATGAAGTTTTTCTTCAATTAACAAAATTTAAGAAAGAGAATTTTCAGACCTAGTTTTGAAATCTTAAAAAATATGGCCACAAAAATAGTTGTTAAATATTCAAAATGTGACCATCTGCAATAGCTATAAATACCAAAGAAAAAATCAGGACACTTTTGTTTTTGTTTTTCATAACAAAATTTGAAAAAGCTGATAATTTAGAAAATCACTTCCGTCTTTGACATTTTGTTTTTGGGTTAGGGCCAAGAAAAAAATGTTATTTAACTGACATGTATTAGTATAAATATGTGTGCATGTGCATTTATATATCTGTCTGTCTGTCTGTCTGTCTGTCTGTCTATATATTTATACACACACACACGTGTGTAATATATATATATATATATATATATATACATACACACACATATATACACACACACTCATATTCATATATATACCCACATACACATACATATATTTGAATAGAATAAGTAAAAAACAGGTAAGAAAAAAATCTCAATGTGTTTCACTTTCACAAGCTTTTTCAGAATTTTTTAAAGATGAATGATTTAAATATAAAAATAATTTTCTTTTATATTTTTAAAAAATCCAAAGAGACAGTATGTTGATTGAAGCTTGATTTTGTCGGTGAGATATGTATCACGTGTTATAAAGCAATGGATGAATATTTTGAAATGTAGAGAAAAAACTTATGTCTGTTTATATATGAAAATCTTGATTAAAATATTTTTATATTTTTTTGAGTACATTTCTTTATCAATTCATCATGTATTCTTAACGCATAATCCTAAAATTAAAAATCAACAAATTAAATTAATATTATTTGTATCATAATACAAAATAAAATAAAGGTAACATGTAAATAACCAATAGACCTATATGAAGAATTATTAACTATATTCTAAGGTGTACATTTTACAACGTCTACATATAATTTAATTTCATTGATTTAATAGATCCTTATTTTAAGAAATTTAACAATGAATCACTTTTATTTTAGATACAAAAGGCATGGGTCATTTAAAGACTTACATATTCTTGTTTATTTTTAATTTCCCATTTTATTGTGGGGACTATTGTTTTTTTTTTTTTGTTTTTTTTAATACCAAAAATATTTGGATAACAATGTTCGATTACAGTACTTATTGTTATTAAGGGAAGAAATATGCTAGCAAATCTTAATTCAAAATATATTTTTGTGCTACCAATATAAAATTTGTTATTACCAGGATTTTCAGTAGAAGAAATAGTACATTGATAAACAATAAATTCAGTAAGAAATTTATTTTACAATGGACAATTTATAGGGTTTCTACAATAACATAATTCTTTGTCTAAATTATAGATTTCAGTTTTGGAATTATTTTTATTTTCATTTAGGTTTAAATTTTTGTTTATAATTTTATTATTATGTCTTTTTATAACTTTTTCTAGACTATCATAACAGCTATAAATTAATTTTAGTGTATTCTTATTAAAAATCTTGGTTAATGGATTATTGTTTGGAAAATATTCTTCAATCAAAGCAAAAGACTTTTTGCCTAATTTACAATTAACCATTTGATTAAAAGGAGATGTGTACCAAATAATTTTTTATTTCTATTTTTTTCTTCGAGTGTAGATATTCTCTTTTACATATTTATTATTAGGGCATTTATATCCATTGTTTTTAAAAACATTATTATAAAAAACATTGTGTTTATTAAATACTTCTTCATTTGTGGAATTTCTATATTCTATATTCTATGGATGAGGATACATGTTTTATAATAGATAGGGTATGGTTAGATTTTGGGTGGATATATAAAAGATTTGCATTTGTTTTTTTTTATATGGTTGGTATATATTGTTTTCTAAAGCTAATGTCATATTGCAAAAATTTACTTTTTTATTTTCATATCAATAGTAACTTCTAAGTTAATTTTTTTAAACTCTCTATATATTAACTTTATAATTTTATCAATTTTCAATTTATGGAATTCCTCATAAGCATAAGGCCATCATCCCTATATAATCCAATATCTTTTGTATTTATATCATTGTGGGCTGTAAAATTGTATAGAATAAATAATCCAACTGAATCAGAAGACCTCAAAGAGTCCAGCAATCCCATTGTAATATCAAAATTTTCCCTTGTGTTATTTTTCATCCACTGGTCTTTATTAGCAATGAGAACGAACTTTTTTCATTTATAATGATGCTATATTTCTCCGCTAATAGAACCGAGTATACAGTGGCAAATTCCAATTTATCCATAAACAGTCTCCTTGATATTGATGGGTAATATTCTTCAATATCAAATTGGATTGTGGGATAATCTTCTGCCCAGTCAGTCATGTCTCTTTATGGCAGTTAACTGATTGACTCCTTAATTTGTTTATTTATTCTTTTAAGTGTATTTTTATTTATTCTTTCAATCTCAAGCCTGGTAGAATTTATTTCAAGAGTTTGGTTTATGATCCTTGATGGTGATGTAACACACTTATGTACAAAGTTTTCCAACTCTATTGCTTATCTTTAGTTTATCATTGATTTTTTTACTAGATGTATTTACACTTTCAACCAAAGTTTCTATTCTTATTGCTTACCTTTTTAAAGTTTTTGTTAAAGTTTTATTAATCAAAGTATTATAATTTTTGATGTTAATTTATAAACATTTACTGTTTTACTGATGTGCGTCTGTAGTGCAGTGGATATCGGCTCTGAACGAGAAATCAGGGAGCCGAGTTCGAATTCCAGTTGAATTCATTGCATTCATTTCCTCGCAAATACCCTTGGGAAAGGTATTAATCCATCTCTTCCTTCCAGTTATGGGTTAAATAACAGGACAGATTGGGTTCTATAGCCTTGGCTGGCAACCAGTCTACTGCAGAAAGCAATGGCAACCTACTGCGGGATAATCTTCTGCCCAGTCAGTCATGTCTCGAAAGAGACATGATTGCCCAAGCGTGTTTCGCATATGGCACTTAACTGACTAACTGACTGACTGTTTTCTCAGATTTTATAAAAACTATAGAAGATATATATATATATTTGATTTAGGTTGATTTTTAAGACATAATTAATCTAGTTCTCCGTTATGAAAAGTTGTCTGAGCATACACGTAAGAATGCGATGGTGATTTTAAAATTATATGATGTAAAGAAATTAACTTAATTTTTAATATCTATAAAAATTGCAATTTACATGTTTTAAACTATTGTGTTTTTATTTTCAACTTCGATATTTTAAAGACCAACTGTTGTAGGCATTTTAGAACACTGTTACTATACTTGTAATTTTGTTTAGTGTCAGTTTTGATTTTCTTTGATAAAAATGGCTTTGAGAAAATATACTTCCTAAATACACACACGCACACACACACACACACACACACACACACACACACACACACACACACACACACACACACACATATATATCTATGTATAAATTCTTTGCCCTAAAATTACACATATATAAATTCTTTGCACTAAAACTTTATATATATATATATATATATATATATATATATTTTCTAAACATATACTGTTAAATATAAGGGACAATGAATGTCTATTATGTTTAATCATGAGCCATTCTAAACGTTGTATTTTGGCTTTAATTTCAGTTGAAAATAAAGACAAAAATTCTCCAACATTTGGGTAATTTTTTATTAATTTGGTTCTAAGCTTTTGGCTCACATGAGCCATCTTCAGAAAGGTTATTATGTCAACACAAAATAAAATCGTTGGTGATGATGTATGTTACTGTATTACCATCTTAATAACCTCTCCGAACATGGCTCATGTGACCCAAAAACTTAGAACCAAATTAATAAAAAATTATCCAAATGTTGGAGAATTTTTGTCTTTATTTTCAACTGAAATTAAAGTCAAAATATGATGTTTAGAATGGCTCATGATTAAAAATAATAGACATTCATTGTCTCTTATATTTAACAGTATATGTTTAGAAAATTATTTGCTGCCTCGATACACTATATATTATATATATGAGTTGAATATATGAATCGAACTCCAACAAGATGAATAGAATAAATAAAGAACAAGTAGGAAAAAAGTGTCTTTAATCTAACATGTCTCATTTATAACACTTATTCTTCTCTCTGAAGTAGCTTGTTATAAATGAAACATGTTAGCTTAAAGACACTTTTTTCCTACTTGTTCTTCATTTATTCTGTTCATATATATATATATATATATATATATATATATATATATATATATATATATATATATTGTTTAATACTTAGTTTTTGGTCATAATAGAGTTAGACAAGTACATATTTGTATTAAAAAGTGTTCGATACAATTATATTGTAGAACTTTTGAATATTTTCCATTATTAAACAAGTTATTTCACTACCCAGGTTTCTACCATGAGTGGTGTCTTCAGGCAATTTTTAATAAAAGTATATATAAAAGTATATAATTTAGTGCAAAGAATTATATATATATATACTTTTAATGCAAAGAATTTGTCACCTTAACTGAGTAGGTTCATGCTAACTTCAAAGTTTTATAAGGGCATTATTGTGATGCTCTCACTCATTGGGGCTGGTTGTTTTGTTGTTGAGTCACATTTTTACCTTATTTATAGGGAGATTGCTGTGATTTGATATTTTGAGATTGGTTTTGTTTCTGATATATATATATATATATATATATATATATATATATATATATATATCTTGTTTGTGATATATATATATAGTATATATATATATATATATAGGAAAAACTACTAAAAAGTTGTAAGTTTAAAAATGTACTTTTTTGACAGTATTTGTTTATTTCTATTATTATATTAATATTTCAGACTGGCCTCAGCCTTCATCAGAAACAAATGATTTTAAAATTTAAATTAGAAACGTATTTCGCGAGAGCGTTCGTAGAGAGATTTTTTAAAAAATATTTGTAAACGTAAACCTATCTTTAATAATACTTATAAATTTTGTTTTAGAGAAAATTTTTTAATTGTATCTAAAAATATCTAAAAAATGTTTAGCTATTGAAATATTTATAAAGATTCAAAACACCTAAGGCCCTATTTAACCCTAGCTTGTGTGTATTTAATTTTAAAATCCAGTATTTTTCTTTCTTTCTGCGTGAGTGTGTAGAACTAAAATCACAGTCTATTAGTAAACATTTGCAATTTTCTAAAGTGTGACCCGGTTGATTGAATTGAACTGATATGGGGGAATATTGGTTGTTCTGGTGTATGCTAAGTTTGTGATTATTGAAACGAAATCTAAAGCTATTACCAGATTCACCAATATATCCACTATTTGGACATATTGAACAGAAGAGAAAATATATAATGTTTTGGCTGTCACAGGTGAGGCGTGGTGGGTGCAATTTGATTTTGGTGTTGGGTAGAGAGAATATTACATCATTTACTAAATGTTTACAAATTAAGCACCGGGGTTTCTGACATTTGAAATTCTCTAATAGGTTTGTATTTTTTAGATATTTGGTAGAAGTGAGGATAGCTGATAGGTTGGGTGTTTGTTTCATTGCATTTATGGGTGGTTTATCACAAATGTCTTTGATTTTTTTGTTTGATTGGAGGTTCTTGTAATCATTTTTTAAATTTTTGATAAGTGTCTGGGAATATTGATTGTGGTTAAAAACCATGGGAATTCGGTTGTTGTTTTTTTTTTCTTGTATGTGAGAAGTGTGTTACGATTTATGTGGATGGTTTTATTTAGTGCTTCTTTTATTATTTTTATTGGGTATTTACATTTTAGAAATTGCTTTGTTAGGTTGTTAATGTTGTTTAGAAAGTCTGGATGGTCTGAGTAAATGCGTTTGATTCTTAGAAATGAGCTGTATACGATAGATTTTTTTAATTTAAGGGGATGACAACTGTTAAAGTGTAGGAATTTATGTTGGTTTGTGAGTTTGTTGTATATACTGGTGGAAAGTGTATGTTTATTTAATTTTATCATGACATCTAAGAAAGGGATGGATGTGTATGAGTACTCCATGGTAAATTTAATTGTATTGTGGAAGTTGTTGCAGAAAGTAAAAAAAGTTTTTTAATTTTTCTAATCCATGAGTCCATAGTAAGAAAATGTCATCAATGTATCTAAAATAATGTGATGGTTTATATTGTGAATTGTCTAATATCTTTCTTTCTAGAATGGGCATAAAGATATATATATATATATATATATATATATAGAATTGTGATATTGTTTGTGATATATATATATACATATATATATATAGGAAAATATGAAATATGTTTGTGATATATATATATATATATATATATATATAGGAAAAACTACTGAAAAGTTGTAAGTTTAAAAATTTACAACTTTTCAGTAGTTTTTCTTATACATAAGACAGTATACATGGTTCATCATTATGCTATATATATATATGCATATATATATATGTATATGTATATATTTATGTGTATGTGCATGTGTGTGTGTGTGTGTGTGTTGTGTGTAAAACATCCCTGTTCATATGAATATCTCGTTTCTTAATTATTCTTATTATGCAGTACTAATGGTTGTTTATTCAGATAGTTTCACCCAAAGGAAGAAAAATATTATGATTCTAACATGGTTGTTAGAACAGAGGACAGTATTCACATTTTCTTTTTTGAGTCAGAAGGAAAGAAAAATACTTGACCGAAATAATAATATTACTATAAGCAAACAATGCATTAAAATATTATAAGAACATTTAAAGAATCTTAATTTAACCGAATTTCTTATATGAACCGTTGTTATTTTTAATTTCTAACTAATGTTGATCTTGTCTTATTTTTGTTGGCTTTAATCACAATGTTCAGGTCATTTTTCATTCAGCAAACATTAAATAAAGAGCATTAATCAGAAATAACAATGTAGCTTTTGACAAGATTGGAAATGATAAAAAAAATAAAATAAAATAATCAATGCTCTAAAAACAAACGTCTGCCTGTCTCTATAATATCAAATTCTGTGACTTCCATTAGTCTGTCCATCATACCCACTAAAATAGCCATACATTGACCAATCAAAATCAAATTTTTGTGAGAAGTGCTAACAGGTAAAGAGGTACAAAGTACAGTTGGTTTTAGTAGGATGCGTAGCTTAGTAAAATTAATATCATTCACTTTTTGAGAAAAAATTAAAAGTTTTATTATTTAATATACATAATACTGTGACTTTTTAAAAACAATTTAATAATTAAAATAGCATATACTTATTTAATAAAAATGCAATAATTTTTAAAAAATATCTTTTCTTTAAGTTTTTATAAATATTTAATTCTGATCAAATATAATGTACAGTAGCAGCACTGTAAATAGAAATGTAGTAAAGAGAGCTTCAAATGGGCAGAGGATTTCAATAGTAGTAGTCATACAATGAGACGATGTATGATTGGCTGAAAAGAAAGTCAATAAAATTGAGTACAGATAGCCTCACTAATGTAAATGATATTTTAAAGTTGAGTATTTGAATATGTTAGAGCCAAACGGATTTTCCAAGACAAAGCCTATTCTTAAAACTAGGAATGTCACTGATGCTATTGTGCAATATAATATAATCCTTAGGAAAGTCTATGTAATGGAAAAACTTACATTTGACAAACTTATTGGCTACTACAATGTACTATGTTTGGAATAGGACAAGAGGTATTAATTCTTATTTTATTCCTAACCCATCCAAATATTCTTTTAAATGGATAAGATTTCTCATTTCCTGTTTACTCTTAATTTGCAAGAACTATAAACAAATCACAAGATCAAATGCCTTAAAAGGTTGGAATTTGGCTTCAGAAAAAAATATTTACAAATGGCCAGTTTTGTGTTGCATGCTTAAGAGTAAGAAATCCTAAGAATTTATTTTTTAATGTTAAAAAAGCAAAAAGAAATAAAGAAATTTACTCGAAAAATATTGTTTACCATGAAAGTCCTATAAAATTAAATTAAATTAAAGATGTTATAAAATTGCAAAGTAAGTTTTTTGTCTAAATATTTTTCAAAACAAATCAGCTTATTCAAATTTCATTGATTGGTTTGCAAAATTGAATGAAACATAGAGTTTGTAAATCTTGACAAAAAAGGTTAGTGATAACTTCAACAAATACTTTGAGGATTTTAACATATGTCAGTATGTTGCCAAAAAAATTCTCGTATTTGAAAAAAGAGGAATTTGGACAAAAAGAAAGAAAATACAGCCACCACGAATGGGAATATGAAAAAAAAAAGCCAGATGATTGATTTTCCTCCCTTCCTCATCAGAGGACATACTGTGTACAACAACTAAAACACAGAATAAGAAATACATATATGTAGTGTTGGGTATGTAACCACATATTTATGCTTTATTGAAAATTATCTCCCTTGATTCAAGAACTCTCCTAGTTTAAACCAGTAAATAGTATTTATTAAGTAAATATTATTTATTAGTTAAGCAATGTCAAGCCTGGTTAATATCTAGATGGGTGACTGTTTTGAAATACATGCTGTACATTTGCATGTTGTGTTAAGGTATAGACAAGGTTGAGAAAATAAATGAGTAAAGGCCAGGTTTTATTAACTACATCCTCATTTTATTTTTGTTGAATCCGTAAGGTTACATATTTTTTTATATGTGAATGATTATCATTTCTGCCCTTTGGCATTTTTGTGTCTTTGATTTGTTTCTTGTATAAGTCATTGTGTTATTCATGTGAATGTTCATTATTGTATACATATTGCTGTGTTCAGGTTATAAAGAGTTTTTTTTTCTGTGTGTATTTACATTCCTGTAAATATAGTATATTTGTTCCTACATGTGTGTGTCTGGTGGAATGTAGTATCAGGTTGTTGAACTGCACTTTTGAATGCATTCCTTGGTTTTTGCCTATTCTTTGTGAAGATTATTTAAGGCCCATCTTTCTTTGGCTGGTTGGTGTGTTGAATGAATCTCTGGTAACTGCTGCAAACTCCACACACCCAGTAGGTGAACTGGGATCAGCTAAAGAGGCTATGCATGCATTTGCCATTCTCTTTATATTTACTTAATGCCTAGGTATTTCTGATTTGATTTTGGCAGGAGTGTCAGTCATTGTTTGATTTTTGCATGATGTCAATTGACCCATTAAGCTATATATGGTTATATCTAGGCTGCTAGAAATACGGAAGAATTGAAAGAAGGAAAAGCATATATGTGTTGAGAGAAAAAGAGAGTTTCTCTGTCACTTTATTAGTAAAGAGGAAAGGATATATTTCAATACATTTTAACTACTGACTACCCACCACAGTGTAATAGATAATAGCTCAGAATTAAAAATTAGAATTAGTTTTATCCACCAGCACTTTGCCAAAAAATATATATAATATATACACATCAAAAGAAGAGGAAAGAAGAAAAAAGATTCATCTTGTGCTTTTCAAGATGTTCACTACTGTACATACATATGAATCAACTCGTTGGATTTTTAGTTATCCGCCAAAAAGATAAGAAACCGTTTTTTTCTATTCAGTTATATTTTATCTTTCTTCTTCACAAAACAATGTTTCTTCTTTGTTTAAAGAATATATATACAAGGTCTGATCAAAAGGTATTAGAACTGGTGCTATAAAACAAAAACTACAACACATATCAATTCAGCATTTAATCTCCTTTGAAGTAGTCCCCTTCTACAGCCAAACACTTTGTCCAGCATTATTTCCATTGATAGAAGTATTCCTGGAATCTCAACTGAAATTTGAACTCAGTTCCTGATTTGTTGTTCTGAGTTGATATCCACTGCACCACAACAATACAGTAACTGTATAGAAAAATGTAAAGGTACAAACTATTAACAGTTATGAAATGTACTGTACAAATCAACCTGAACTGGATGAGCACTTTATTTTACTCCTTAATATACGTACTATAACTGCATTTTATACATTTTATTTTACTCTAATTAATCTTAATTTATACTTTTTACAATTTTATACTCTACTGTATTGATATCAATTTAAAATTCTATTATTGTACACTGTATATTAGACTAGAATACACTTTAGATTAAATGAAATAAACTCAGTACTTTTACTTCAATAAATTTTAATAAAATTTACACATTACTGTACAGTAATGTATATGTACTGTATTCATTACTGTTATAGCAGGTTATCCATTCTTTTCCAGTCTACAGTGGGGAGTCCGTTCTAGTGAAGGGTTGTTGTGTATTGTTGAAGATTTATGGAATTTGGCCTCCTTGTAGATAGCCCACTATGTCATAAAATGATTATAAACCAAAAAAAGTAAATTGAGTTGAAAAATAATATTTTATATATACACATATCAATTAAGGTTTTTACAATTTAAGTAATACTTGAAGTATAGGTCCAACGGAGGTTAAAATGTTCATGGCAATAAAATGCTGAAAAGAGAATTAATACTTAGGAATGTGGGAGCGTTGTAAGTAAGGAATGTCTTTGATGTATTTGCTCCTTAGGTGAGTAAGTAGTTTTGAGACAGCGAAAGAAGGTAAGGAGAGGTGAAGGGAGGCAAGCATAGTAAGCCGCTTGACTTAGGTCAAGAGGATACTGATTACACTTCTCTCTCGAGTCAGTCTGTGTGTGTCAGCCTGCGTCGGTCTGTCTGTCTGGCGATGCTTTCTGTATCGGTTTTTTATATCTTCTTTTTGGATTGCAGTAGATCATTTGGGAATTCATATCCGTATTTGATTCTGGGCTTCCCATTGGCCGATAAAGAAAATTGCGTAGGCTTGCAAACTGGAAATTTAATATTTAATTAATTTTTATTTTTCAACCGGAACATCTGCGTGAACCCAGATGTGCACCGACGACTTTTGGTCATTTGCTTTTTGTTCGTGAAAGTGTGAACATCCAGTCCCTTGCTTTTGCTTGGTCAGTATCACCACACTGTACATAGATTTTTGCACATTATTATTTCATTTACACTAATATAATCAGAAATATGCATACACAACAAATGTTTATTTTACGAGGAAATAAAGAGGGCTGAGAAATGTCATGCAATGCTCATAGCATCACGCTAAATGTAGTGTGATACAACTGTATAGAAATGTTGTATACCTTCGTGCATCCCAACTGGACAAAAATTAAATCTGCTGCAAATCACCAAGTTAACAATAAGCGTTAAAACTTTTGGGACGAGGATGACGCTGATGATAAGTATAAAATTTCACAATTCAATGCATTCACTTGCATTTACTTGACAGCTTGAAATTTTGTACCTTTTAAGTGGAATTTAATTTTTGTAAGAGGCAAAAGTCACAAGAGGTGAGATCTGGGGAATACGGTAGTTGTTGGACCTGGTGAATGTTGTACCTGGCCAAAAGCAGCTGCATAAGCCGTGACCACTGATGGAACCTCTATAGTGTGGTTAAACAGCCACACTCTACACATTTTCCTTTTCATCGCTGCAATAAACAATGGAAATGAGTGAGAATGTTATACACAACAGAGTTCAAAGTTAATCTGTGCCAAGCAACTTTACTGTGCACTTTGTTACCATAGCAACAGTTCAGATACTTTTTGATCACACCTCATATTATATTTTTCTTGTATATGTACAAGTGTCTTTTTTCTCGACTTAATGAATGTAAAAATTCTCCAAACTTTTATTAGTTGCAACAACTTTTGACTAAAATATTAACCACTTTCAAGGATTATTTTCTTTTTTGTTATACTATTATGATAAATGTTATATAAGTGCTGTTATAGATGACATAAAAATGCTGAAAGTAGATATATGACCAGTACATTGTGGCCATGTTAATAACTATTATTAAGAGTTTGTTACTTTTCTTTTATAGTGTTATAATCTTCCTAAAACCAGATCTTTTTTTAATTCATGCTATACGAATTTTCACTAATGGTTGGATGTGAACACTCAGAAACACCAGGCTGAAATAAAAACTTTGTTAACTGCACATGAGCTCTGCACATAGCTTTCATTTCACTTACATACCCAAAGAAAAATACAATCCAGAATTTTCAATAATAGAACCCACTCCTGCCTATAGAAACAAAGAAAAATGAAAGCTAATCTGAGCCTAAGAAAAAGGACTTTGTATTTTTTTATTAATACAATTATTTATTTTCTAAATCACTGTCATTTCTTCTCTTTAAAGATCTAATACAGGTTGAAGACAAGGTCTTACTCCACAGACCTCATTCAGTTACAGCTCATTTATCACATCTGTCTTGGACAAGTAGTTACCAAGTCATCAAGACAAATGAAATGGTACTTGAAATTGCAAATGATCTTGGTTGGCTCCATTGCACTCATGCATGTTGTCTTGTACTTGTCTGACCATCTTATTTATACAAACCACCTTAATTATTTTAACTTGACTATTCCCCTACTGACTCTATAAGCAACAACCAACTTGGCACATCATTCTTTGTTTAACAACCATATAAACAATGAGGACACCAGATCTAGCGATCTTGCACAGTCATCAGTCCCGATATTCCATAGAAGAAATCCCAAAAAGGTCAGCTACTGAGACATTTTAAAAATTTCATTATGCACTAAAAAAACACCACTTCATACATACATCACATCTACTCATCCGTGAAACAGAATAAGATCAAGGGGAGATGTTATAATCTTCCTAAAACCAGATCTTCTGATTAATGTTATACAAATTTCCACTACTGGCTGGATGTGAACACAATGAAACCTGAGGTTGAACTAAAACCTTTGTTAACTGCACATAGCCTCTGTTTCATTTACGTACCCAAAGAAAAATACCAGAATTTTCACCAATTGTATCCACTCCTGCCAAAAGAAACAAAGTAAAAGTCAATCTGAGTCTAAGAAAAGGATATAAAACCCCAGCAAGGGAACTTCTTTGTGAGTGAGTGAGCAGAGCAGCCACATTTTATAATGTTAGTTTTTCATAACATTATTCTTAAGGGAACTTTTGGTAACTCGCTATTAACGAGTCATAATATTTTGGTATCTTTGTATAGAATCAACATACTAAATGAATTCTTCCAATAATACACAATAATTCTCTCAAGTAATTCACTCAGAAACAATCTCTTCAATGACACAACACCAGAATGATGCACAACACAGAACAAGTCTGTCTGAGTGCTTCATATACTAAATATTTATGGTCATGTGATCCCAGTAGCACAATTCATTCAATGGTTATGTTTGTTGCCTGGTGATTCGGTATCAACATTTTCTTCCTACATCACAATTCATAATGCTTGCCTCAAGCAACCTCCCATCTCCAATGACACCTGCTAAAGATTGTCACCACAGTAATTCACAACACCTGCCATGTGTCTCTATGAACAATTTTTATGACTTTTCTTATCTCTTTCTTTTAAAGAAAGACATTCACACCAATTTATAACTTATTGTATTTTTTGTTAATACAATTATTTGTTTCCTAAACATTAATCATTTCTTCTCTGTTCTGCTATAAAATGCATAATATAATAATAGTAACGGCTTTCATCACTTTTAAATGCTTTTTTTGCAGTTGGAGGTACATATCACATTCATGTTTTCAGTTGTTGTTTATTGGGGTTGGCATGATTCTATGCTGGTCTAAATGTGTCCATATTGAGCTCTGGTTAGAGAGATATGGCCTAAGTCATCTTAAAAGCTTGGTAGTGGTATGTCCAACAATTACTTAGGTTTCTTTTTGGTAGGGCAGTTTCCTATTCAATATCTAAATTCATAAATAATGTTAGTTTTATATAATTTTGATTTTGAAAGCAAGGTGTTATTTCGGATAATAAGGTTAGATGTTTTAGTTTTTTTATACTCAGCAATTAATTTAGAATTTAATTTTCAAATTTAATTTGTTCAACAGATGTGGTACATTTTTTATAAAGTTTCCTAAAGAGAATTCATCCTTATATATATAACAAGCATACAAAGACTATATTATCAAGGACAAAAAACTGAAAAATTTTTATTTGTGAAAATTATGTTGACAAAATTGTCATATTTTACAAAAACTTGTTGTTCATTTTGTATTTTTCTATAAACCTGTCGAAGTCTAAACATGGCCACAGAAAAATTGAAACTTCCACAAGCACTTTGGAGATTTTGGGAGAGTAAAAAAATGTTCAACAAGAACATATGCAATCATTTCTTTCTTTTTCTTTCTTTTCTTAATCTTTTCTTTCTAGAAATGAATCAGAAAATATTAAAAGTTTTTGAAAATTTTTTTTGCCTTTGTTTCTACTTGAATTACACCAGTTCATAGTCAGATAAGTCTAGACTTACTATTTTCTCCAGTTTTTACTTGGACTGAGGTGAATTGGTTCAGTGACTAAAATTCCCTGGAGAAAAAATAGTTTGTTTTTGTTTATTACTTTATGGGTTAATCATAAAAGTAATCTTATACCTATTTAGAATTTTCACTGTTAAAATTTGCCAGAATAGTCTATCATAAATCTTTTAGAATTAGCTGCAATATTTGAAAGCATATAAGAATTACCCCAACCCAAGAATGACACAAAAATGATCTATATACATATACAATACTGAGATAACTAGCGAGCTAATTTTTCCTGATGCCATAGACAACAAGTACTTGTACCACACCTAACTTCATATTACTGTAATATTAAATGTAAAGGAAAGTGGGTTTTATATTCCATAGAATATGCTCTCTCTCTCTCTCTCTCTCTCTCTCTCTCTCTCTCTCTCTCTCTCTCTCTCTATCTATCTATCTAAGTCTGTTCATATCTATCTATGCCAGTCTGTGGTGAATACAAAATAAAAATGACTCTCTTTTCTTTGCTGTTTTCAAATTTGCAAGCCAGTGTGAAATCTATTTTTTGAATAATAGAAAAAGGGATTGGCTCTGAGTTGAAGAAAAGACTAAGGCAAAATTTAGCAAGCCTGTGTGAAATGTATTCTGACCAATAGAAAAAGAGAGCAACTTACAAACTGATAAAAAGTAGCAAGCTGATGTCAAATCCTTTTTTGATATAGAGAAAGAAAGTTGAATTAAAGAGAAAATGGAGCAGAGAACAGAGAGGGAACCTGTCACAATATAGCAAGAGAATTCTCAGATGCCCATCGATTGAACACAACTGTCTCAGTGACCCGCATTTGCACCCACTCGCTTTCTCTCTGGTGCTGCTTTCTTTATCTCTCCTTCATCTTCTTCACTTACTCACCATTCACAAAAAGAAAAAGAGGAACAAAGATGTCACTACTACTGTTGATACACACAGTGAAAGATAGACTTATCTTTTTCTGAACAAATCACATTTCACTCCAACAAACAAACTCTGAATTCTTTAAACTCTTTACTACTCAAACTTTCTCTTAGAACATTTTCAGTTTTATAATTTCATAGATACAAATTGGATGTTATGCTGTTTGATATATAAATTTTCATTTATTTATACATACAAGACAGTGTTATGTTTTTAAACTTCTGATAATTTTAAATTGTGGAAAGTTTGGCTATGTTTGGTACAAAGTCAATTTGATGAACATAACAGATCCCTACAAGTTTCTTTGTACCTTGATCAGTCTTTTAATATCTATGTTAGTTTATTCATATCTAATAATAAATTCTGTTCTAGCTGGCTGTTTATTTAAGTTTGTTCATCTATTATTTCTGCCTGTTAATATTTATCTATCTACAAGAGGGTGCTGAAAAGCTCTTGGCCTGACTCACTTTCCAAAATCAGTATTTCAATAATCAAATATCAGAAGTATTTTGAAAAGATGAAAGAATATTGAACTGTTTGGTGAATATTTATAATTCCTGGCTTTGGATCATTCTTCTTGTTTCAGATGAGGACTTTTCAACACCCTGTTGTATCTAGTTAGCTATGATTGTTTGGAAATTAGCTTTATTTTCTCATGTTGGCCAAAACATGAGTCTTTAACAATTTCTAAAATCCCAGATTACCTTGGTTTTGGTTAACAAAACATAAGTATAAAAAAAAAGTATCAGGTCACCTTGAAAAAGAAATACAGTCTATCATGTGACAAATAGCATTAACCCCAATAACTTGAATTTGTTTTGAAAATATTTTTGTCAAATTTTAAACAATTAATTTAGATATCAAAACAAAGCTAGAGTTAAATTTTTAGGTAGTGTCAACATTTTATCAGATGCTATGACCAGAAATTTTTATCCAAATACTTATGAGGATTATGATGATTACGATGATGATGACGATGATGATTGTTAGAATATAATTGGAAATTCAAATATAATTACAAGTAATTTTATTCCAGATTCCAAAATACAAAAATACATGCAAATACTTCTGAAACTAGGCAGAAATCTAAACCTAAATGCTTTTTCGCATAAATACAAGTCCTCTGAAAAAGTATTTAAATACAATTCAAATACATTTTTATTTGATCTGTCATTAACAACAAGCACTGTGCATTGACAAAATCTAAACTTATTTATAAATGGAACTTTGTCTCTCTGTGTGTGTATGTGTGTGTGTGTGTGTGTGTGTATGCGTGTGTGTGTCCATTACCTATAAACTCCGAAATGGCTGAACCGGTTTTCTTGAAAATTTACACAGTTGTACTATAAGCGTCTGCGAGTGTTCTTGGCTAGGTTTTGTGTTGAGGTATCCCCGATAAATATCAAAAATCGATAATCGAAAAAATCGGGTTATAGAAGGAGTGGTCCAATTTTAATCAAATTTGATACACTCATAGACAAAGACATAAGAAACGATATTCAGAAGTTTCAAGGTTGCAGTTCTTAAAATAGTGCAGAAAATCAATAATATATATATATATATATATATATATATATATATATATATATATATATATATATATATAAAAGGCATGATGTTTGTGTGTGTGTCTGTTTCTCTGCCTGCATGTCTGTATTTTTTTCAGCCCTTTTATTTTAGTTTTTGCTTTGAGTTTGGCTCTAAGTAGGTATAATTGTAGTTCATAGTCTCAGCCATGATACCATTTACTCAGATGACTTATTTAGCCTTCAAAATTCAGTTTATGGTGAAAAAAGCTTATTTGATATTGATACCAGGAAATCAAAATTTGATTTACATCCATTCATTTTTTTTTCAGTCTACAGTTTCACTTTAACTGGAAACAACTTTTGCTTTTTAGTCTTTCATGACAACGTCCAAAGAGTCTGAGCTCCACGACCATGGATTAGTTTTAAAGCTTTCATTACACCCGAGCAATGCTGGGCTATACTGCTAGTCTTAATTAAAAGGTGTCAAGACTAGAGCAATTCATTTCACCTATTTGAATTCATAAAGGTGTGATATACATCCAGGCTTGCTGGTTGAAAATTTAACAACACCATCCAGATTTATATGTCTCAGTCAGTTATGTGCCATACGTGATACATGCTTGGGTGATCATGTCTCGAAAAAGACATGACTGACTGGGCAGAAGATTATCCCGCAGTAGGTTGCCATTGTTTTTTGTGGCGTATTGGTTGGCAGTCAAGGCTATAAAACCCAATCTGTCCTATTATTTAACCCATAACTGGAGGGAAGAGATGGACTAATACCTTTCCCAAGAGTATTTGTGCATAAGTGATTGCAAAGAATTCAACTGGAATTTGAACTAAGTTCCCTGATTTCTCGTTTCGAGCCGATATCTACTGCATCACAAAATTCTTTATTTCTAATGATTAATAAAGCCAAATTGCTTAGGCATTTCTGATTCAGTACTTCAGAGATAATTTTTTATTAATTTTAGTTTAAGGCATTGACAGGACATTATAAAGACAGCAACAGCCAGCAGTATGTGCAATGCTATTTCTAAGTTGGGAAACACATCATCAGCATATGATACTGTAAAGTTGAAAAGCTCAATTGGTGATTTTGGTTTAACAAAAGCCCTGTCTTTTCTTTTTTGTATTAAAATTTGGCAGTCTGTATTTTCACCACAGAATTCTATTCCATCAAAATCACCCTCATATGCTGCAGCAGCTACTTAGCATTTTTCTACCTGTCTTCACTTGGGACAATGAGGTTTTCAATAACCTGGAGGAACCCAAATTGCTCATGTAACTGAATTATAAATCAATCTTTCACTTCTGTATTCAACCTGTCCAGTACTGCCTTCAAGGTAACATCCATTTTTCCTTTCCCTTTTTCAGGACATAATAGTTACATTTGTCTTTTAGCACTCAACAAAATTTAAGTAAGAAAAACCCAGATACTTCTTGTATTTTCTAAATAAATAATCTGGACACTCATTAAATGCATCTATAAAAAACATAATTGAATTGGTATTTTTATGCTTTCTATTAAGAATTTAAACACTACTTGGGTTAAGCCAACATAAACACATTCTCAGAAATTCTTTTGTAATTTCCCAGAAATAATTTTGTGCCTTCTTATAAATACTTTTGTACCTTCTCAGAAATACTTTTGTGCTTTCTTATAAATACTTTGTGTACCTTCCCTGAAATACTTTTGTGCCTTCTCAGAAATACTTTTGTACCTTCTCAGAAATATTTTGTACCTTCTCAGAAATACTTTTGTGCCTTCTTATAAATACTTTTGTACCTTCCCAGAAATACTTTTCTGCCTTCTTAGAAATTCTTGTTTACCTTCTCAGAAACACTTTTTTATCTTCTCAGAAATACTTTTGTAACTTCTCAGAAATACTTTTGTGCCTTCTTATAAATACTTTTGTACCTTCTCAGAAATACTTTTGTACCTTCCCAGAAATACTTTTGTGCCTTCTTATAAATACTTTTGTACCTTCTCAGAAATACTTTTGTACCTTTCCAGAAATACTTTTGTGCCTTCTCAGAAATACTTTTGTACCTTCTCAGAAATACTTTTGTACCTTCTTATAAATACTTTTGTACCTTCCAAGAAATACCTGGTGAAATCAAAATCTTCTCCACCAGTTCAGCTACTATAGCTCACAGGAATCACTTTTTCTGGCAATATGAGCATAATAATTCCAAAGATAACAGATACCTCTTTGTGTCTACTTATAATAATAATAGTTAATGTGTCCTTAAAGAGGCTAAGGTTTTGTTTGCTAATAGAATGAGGCACTGTATAGCCTCTAACAAGTTTAGTTCTTGGGAATAATGGCAGCTCTGTAATAGTGACTTAACTAAGAGTAAATCTTCTATTCCTCCTCACTTCACTCAGTTTGAGGTGTTAACGTCTGTTGATAAAGCAGAACATTTTGCCAATAAATTCTCTTCCATTTTTGCTCTTGATTCATCAAGTGTATCTTTGCCTGATTTTCTACTTGAGTGATATGTATATAACTCCATCCATGGTTTCTGCTATCATCTCTGAACTGGATCTCTACAAAGTATGTGAACTTTATGGTTTCCCTGCAATAGTTCTTAAGAAATGTGCTCCTGAATTGGCTCCTGTTCTCTCTAAAATTTGTAATACATTGCTTTCCTGCTTGTTGGAAATCCTCTTCTGTAGTTCCAGTCTTTAAGAATTCATACAAATTGTCTTATGATTCTCTTGACCTAATTGGAGTAGATAGACTAAACTATCGCCCAGTTCACACTCCACCCACATCTATTGAACAGGTGAAGAGGCTCATCCCTTGTTTCCTGTTTAGGATGCGGTTTCCGGTTTTCCCTTTTCAAGTCTTTTCACTTTTATTTTTTTTTATTTTTTATTTTTATTTTTTTTTCTCAATTGGAATAGATAGACTAAACTATCGACGGTTTACACTCCACCCACATTTATTGAACAGGTGAAGAGGCTCATCTCTTGTTTCCTGTTTAGGATGCGGTTTCCAGTTTTCCCTTTTCAAGTCTTTTCACTTTTTTTTTTTTTTTTTTGTCCCAATTGGAGTAGATAGACTAAACTATCGCCCGGTTTACACTCCACCCACATCTATTGAACAGGTGAAGAGGCTCATCCCTTGTTTCCTGTTTAGGATGCGGTTTCCGGCTTTCTCTTTTCCATTCTTTTTACCCTTATGTAGCCCCCTGCGCATCAGTGGTGTTATCACCTTGCTTGGGGTGATATGATTAAAAAAAAAAAAAATCTTTTGGCTAAGTACTGGAATCTTTAATCAACTCTCAATTGGTTAAGCATCTTACCATACTGTGTCTTCTTTCAGATAAGCAATATGGCTTTTGCTTCTCTAGGTCAACTACTGATGTATTAATAGTTATTACTGAAACAGCCTATCAAGCTTTAGATAAGAATGGTGTTGCTTTAGATATTTCTAAGTCATTTTACAAGGTTTAGCATGCTGAACTTTTTCACAGCTTGAAAGGTTATGATATTTCCGGATTAATTTTTTACTGATTTTGTCTTATCAAATATGCAAAATGAAGGTTGTCTTGAATGGCCACTCTTCCAGATGTTTTTGCATTAATGTAGGTGTCACCCAGGGCTCTATTTTTGGACCTACATTGTTCCTAATTTTCCTCAATGCCATTAGTTCTCAACTCGGTATTTATGCTGGTGACATAGCTATTTATTCCTGTCTTAATAGTAAGTTTGTTCTGTTCATTAAGGTCAAATAAGTAGCTGATTTCAAAAACGACCTACAATCTATTATTAAGTAGGATGAGGAATGGCTTGTTAATTTCATTGCCTCCAAAATGAAACTGCTTTCTTTTAACCATCTGAGAGAACCCCTTTGTCTTCCATTAGCATGGATAATGATAAATTCCAGGAGAGTTTCACATTTCCTCATTTCACATTTCTGCTGACATGAAGTTGAAAGATTACATTGTATCCATTGCTAGCTCTGCTGCTAAGAAAGTTGGTTGACTGTGTTATCCTAGACAATTTTTCTTGTCAAAATCTACCTTACACATTTATAAATCTACCATTTGTCCATGCATTGAATATTGATACCACATTTGGTCTGGTGCTTTTACTATATATTAGAGATTCTTGATAAAATCCAAAGAAGAATCTGCAATGTTATTAGTCTTGACCTATCATCTCAACTTCAGTCACTTTCTCACTGCCATAATGTACTTTCTTTGTGCCTTTTCTACAAATATTTTCATTGTCATTATTCTGATTAACTTTCCTCTATGGTATCTAGTCTTTATGAATTTAAATGTAGTACTAGATTGGCAGTCAGGTCTCATCATTTTACAGTTGCAATTGCTAGATGTAACTGTAATTTTTATGCTAATAGTTTTTCTCTCACACTTCTTACTTGTGGAACTCTCTTCTGGCTTCTTGATTCCCAATCAACTTTGATCTTCAAAAATTTAAATGCAATATCAATTGTGATTTTCTGTTATCTTAGTTCCTGCTCTTTTATTGTTCTCTTTCCTTAATACAGTTTATTTTTTCTCATATTCTTTCACACTCAGTAACTACCTTGTGCCTTAGTTGTTCTATTGCCTTGTTTGAGGTAAGATGACTATAGTAAAAATGTATGTATGAATGGTACAACAAAGAAAAGCATTGACTATTCTTTCATACTATGAATTCATATGGAGAAAAGGTTTCTTCAAAAAATGGTATAAAGTTTTGCATCAACTTAGTGCAGGGATTTTTAAACCTTTTAGAACCGTCACCCCATTCATGACCCCAACTTATGGTGACCCACTCAAATTTACTTAAACTTTTAATTATTGATATCTCTAGTGTTTTATTTCTAGATACCCTTTGTAAGTAGATATCTAAACTTTGGTTACAGAATTTTAACTTTTCATTGGAACAGCATAGGCATAGGAGCTGGGGACTCATTATAACTACATATAATCGAAGGATACCTAAAAATATTAAAAAAACCATAGATATCTATAATCAATATTTAAAATTCTGCAAACAACTGATAAAACTGGTACTATAGCTAAAGTACTGTATATAATAGGTAAAAATTGATTTCCTTTTTACGATGACAAAAGATTAAATTGAGAGCATGATCAACTGTGATTCGTTAAGCTTGTCAAAACAACATAATGCTTGATACAGCAACAGCCTAGGAATGAAAACTTGAGTCTTGAAATATCTCAACAGATTCCATTTCATCGAAGCTAACACTGAATTCTTGTATAACTTCTTGAGAATTCTTTGTATAATTAACATTCTGCTTGTGACATACAAGTGAGTCATGACCCATAGTTTGGGAAATGCTGACTTAGTGCATATATTTGTGTATATATATATGTGACTTATTTTGTGTGAGTGTACATATATATGTTTATGTGTGTGTGTGTGTGTGTGTGTGTGTGTGTGTGTTTGTGTGTGCGTGCATGTGTGTGCTTGCATGTGTGTGTGTGTCTGCGTGTCAGTATATATTTCTGTATATTAATCAAAAAAGCATGAGAAGTTTTCCAGATGTTTTCTTGTACACTGACAAGTGCATTTTCCATTGGCAAAAATTCTCTTGGCAATTCATAAAAAGAAATAAAAATAACTTTTGCATATAAAAACTTGCAGTTTTTTTTAAACTTTAAAAGCTAGGTCATTGTGGTATATTCTCAACAATGTTGATATTTTAATTTACCAAAAACCGTTTTTTGCAAAAAATAATGCCATAAACATTTTGGTATTTTTTTTTCTTTTATTACTTAGAGTGTTAATATTCCTCTTTTAAAACAATTTGTTTAGATTCCAAAAACATAGCTCAAAAGTATTTTTATTTCATAAAAGAAAGTGTGTGTGTGTGTGTGTGTGTGTGTGTGTGTGTGTGTGTGTGTGTGCGCACACATGCACACATGCCAGTACAGGTGTAAGTCCTGTTATACATCCTATATATTTTCAAAGACTGGCTTAATTAACCATTGAATTACATCATAGGCTATGAGGTTCACATAAAAATAATATGAAATACCAACACAATGAAATATTTATGTTCCACCTATAATACACCAACCATATATTTTAAGTATAATGGTTTGATAGAAAGACAAATGAATAGTAAATCTGGCATCACGTCCAGATGTCCTAAAAATCAGTAAAATAAGTGAAAAGTTTTAACAAGATGCAAAAAGAACTCTAGAAATCCCAGAAAAAAAAAATGACAGCTTCAGAGTAATTTGGTGGAAACATGAATTTCAATTCATTAGATTAAAAGGTGAAATCACTAGAGATCAAAATTCTGTGTCTTCAATTGTACAATATTTTTTTATCAGTTTTAACTAAATATTATAATTTAGAAATAAAAAAAAAACAATAGCAGAAAAGAGTCACCATTAATTGTAAGAAGACAAGATGTATGGTAGTGAGCAAAAGGGGCATTCCAAGATATGAGTTACACATTGGGGATAATATAAGTTCGGAAATTCCTGAGTAACAAACAACAGAAAGATAAATTAGAAGGTGCATAAAATTTTCAGAAACTGAGTAAGATAGTAAAAGATAGAACTTAACCATAATTATATGACAGTGAAAGAAGGACAATCTCATTACAAATAAAATTAAAGAAATTTAAAGCACTTGAGATATGATCCTACCAAAAATTCTAAAAATGATATGGACAAAGTGTGGGAAAGAACAGAAGCTACAAAGAAATTGTCATAAAGAGATATCTGATGTGAGGAAATAAGGCTTGGATAATTTAACACCCACAGGATGCATTGAACACAATAAAAGCAGAAGAGAATAGTGAGTAACCCAATCAAAAAAATAACTGGAGAAATGACTACAATAAAAAGAAAAATATTGCTGAGAGTAACAAAAGAGAAGCTTTTGAATCATCACAATATGCTAAACAATGAATAGAGAGAGTGAAAACTGCATATTGAATTCTCATAAAATAGTGCACATACTGAGAACACTATCATGTTGAGATTAAAAAAAAATAATAACACCTCTGTAAAATAGATAGGATCAAAATAGCAAACAATTTTGGATACCAACCATAAAAATAAAATCTAACCAATCAACATAAACCAAACAATATTTTTCAACTAATAAAAATGAAAGAAAGTTGAATCCAAAAATAATAATTTCTGGAGTGTGGTTGAAGTCAAAAATAAAAATAAAATGTACTGCCCAGCACTGGAATTGAGATTGTTATGGTGTATAAAATGGCGAGTATGCTAAAAATAGAAAAAGGTAGACACACTGACACCAAGAATACAAAATTGGGCGGCAAAACCATTAAACAAGTTAATGGTTTCTTTTGGTAGGAGTAGGAGGAAGAAGTAGGAGTGAAGGATAATAGTTTTGGTAGGAGATATGAAAAGAGGAAGATGCTGTCAGTTGACAACTAGAGTCCAGAAGGAATAGACGCGTTTACTACTATCCTCCCAGAGTGAAGAGAGTTCAGCTAGTCTGCTCCTGTATCCACACACAAAAATTAACGGTTGTTAACTTGATGTAAAAACCTAAATTTTTATATAAAAAATAAATGTCATTAATTCAAGTTTGTGTTATCTTCTAATTATACAAAACCAAGCAAAACAACAAGATCATTACCTTCAGTCAACCAGCTAGAGACTTTATGGAGATGTCACCCATTATTGACTAGAATAAGATCACCCAGTGGTGCTCTATAATGGACAAGGCTTTTTCAAGCAGCTTTCTGTCTATTGCAGTTGACAAATACTGAGCATTATGTGTGTTCTCTTGTTGGCTTGGAATTTTGAGAATTGTGGATGACATGACAAAGAATTTTATGAGAGTGAGAAGTTACCTTTTCTCAACTGATCTTATTTTTTAAGCACCAACTTAAAGTTAAAATCAGGTTGAAAAGGAAGTGACTCTCCTCATCAGAATTTGGTGAGAGTTTTGCATCTTTGTTGTGTAGATGGTGCTGTTATGAAGTGGTATTTGGATGACAGTGCTGCTTCTAGGATATTGGTTGTTCTGGGTCAAACAATGGTAACCTATACCCAATTAAATTAAAAAAAAGAAAGTTTTTCGTAACTTTTTAATCAAGATAACTTAGCTCAGTTATGTATGCTCACCAGTTCTGATTAAGTCCAAGGAAGACCAAATTCCTTCTTACTTCAATTTCAGCCTTGTGTAATATATTTCTGTGAGCCGACAGAAATATGACTGACATCAAAAGCAGTAACCAAAAAAAGTATGATCAACATCAAAGACAGAAAATATAAACAGTGACAGACAAAAGTGTGACTGACATCAAAGGCCACTGGCTTGAAAAGCAATAGCCAGCAAAGTTAATTGACAGATGTGCCTGGCCATAGATGACACAATTAAGCAAAAATCTGAGAAAGAAAAAATGCGTGGAAATTTCAAGTTATATAAGTTTGGGATTTTTCTGGCCAAGATCAAAACACAGAGAAACCAGAAAGAACACAGAGAAGAGGCATTACTACAAGAGGCACTACTATGCAAGGAATGAAGTCCATATACCCCAGTGATTTTAATAAAGGGTTTGGTTCAAAATTCCTAGCACCTGAAGAAGGCCGGAGCATACAACGGCCGAAACGTCATACAAAGATGAGAACAATACTCCGAATAATATAAATACTGTAAATTCGGAATTTATCAAAGGTTTCATTCAAGGATTAATTACTACCACTCTGGGAAAAAACAATGAAAGAACCCTACCACATACCTTTTCTTCACAGATGTTATAATGGTAGATACAATTATTAAAATTCTGGCAATTTTGAAATGCTATGTTAAAAAGACAGCAAATGAAGCTGTTTCTAGAATTCAAGAAGTGGAAGGAAGTGAAACAATATCTGATTGTCCAGTTCAAAATTATCTTAAATATTTTAAGAGGGTTGACTTAGCCTTTAAGATAAAAGCCAGCAATGGATGACCATCAATTGTTGATTATGTTGTTTTAAAATATAAGGTTGTAAAGAATTCAACTACTGGCAGCAGAAAAATTCAAGAGAACTTTGAAGATCCTCAAAAGATATCATACATAGAGAATTATATAAGAGTCAAAAGATATGGAGGAGCTCTGAAGATGTATCTCATATTGGAGATACGCCCCATGTTTGAAATACCCTTGAAATAACCGAAGATTTATTCTTTACACCTTTGACTAATTATCTGTTGACTTATTCAAACCTTTGTTATTTTAATCCTTACATTTTGGGCTTTCAACTCTCTTGCTATTCTCAAGCATATTGAAATTTTGGCCACCTTCATACATGTGGTGATATCAAGCATAGCGAGGGACCGGATGTTTGTACTCTCACGACCAAAAAGCAAATGACCAAAACTCGTCTGTGCGCATCTGGCTTTGTGCAGATGTTCTGGTTGAAAAATAAAAATTAATTAAATATTAAATTCCAGTTTGCGAGCATACGCGAATTTTATTTATTGGCCAATGAGAAGCCCAGATAGAAATACCGATGTGAACTCCCAAATGATCTGCTGCGATCCAAAAAATCGAAATAAAAAGCCGATACGGAAAGCATAGACAGACAGAAAGACAGACTGACCCACACAGACTGACTCGAGAGAGACGAGAGTAATTAGTATCTCCCTTGACCAAGTCAAGTGACTTACTATGCTCGCCTCCCTTACCTCTATTTTCCTTCTTCACTGTCTCAAAACTACTTACTGACCTAAGGAGCAGATACATCAAAGACATTCCTTACTTACAACACTCCCACATATCCAAGCATTCATTTGCTTTTCAGCATTTTATTGCCATGAACATTTTAATGTCTGTTGAACCCATATTTAAAAGATTACTTGAATTGTAAAAACCTTAATTGATATGTGTATATATAAAATGTTATTTCTCAACTCAATTTGCTTTTGTTGATTTATAATCATTTTATGACTTATAGTGGGCTATCTACAATGAGGCCTAATTCTGTCAATCTTCAACAATATACAACTACCCTTCAAAAGAACGCACCCCCACTATATACACACAAAACAAAATGGTGCATTAAAATGACAGTTATTTCTTTGCCATCACTATTACTGAATACACTTTTGACTCTCTTGATAATGTTTACTTACAAGATTAAGAAAATTCGAACCAAGTACAATATGATATTTATTATTTATCAATTTATAAAGAAATAAATTTGAAAACAAATCTTGTTTTTTAAAAATTTATAAAAAAATACAAAATTATCAAAATATGTAAACCATCTACAATGCAATATTTATTATTTACCATTTTATAAATAACAATTTTTATCTAATCTAATAAATAGTGTTTAATATCTTTGTTATTTGTTCATAGTGTTTAATATCTTTGTTGTCAAGTCTCAAGAATAAAGAAAATATATAAATAGATTTTCATATGCTTGGATTTTATTAAAATTCTAATAATGGCTAGGAAATCAAAAGTGTATACAGTAATTGCAGTGTCAAGGGAAAAAAACCTTTTTTTTGCCACATTATTTTTTTGCGGGTATGAAGGTTACACATTGCCAAAATTTCTTTCTTTTGAATGTTCACCTTCTCAGTTGTCAAATAACAAAGATTCATCTTGCAAATGATCAAAACAACAGAGATGATGATACTAGTTTGAATAATTAATTGAATAATTACAATATTTTGGTTGAGACAGAAATTTTGAAAAAGTTATAAAGTAGATTTGCAAAAAAGTTATTTTAAAAATTTGTAATTTTTTACAATTTATTTAATTCACCCATACACACAGAGAGAGAGAGAGAGAGAGAGAGAGAGAGAAACACACACATACACACTTTCTCTCTCTCTCAAACACATTTTTAAATAAACACAAATACCACTATTTCATACATATCATGTTCTCATATAAAGTCATTCAAAAAGTAATGCCTGTTTTAATTTAATTTTAAGCATATTAATCAAATTTTGTTTTTCTTTTCACTACAAGCTATAAAGTAACTAAAATCTCATGGGAAAAATATGTGGTGTTGTTTTCTCTTTTCCTGCCCATAATACTTCTTCAAAATGGCTGCCACTTTGGACATGTGTAAAAAAAGAAATTTCTATTTCTAGAAAGAGAAATTCCTGTAAATTTTCACAGTGGGTTAATGAATGTTTGCAGTAAAGCTGCTCTTGGTGTAATCACAATAAAGGGTAGAGTAATGGCAGAAAGGAATGATTGACCTTAGTGACAGGCCCTGCAGTGGTAAGTCAGCTACTGCTATGAATAGGACAAAGCCAAAAAGACTGATGCCCTCATTACAACTGATAGAAGAATCAAAATTGCAAAACTCTGTAAAAACTTTTAGGAAAGACATGTTTTGTACAATTTTTCAGCTAGTAGAATGTCTTTAGAAAATGGGCTTCTAGAATGCTCACAGACTCCATGAAGAAGAAATGAGTAGTTGCTGCCAAAAAGCTTCTAGAACTGCAAAACATAGATAGCAGCCAGAGGACAGAATTTCTTTGATCATTATGATGATGATATGGGTAAGAGTCTTTGCTTAATTTGTTTCTTTCACATCTTGATGTGAAAGAAGGAAATTAATAATGGCCAAGAAAACAGCCGAAAAGCTTCTATGAGGTGTAAACAC
Organism: Ascarosepion bandense; assembly: GCA_037127315.1. Lineage (NCBI taxonomy): Eukaryota > Metazoa > Mollusca > Cephalopoda > Sepiida > Sepiidae > Ascarosepion > Ascarosepion bandense. The sequence goes on from JBBBDQ010000118.1 coordinate 2,616,764, forward strand.
ATGCCTTCATTCAAAGGTGGACTACAACAATTGAGAAAAATGTCACATTATACTGAGAGGTAGTTTTAACATCTTAAAACTTCTGTGTTCATTTTGGTAAACTTTGTTTGCGTCAACTATTAAATCTGCTGTAAAGTATAGACATTACAGTTTCTTTCTCTCTTTTCTCTCTCAGTCTCTCCCTCTCATTTTATTTTTCTCACTTTCTCACTCTCTCTCTCACACTCTCTTACTCTCTCTTTCTCATTCTCTCTCATACACACACAAGATATAGACAGAAATTTTAAAACTAAAATAGATAGATAGATAGACAGAGAGAGAGAGAGAGAGAGAGAGAAGTGGTGCGAATGGACAGACAGCTAACTAGCTAGATGTTTAAAAACACAGAAAGAGAGAGAGTGGGGAGGGAGAGAAATAACAGATCAAATCATCTAAATATTTGAAAACTGAGACAGACAGACAGACAGACAGAGGCAAGAAAAGAAGGTAGACAGATTAATAAATGTGTACATTTTATTTTTAAATAGGTGTCAGTAGAGAGACTCTTTTGCTAATACACACAATCAAACAAAGATAAACATTGACATTGATATGGAAAGACACATATTCACTCTCACCATTGCATATATATTTATACTTGCACATATTGTTTTGACAGTGTTTTTATTTTTATTTTCCTTCAAATATTTTCATTTGGTGGAGAGAAAAAAAAATACACTTCAGTTTTCCCACTTGAGAAATACTGTCAAAATATCTCAGACTGTGAACAAGAAAAGGACCCAGGAGGCTCTTGTGAGTATCTCAGTCCAGCTACAAAAGTTGGAAGATTTTCTTTTCGTTATTTTTTTTCACATTATGTGAAGTAACTGTTTTCATTAATTTATATTATTCAACCAATTTATAGCCATTTTCTTTATTGGAATTAAAATCAAATTCCACTTTTAAATAAAAGAAAACTGTAAAGAAAGATTTTTAAAATAAACTTTTCATCCTCATATTTTTAAAAGAAATCTTCATTCTTTTATTTCCTATGTACAGTTAAATGTCCTAAGTGCCTATTGTCTATTCTGTTAAATCTCTAATTAAAAAATCCTACTTAATTTTAGTTGATTTTAATTTAGATAGAGTGGGTGCTGTAAAGTTCTCAGCCCAACCCATTTCCAAGAAACTGATCAAGTGACTAAACATCAGATTTTATTTTGGAGTTCATTCAGATCAAGAAACATTCAGTACCCTCTAGCATGAACAGTGCACCGGTCTTGTGTCCCCCCTCTCCCCGAATCTATATGAACCTCCCCCTACACTGTACTACATCTCAATTTTCATAAGGTAGTATTCATATAAAATAAAAATTTTATTGTTACCTAATTATGTACAATAATGGATCATATGCAATATTGGTGAACAATTCAACTAGAAAAATTGAAAATAAATGCAATGTATCCAAATACAAATTAGAGACATATCATGATAGATCATTCCATCTTAAATTAATCAACAATGGTTTGCAGCAATTTGTAATATCAACTTGAGATTATTCTTGTTGAAAAGTTGATTAATTTTAACTCATTCAACATTATGGATAAAAAATAGTGATTTTTTTTTATCGTTTTTTTTTTAGACTTAGCATGAGCAAAACAAATTCGCATATTTGGATGAAAAAAAATTGGAATCCCAGAATGACATCAAAATCTGCAAAACCTTTTTATCCTTTAATAGTCAGTTGTGCTTGTTTCATTTGTAACATATATAAATATAGGTACAAAAAATCCAAATATTGATAAGATAGTGAGGGTCACAAAGCAATGCCCAAGAGCACCCAATAAGACTTCCTCCACAGTGGGAAGTGTTTGGTGGGTAATATCCACAGGCCCTTCCCCCAGTATCTCTTTCCTTAAATCCTATCTATCATATCCACCTTTTTAAACCTCTTAAATATAAAATGTCTATTTATAAAATCATTTTAAGGAAATTTTCTATGTAACATGTTCCTTTATGATGTGGGATTCAAAATGTTTTCTGAGTGTCAGATTTTTTAAACCCTCTTTCCTCATTATTTGCCTTAGAAATTTCAACTGTCTCTTTCTGATGTTAAGCATTATTGTGTTTTTTGTTTTCAATTTCTCTCAAACTTTGTTCTCGCTCACATATTCAGTCCAGATTATTCTCAACATCCTTCTGTAGAACTACATTTTTGTTGCTTAAAGTCTTTTCATCAGTGAGAAGATTGTCCAGCATTCACTGCCATTTAGATTCATCATCATCATCATCATCACTGTTTAACATCTGTTTCCATGGTATAATGGGTTGGATGGAGTTTTCTCAATGGCTCCATAATTGAACTATCATGAAATATTGGAGCCAGTTTTACAGCTGTATGCCCTTACTGACACCAGCCAATTTAGGAAACTGGAAACTCAGTGCTTTCATTGAGAAGATTACCTCTAGGAAGATTAGCTACCAAAATTAAAGATTTCAGCCCACTCTATTCTACACAAAGAAGATGTAGAGGTTTTTGAATCATTTCACCCTGAGCAAGGCAGTCCACTGCCACTGTTGCGCAGGGGGTTACATAAGGTTGGGGAAGTGATGGGAAAAGGATAGTTAGATATAGGCGGGTGATAGATAGGTAAGGGTACCGAGAATGAGGGTTAGTTAGATGGTGAGAGTGTTTGAGAGAATAGATGCAAGTTAGTGTGTTAGGAGGTATCTATTGACCTTACATTTAAACTCCTGGAGATTGTAGCTGTCAGGGAAGCAGGCATGTGGAAGGGAATTCCACAGGTGGGAAGCGCGAGAAAAAAGAAGCTGTTGGAGTAGAAATTACGGTTACATCTTATCTGTTTCACTGTAAAAGGGTGGGACCTAGGTGCTAATCTAGTATCTTGTGTAAATTCATGCCTAGGCGGCACCAATGACCTAACTTCATTGGAGCAGAAGCCATGAAAGTACTTGTAGAAGAAACACAGGGAAGCCATGTCACACTGGTGAGAGAGTGGTTATTCCTTCTCTTAGATAAGTTGCTATCCCAGGCTAAAGACTCATTTTTATCCTTACTTTTCTTTTTTCTCTTAAATGACCCCAGTTTGGGGGATTATCTGTTTGCCCATAGCTGGGACCCTAACAAGTGCTACCACCTCAGGTCAGAGTGGACCTGGGAACAACAGCAATTAAGAGATGGTTCCACGCTCCTCTAAACCTTCAGTCTTGCAATCAGAGGTCTCACTGTCGGATGTAGTTTATCATCATACTCAGGATGATATTACATAACAGTTAAATATTCTTTACTTTGTTTTTTGTGAAATCTTCCTGTTTCTTAACTTAGCTTTTGGAAGGCATCTTTCACTATCCCAATGAACCCTCAGATTTAGATTTTATACTTTCTGTCTGGATGTACATTGTGGTGCAGTGGATATCGGCTCGGAACGAGAAATCGAAGAGCCAAGTTCAAATTCCAGTTGAATTCATAGCATTCACTTACGCACTAATACCCTTGGGAAAGGTATTAATCCGTCTCTCCCTTCCAGTTATGTGTTAAATAACAGGACAGATTGGATTCTATAGCCTTGGCTGGCAACTAATCTACCGCAGAAAGCAATGGTGTCATGTCTTTTTTGATACATGATCGCCCAAGCGTTTTTCACATATGGCACTTAACTGACTGACTTTCTGTCCTCTGTTAAAATACTTCTCAGATATTTAAACTGTTGTATTTGCTTGATTTCTCTAATTTATAATTTACCTGTTGGACCGTTTCTTTTGTTGACAACAATACATTTTATCTTCTTGTAATTGATGTTTAGTCTTTTCTTTCCAATTCTCTTTGCTACCTTCTATAGTTCTTCTAGTTTCCTTTTTGTGTCTGCCATCAACTCTATATCATTTACATATCAATGAAATTTACATATCATTTACATATCATTTACATATCATATGTTGTTGTTAAGATTGTGGCAACCAATAATCAATCCTGGTAGGACTTCTCATTCCGTCAGAATTTTTTTTTTTTTTTTTTTTATAAGCGTTTCCCTCCGAGCAAGGCATGTCACTGCCACTACTGCGCAGGGGGCTACGTAGAGTGGAGAAAGGATGATTAAATATAGGAAATGTCAGAGGGTGGGTGATAGGCAGGTAAGGATACCGAGAATGAGGGTTGGGTAGATGAGTGTTCTGAGAATAATTGGGAGTTAGTGTGATAGGAGGTGTCTATTGACCCTATATTTAAACACCTGGAGATTGTAACTGTCAGGAAAGCAGAGTTGTGGAAGGGAGTTCCACAGGCGGGAAGCGCGAGAAAAGAAGCTGTTGGAGTAGAATTTACGGTTACATCTTATTTGTTTAACTGTAAAAGGGTGGGACCTAGTTGCTAATCTAGTATCTCGTGTAAATTCGTGCTTAGGCGGCACCAGTGATCTAAGCTCATCAGAGCAGTAGCCATGAAAGTACTTGTAGAAGAGGCACAGGGAAGCCACAATTGACTCACTGTTTAGGTTGAATAAGTCTTGTTAGAAGACACATCTTTGTATTATACCCCTTTTCTATTTTTGCATATTTACTAAACTCATTTTCTATCTGTATGTACAGGGTTTGCTGTCATTGTAGGTTCAGAGTTATTCTAATATCCTTTCCCAAATATGTCAAGGTTACTTAGCTGTTCAAAGAATTCTTTGTGATGTAATTTATTAAATCTATTGAATTATCTTACAATTGTTCAGTTCATTTCATAGCATTTGAATCAAACACATGTATAATAGTATTTTCTTCTTAACCTCATCTTGCAAATATTCTTTTACTCCATTTAAAAATGAATTCTACAGTCCGACTTCTAATAAAAATGAATTCTACAGTCCGACTTCTAATGAAAAACAAAGTCATAAAATAAAACAAATGTTTTTAACACAGATTTGGAAAAGTCAAAACTTAAAATTACAATCTGTATTAAAAGAAAAATTTTAAAGAAAGATATCTCTCTATATAACTGGGAGTTTATATCATGGATTATATCTGTAATAACCAGTGGTGGCATCCTAAATTTCCAAGTACTGATTCTATAAAGGCAGCTAATCTTTTGAAACCTATTCTGCTTATTTTATTCTCAATCTTAGAATGGAAGCAAATTACATTATGGTTTTAAAAGAATTAAATCCTTTTGATAATTTAATAGAAAACATTTATTTATTAAGAAATTTCCAGATTTAAATTCTGTTCTCATCATATTTCTGTTCAGAAGTATGATGCTTTTTTACTTTAATGTCATCAGCTGTGTTATGGTAATTTTTCTAAGTGCAGCTTAAATGTGGCACAAAGCCAACAGTTTTGAGCACCCACTGAGAATCAAACTTACTACTCAATTATAATGATTCTAGCAAGCCAAGTTTGCTAACTATTACACCACGTCAAGGTGCTCAATCAGCTGTGCTGGCTTCTTAGTCACATTTAAATTGAATTGCTGCGGTTCCAGAGATCCAATGGAAGACTTACCTGATTTATGACTAGAAGATTTGCCACATTTTAACTTGAAAACAGTAGGGAGCATAACAGAGTTTTGTTGGGCATATGCGAGTATGGCATGAATATCATTTTACCTAGACCATCAGCTATCAATATGTAATATTATTTTTGGATAATCCAACTACCTGCTCATTAAGCTTTTATAATTTTAAAAACCAGTTTATGCAAACTGATAGAATGCCACCACTGGTAATAACACACAAACTTTCTTCTCTTTTAGATTAAGAAGACTTTGCTAAGATCACTTCCTACAAAGATTCTTCTAATTTTGCTATTTGGTCTCCTCAATGAAAATAAAAAATTAGAAAGCTGATTTTGAATTCCAATTAAATTTGTTGCATTCACTTATGCACAAATACCCTTGGGAAAGTATGAATCCATCTCTTCTCCCACCAACTATGGGTTGAATAGCAAGACAGATTGGGTTCTGTAGCCTTGGTTGTCAACCATTCTACCACAGAAAAAAATGCAACCTACCGCGGAAAAATCTTCTGCCTAATCAGTCATGTCTCAAAAGATCACCCAATTGTGTGTTATATATGGCAATTAACTGACTGACTGATCTCCTCAATAAATAATTTGACATGTTGGTTGGTTGTTTTGTTTCTATGGCATATCAACCTTGGCAGGTCATTTAATGCCAATTAAATTTAATTATTTATTGCTGGTAATACCTTTTCCTTTCAACAATTTATCGTTGTTTTTATATAAGTTTTGTGTCTAATAATACATTTTCTAAGATTCATTGTTATTTAACCCATAACTGGAGGGAAGGGACTGATTAATACCTTTCCCAAGTGCTTAAGTAAATGCAGGGTATTCAACTGGAATTCGAACTCGGCTCACCGATTTATCTTTCCGAGCCGATATCCACTGCACCACAATGCACATCCATCAATAAACGCTTGCAGCACTGGGCATTCCCAAGCAGTCATCCATCTAAGTACTGACCAGGCTCAACGTTGCTTAGCTTCGGTGATCTAGCAAGAACCGGTGTATTCAACGTGATAGGCTATAAGCCCTAATTTGACATGTAGTGAGCAGAATCTATTTAATTTAAATTGTTTCTGTAAAATCAACATTATGCATATTTTATCAAAATTTAAAAATAACTCTTCTTAAAATTGTACTAATTAAAGAAATGTCTTTGTTTTCTGTTAGCTTTTTATAAGTAATTTGTGCTGTAATGTTTTGAATAGACAAATTTATATACAAAATGAAAATTATTTATGACTCAACCTAATCAATTTTGCCTTAAATTTATAAGTTATCACTTTTTTCAAAACATTTTGAAAAAAATCTTTAAATTTATATGAAATTCTTTTTTTTTTTCAATTAACAAAAAAATTGATTCTTTCCAGAATTAACATACAAGTCTTTAACATCAACCAAAAAATTGAAAATATTCTATCCAATTAAGTAATACTACCTAAAACTTACAATGTTCTGTCAGATTATGTAACTGGATGAAATGCAATTTATGCAAATTTATTTTTTATTGTATATTTGCTTTTGTTTGTGTTTTGCTAATTTTTATAAAGTTAAAATTTAATTTTTTCTGGCTAGTTTAGAAAAACAAATCTGATTGAACCAACATTTCCAGATAAAGGGAATATTATTCCCCATTATGGACATTATTATATGATGTATATACTGTATTTCATGGACAGAATGGAATGGCTGAAAGGAAAAGGAATGAGAAATATGCTTTGTTCTAAGAGAGACTTTTATACCACTAAGACATACACAAAAGGATATATATATATATATATATATATATATATATATATATGTAATATGGAGATTCTTTTGTGTTTTGGAGAAGCCATGTTTAGAGCTTCAAATTCAAACAGGCCAGATTCATCTACTATACCCCAAGTGAGGGAATATTCTATGAAGGGAAAACAGTGAGTCCTAGGTTTTTCCAAATTGAGGACTACATGCCAGTGTTCTTTCTAAAGAAATATTCCCAAACAGCAATGGCACTATGGACTTGTAAGCTGCTAGGGAGACAAATTTAGCCTCTGCCTGAATCATGGAGGGTTTGGGCTAAAGAAAGCAACCCCTTGGTTTGACCAAATCACTGACTAGCCACTCTTATTAGTGTATGAAGTGGTGTCACTTAGCGACTGTCACATGACCCACATGACTTATCTCCACCAAAGGAAGATAATCACCTTCTTTATCCCTATGCCTTTGGCCCAATAAGCATGCATATCAAATTAGAGGACTCTAAATGAAAGTACTGATTGTAAGTAATATTTTTTGTACTTTTTCAAATTTGTGTTAAAATCTTTTTCTTTAATTTTCTGTAAAAAATCAAATATGATTAAGTTCTTCTTAAATTTCTATTTCTTGAAATCATCTTACACCATATGCTCATTTTTAATTATATAAGGATTTAAACCAAGTAGTGCCTTTAATGTACATTGTGGTCCAGTGGATATCAGCTCGGAACAAGAAATCGGGGAGCTGAGTTCGAATTCCAGTTGAATTTATTGCATTCACTTACACGCAAATACCCTTGGGAAAGGTATTAATCTGTCTCTTCCTTCCAGTTATGGGTTAAATAACAGGACAGATTGGGTTCTATAGCCTTGTCTGGCAACTAATCTACCGCAGAAAGCAATGGCAACCTACTGCAGGATAATCTTCTGCCCAGTTAGTCATGTCTCTTTTGAGACATGATCGCCCAAGCGTGTTTCACGTATGGCACTTAACTGACTGACAGTGCCTTTAAAACAACAGTAACATCTCCAACAAAACACTTATCAAATAATAACTCTAGAATCAGGCATGGTTTCAAGACTGAAACCTCTTTACTATTAACTGAGAATATTTGAGCAACACATGATATCACCAGGTTTTGGCTGTTTTCTATCACAATGTGGGAAAGTTTTACAGGTGCAACATCTGCCTGATCTTGATGCCTCACTATGTTGATTAATTTGTTTTTTTTTACATCTTATCAAATTTTAAGGTTATTTAAACCTGAAACATATTTTTGAATTATAAGGAATTTTTGGAGATACTATTCAAACCATTCCTACCTTCCCCAAGGGTCATTATGCAGAAGTGAATATAAAAACCTGACAGGAATTCTAACTCAGCTCTTCAATTTCTCATTCCAAACTCTTATCCATTACACCATCCACACATCCAAGTTTACAGCACCCAGTATTTCAAAGAGGTCACCCATCTAGATGCTGACCAACAGTCAGTCAGTTAAGTGCCATACGTGATACACGCTTGGGCGATCATGTCTCAAGAGAGACATGACTAACTGGGCAGAAGATTATCCCACAGTAGGTTGCCATTGCTTTCTGAGGTAGACTGGTTGCTGACCAAGGCTATAGAACCCAATCTGTCCTGTTATTTAACCCATAACTGGAAGGAAGAGACAGATTAATACCTTTCCCAAGGGTATTTGAGCGTAAGTGAATGCAATGAATTCAGCTGGAATTCGAACTCGGCTACCCGATTTCTCGTTCCAAGCTGATATCCAATGCACCACAACACACATCCTGACCAACAGTACAGTTATATATTTAAAATTGAAATGTAATGTTCTAAATGCCAGGATATAACTAACAAAACTTGTGTCTAAGATATTGACAACATTTAGTTTTTGATAATAACTGAGACTTTCAAAACTACTTAAAACAGGTATGAACACATTGTGAAGAAATCCCCAGATACTTGTTGTTACCACTCCCAAAGTTTTTCTTCTGGTAAAGACAACTCAACTCTAAGAATCAACTGATGCTTGAAAAGTGAATTTACTTCCATCTCTCACTGTGAAATACTGAAAGGAAAAAAAACATCTTTGCACTGCATATGTTAATACAAAAAAAAAACATGTTTCAAAAAGCATGGAAATTCAAAAGTGACCAATATGCTACTTACCATTTATCTTGAGTGCCATCTAACCAGAAATTGTGAGTAAATACACATTCCACCAAGTTTCTTTTCTAAAGCAAGACTACAAAGTTGGTACAATTCAAGCTCAGCTTCTTTTCTGAAGCGTGACAACAGACTTGGCTCAAGTCCAGTCCAACTTCTTTTCTAAAGCAAGACTACAAAGTTGGTACAAGTTGAACTGAGCTTCTTTTACAAGCAACAGTACAACAACATTTTTGTTTCTCTCGCCAAAATATGGTGGCTACCGTGTGACCAGTCCAGATTGAATTATGGAATCTCTATTAGTACTTAATCTTCTTGCACCAAACATGAGACAGCTAAACTTGTCACATCAACCATTGTCAGTGGTCAATGGTATAATCTAGCCACAATCTGGTAAATCTTGTATCTCACTGGTCATTGTGCTTCCTAATCTTCTGAGAATCAATGCTGAGCTGAGCTTATCTGATGAACAAGAGAAAAAGGAAGAAAAAACTTTATCGTAATAAACAGATGTTTTCTCAAAGAGGCCCCATATCTTGGATGCTTATTGAGACTTATGCTCAACCCAGACCTAAATAGAATTCATACATATGATCCAGCATCTTCAATGCTAGACAAATGGGCAGTTCCCTGTACTCCAGCAAGTACCTGATACCCCCTGTTATCTTCTAATTTTACAAGAGCTAGATTAGGCTGAAATTAGAATCAGTTAGTTAGTAAAGTGCCATACGAGATACATACTTGGATGATCATGTCTCTTTTTGTGACATCACTGACTAGGTAAAAGATTTTTCTGCAGTAGGCTGCCATTTTATTCTGCAGTAGACTGGTTGTCAACCAAGGCTATAGAACCCAATCTGACATGCTATTCAACCCATAACTAGAGAGAAAAGAGATGGATTAAAACCTTTCCTAAGAGTTTCGTGGTGCAGGGTGTATTGTGGTGCAATGGGTATCGACTCGGAACAACAAATCAGGGGAACTGAGTTCAAATTACAGTTGAATTCCTTGCATTCACTTATGCACAAATACCCTTGGGAAATGGTATTAATCTGTCTCTTCCCTTCAGTTATGGGTTAAATAATAGGACAGATTGGGTTCTATAGCCTTGGCTGGCAACCAGTCTGTCGCAGAAAGCAATGGTGACCTATTGTGGGATAATCTTCTGCTTAGTCAGTCATGTCACTTTCAAGACATGATTGCCCAAAGTGTGTATCACGTATGGCACTTAACTGACTGAAGGCTATTTGCACATAAGTGAATGCAATGAATTCAGCTGGAATTTTAACTTTGCTCTCTGATTTCTCATTCCGAGTCGATATTTCTTGCAATACAATGCACCACAATGAAACCAAAGTACTGCTGCCACATATGGACAGGAGCTGCTCTGTCTTCCTTTTCTTGTCTTGATAGAGTTTAAAAGCAAATCTACATCTTTAAGGGTGATGAATTATTTTCTGCCCTACAACCCCGTTCTCACAAATAAAAAAATTTCAAACTTCTTGCTACGCTATGTCTATTTTCATAAAATGTTCAGGCAAACTACATTCCTTAGTTCCACCAGTTCTAATCTTCAGAGCTAAGACCTGCCATGCTGCTTACCTTATAGCAAACCCCCCTCATTTCTTTATATTCCATTGGTGAGATGTAGATTCTACTTGAACAGTCTCTTCCCATAAACTACTTGGGGAACAGACTCCCAAGAGGATACTTTCTCAATCACTGAAATCCTAACCTGTTCAAGTCTAGGGTTAACCATTATCTTCTCCACATATGCCAATAAACTGTCTCTTACATGCTACTCTATAACCCTCTACATCAAGTGATTCTTGGGCCTTATATAAGGTAAACATTATTGCAAATATATATATATATATATATATATATATATATATATATATATATATGTGTGTGTGTGTGTGTGCGTGTGTGTGTATTTAGGCAGCATTTTTTCATTGATGCATGTTTCATTAAATAATATAGATAAGTTTTGTCAATTTAGTTTATGTAAATTTTGTTCATATCATCTGATGAGTTTAATAGCATTATCGTTGAACGAGGGAATATATTCTTCATTTGTAAATGAGTTATTACGCGATCTAGGTTTCTACCATGTGGTGTCTTTAGGCAATTTGCAATAACTGTTTTTACCATTTTCCGTTTTTTTAAGAACACTCATGTAACTGATTTTTTTGAAAGCGCTGATAATGTGGAATTTAACAAAAATAAAAGAGACTACAGGTTGATATAGACACAGAAAGTGATACAGAAAATCAATCAAAGGAAAAATTTTTGAAATTCATTGTAATGGAGCCAATAGAAGACAAACTAATAATGAAGTTGTCAGCTTTTGTAATAGAAAAAAGTCTTTGCATCTTGGATAATTCCAAAAATAGTGAAAAATATGAGAAATAATACATTACTGATAGACATCAAAGGAAAACATGGCATTGAAACTCTACTAATGATGACCAGATTTTGTGATATAATAGTAAGGGTTTACTTACACCAATTTTTAAATTCCTCCAGAAGTATGGTGAGAAGTACTGAACTCTCATTGTGTAAACTGGAAAGAATTAAGAATAAAAACTATCATAAAACAAAAAAAGACATAAAAAGAATATCTGTGAAAAAAAATGATAGAATTATAGCAACCAACACTTATATCATTACTTTTGATGCACCAGAACCACCACAGAAAATAAATATTGGGTATACAGTTTCCAAAGTAAAAACATATATTCCAAATACATTAAGATGTTTCAACTGCCAAAGATATAGACATGGCAAGAATAAAGGAAGTCAATATGTGGAAAATGTGAAGAGAATGATTCTCACCACAGAGAGATCACATGCCCAAATGAAACCAAATGCTCTATTTGTAGAAAAATCATAGGGCAACTTCCAAGGACTGTGAGACCTGGAAAAATATATTAGAAATTAAGCACACCAAAAATATTTTCTACTCAGAAGCAAGGAAAAAGATTGAAACAAACTACAATACACCAACATATACAAAAATTACCCAAGCAACATCAAGCTATACTTTTGAAAATCTAATATCAAACAAATTACATGAAGCCCAAGAATTAACATTTTTATTCAAGAATTAAAAAACATATTCAAAACATTAAAACCAATTATAAACAATCCATACCACTGAACCAAAACTATCCACAATGTAAATCCTACACAAAATTCACTAACAACAACCTCTCAATGACAAAACACTTAAAACTTTTCAAATAAAGAATTCCACAAACAGAAAATTAACAGAACAAAAACCAATCAAATCTCAATAAAAGACAAAATCCAAAAACAGAAGAAACAAAATGAAAAGCAAATAAACAGTATGACAACCCATATAAAGACAATAAAAGAAATGAAAAGAACCCAAATAATCAAAAGCATATGTTGTGTTGCTTCGTTTTGGTATAATTAGAGGATAACACAAACTTGAATTAATGATGTTTATTTTTTGGTATAAAACTTTAGGTTTTTACATCAAGTTACAACCTTTAAATTTTGTGTGGGTACAGGAGCAGACTAGCTAAATTCTCTTCACTGTGGGATGCTAGTAGTAAACAAGCCTATCCCTTCTGGACTCTAGTGGTCAACTGACTAGCGTCTTCCTCTTTTCAAATCTCCTACACAAAACTACTGTCCTTAACTCCTACTTCTTACTCCTACTCTTACTCCTACTCCTACCAAAAAAAACGGTTCCTTATTTTGCCACCCAATTTTGAATTCTTGGCGTCAGTGTGTCTATCTTTTTCCATTTTTAGAACACTCGCCATTTTATAAACCATAACACATACAAGTACTCGATGAATAAAATGTTCACAAAAAAGGAAAACAAACAGTATAAAAAGTATGGAATATATGGAAATAGATAACCTAATAAAAAAATTGTTGTTCTGAAGATCCACTCATTAAAATAAAATAATTACCACTCAAGTGGACAAAAGGAAAACAAGCATCAAACAGTAAAACTGTAGAGGTGTTCAACTAAACTATGAGGAAATCAAATAACTTCTTACAGATTACAATCCAAATATGATCTGTTTGCAGGAGAACTTTCTCAAAAAAAAAAAAAGCTGACAACATCTCATTTAAAGGATATGAAACTTATCAGAAAATAAATGTATCAACAATAGAGAATATGCTAAGTGGGGGTGATTCAATATTAGTTAAAAAAATTAATACGCCCTGAAAAACCACAAATAAAGACAAATCTACAGACCATGGCAGTAAAAGCTTTAATTCATCAAGCAATAAGCATTATGTTAAATTTATATTCTTCCAAAAACACAGACTGAATAAGACTGAAATAGAAATGCTAATTGCCTAATTTCCCAGTCTATTTCCATTAATGCAGGATTTTAATGCATAGAGCAAAATGTATGTCCATAGAAACTCTAATTAAACTGGTAAAATTATAGAATCTCTACTAGAATTCTCTAATCTATATATTCTTAACAACCAAATGTACAAATTTTCCAACACCAGCTATTGACTTAACCATATGCTTTTCTTTAATTTTTATAGACTTTCAATGGAAAGTACATGATGACTAGTGTGGTAGTGACCATTTATCTATTTTCTTAAATATAAGCATGCTTCTGCCAAAAGAAAGGAATCTAAAATGGCAACTATATATAGCTAACTGGATAAAATTCAATGAACTATGCTCATCCCAAATCAACATTTCTTAATGAAACAGAACCAATAGTCCACTTTACAATGATACTAGCACAAATAGCAAAACAAAACATATCTAAATCTTCCTTTAAACCACATACCAAATCAAAACCTTGGTTTACAACAGAATGCAGAGTAGTTAAAAGCAGGAAAAAAATGTGAAAGATATTCTTAAATAACTCAACCGCAATCAATCTACAAAAGCACGCCGTATAATTAAAAAATCAAAAAGTGAATCTTGGCAAAACTACATCTCCAGATTAAGCAACAAAACCCCAATAAATAAAACATGGGAAATAATAAGGAAAATTAATGGAAAAATATCATAAACTGTAACAATCCACTTAACCAAAACAAATGAGGATAAATGCAGTGAAAAATAACAAAAAACAAATAGCTAACCTAATAGCAGCAGAACTTCAAACTCCTCAACAAATCACTATACACCTAAATTTAAAAAAAATAAAATAAAATAAAATAAAAAATAAAATAAAGAAAAATAAAATAAAATAAAAAATAAAAAAATAAAATATAAAAAATTTAAAAACACTATACACCTAAATTTTAAAAAAAATAAAAAATAAAAAATAAAAAATAAAAAAAATAAAATAAAATAAAGAAAAAAAATAAATAAATAAAAAAAAAATAAAAAATTTAAAAACACTATACACCTAAATTTAGAAAATATAAAAGCATTATGAAACAAGGAAAACTTACATTCAATTCAAACAATAAAGAAGAATACAATATTATATTTAGTATGACAGAACTAAAAGGCTCCATAAACAAAAATAAAAACTCTGTAATTGGTCCAAATGAAATTCATTACCAAATTTAACACACCTACCAGAAAAGCCTCTTTTGATACTTCTCTAGATCTTCAATGATTTTGTTACGTGTTAAGTGTAACAAAAAAAAAAAAATGATTGACCAACACTCAGAGTTAAATCACATGCTAATATTTAATGGAAATAGACTGGGAAATTAGGCAATTATCATTTCTATTTCAGTCTGTGTTTTTGGAAGAATATAAATTTAACATAATGCTTATTGCTTGATGAATTAAAACTTTTACTGCCATGGTCTGTAGGTTTGTCTTTATTTGTGGTTTTTCAGGGTGTATTGATTTTTTAACTAATATTGAATTACCCCCACTTGGCATATTTTACGATAAACACAAAATGATATATATACAAAATTTACAACTTTTTGCATTTAAAACAGAAACGTAGAATTTACTACTGGCAGGCAAAGTGTTACGAAGGGGAAGGAAGGTTTAGTATCTTTACCCAGTTAAGTTAGTGAAATAGTTTAAGTGCTATACTTTTTGGAAATCTTTAAATGTGTATATAAAGAACAATTTCCAGTATGGTAAATGAAAAGGTCAAAAAATCTATTTACCCTTTTAGTTCCATGAGGTTCTCTTTCAGGTTTTAGTTGGTCGGCAACTTTTCTTAAAGACTCTTTCAGCTGGATATAAATCCTTGAATCAAAGACAGAGTTGATAATGTCAGCAAATCCTTTTAACAACTTACTACTCTCTTTCCAAAACCTATTTTTATAGGAGCTAACACCTAATTTGCGTATTTCTAGAACATTTCAAATTCTCTCGATTTTACTCGAACATTCTACAATCTTCCAAAACGTTCTATTTCTAATTTCTTACTACAACTTTTTAGACATTCTTAATATTATTTTTTTATATATAAATGCATCCTCATAACAACATATAGTGTTCAAACAAATTTCCAAAATTGTGGCTTGAGTCTTTCATTATTCTAATTCCTAAACCTGGCAAAGACCATTCCAACCCAACAATCTACTGCACTGACAAGCTGCATTTGCATGACAATGGATAAAATGGTAAATGCACAACTACTGTGATACCTGGAGAGAAACAATCTCTTATTTAGTAACCAAAGAGGATTTCAGAAAAAACAAAGAATCAATGATGAATTGGTATGCCTAGAATCCTTTATTCATGATGGCTTTGTTTGAGATCATCATGTGGTATCAGTATTTTTTGATTTTGAAAAAGCCTATGACACTACATTGTATTCTAAAAGACATGCACAAGATGAGAATGAAAGGAAGACTGGCTGTATTCAACCAAAACATCCAATCAAACCAAACATTCAAAGTACAAAATAAAAACACAACATCAGACACACAAGCAGGAAGCAGGAGTATCTCAAGGTAGCATTTTACCAGCTACGTTATTTTGTGGTTATACCGACCGAGCAAAAGCGATGGACCGGATGTTTGCACTCTAACGACCAGAAAGCAAATGACCAAAAGTCGTCGGTGCACAGCAGGATTCGCGCAGATGTTCCAGTCGAAAACTCAAAATTAATTAAATATTAAATTTCCAGTTCGCGAGCCTACGCGAATTTTATTTATCGGCCAATGGGAAACCCAGAAACAAATACAGATATGAACTCCCAAATGATCTGCTGCGATCCAAAAAGAAGATATAAAAAGCCTATACAGAAAACATCGCCAGACAGACCCACATGGACTGACTCGAGAGAGAGAAGTGTAATCAGTATCCCTCTTGACCTACATCAAGCAGCTTACTATGCTAGCCTCCCTCCCCTCTCATCTTATCTTTCGCTGTCTCAAAACTACTTGCTGACCAAAGGAGCGGATACTTCAAAGACATTCCTTACTCACAACACTCCCACATTCCTAAGTATTAATTCTCTTTTCAGCATTTTATTGCCATGAACATTTTAACATCCGTTGGACCCATATATAAAGGATTACTTTAATTGTAAAAACCTTTACTGATATGTGTATATATATAAAATGTTAATTTTCAACTCAATTTGCTTTTCTTGATTTATAATCATTTTATGACTTATAGTGGGCTATCTACAACGAGGCCAAATTCCGTTAATCTGCAACAACATACTACTACCCTTCACTAAAATGGACTCTCCACTATAAACTGGAAAATAATGAAGAAACTACTATAATTTAATCTCAAAATAAATAGTATTATTAAAACCATTAATACAGAAATTGAAAAATTCCGACATGTAGATGATCTCTCAGTATCATACTCATCACCAAAAATGTCTTCCCTTGAAAGATATCTACAAACATGTTTAAGCAAATAGAAAAATGGAAAAATGAAAATGGATTCCGTTTTTCCAAAACAAAAACTGTTTGTTTACATTTCAGCAAAAACGAGCCTACCACCTCGACCCAGAATAAAAATTAAATCGACACTTAATTCCCATAGTCCAACAAGTAAAGTATCTAGGTATCATACTAGATAGCAAACTTAGCTTCAAGGAGAACATTGATTACCTTAAACAAAAACGCCAAAAGTTTTTAAAGCTTGTAAAGTAATATCAAAACTGAATTGAGGTGCCAACCAAAATGTAATACTCAGAATATATAGGTGATACATTAGATCAAAATTAGATTATGAGTTTGGTATTTACAGCATCCTACATCAATTCTATCTAAAAAAAAACTACAAACCAAGCAAAATCATGGACTGAAATTAAGTTTCAGATCTTTCTGGACTTCAACCAAACAAAATCCTTATATAAAAACCAGTGAATCAATTATATCGCTGAGATAGAAAAAAATTATCCCTCCAATATGTACTAAAACTACAATCTAACCCAAATAACTTAGCATACGAAAAACCATATGAACCTCAATATATCCAGTTCTATAGAAATAACCATCCCTTCATTTGGATTTCAAATTAATGAAGCACTTGAACAAATAAACAAAGATCCTGATAATGTAACATTAGTCACAATAAATAAGGTGACTTTATGAACAATCTATAAATTTGACATAAACCTGACATTGACACAAAGAAAAAAAGTAGCAATTGACAAAAGTATGTATGGATATCGGCTTGGAACGAGAAATCGGGAAGCTGAGTTCGAATTCCAGTTGAATCCATTGTATTCACTTACACGCAAATACCCTTGGGAAAGGTATTAATCCGTCTCTTCCTTCCAGTTATGGGTGAAATAGCAGGACAGATTGGGTTCTATAGCCTTGGTCGGCAACCAGTCTACTGCAGAAAGCAATGGCAACCTACTGCGGGATAATCTTCTGCCCAGTCAGTCATGTCTCTTTTGAGACATAATCGCCCAAGCGTGTATCACATATGGCACTTAACTGATGTATGGAGACAAATATTGTGACTAAACACCAATCTACACCAGATGGGTAAAAAATCCAAAGTAATTCATAAAAAATCAGGCTACTAAATAATGAATCCATCTATACAGATGAATTACAAGTCATTAAAATGGCAATTAAATGATAAAAAATTCAAAAGATAAGAAGTTTTTAATATTCCCAGATTCTTTAATTTAACAGCGATTAAAGAAAAAAGCAGAAATCATTCCTATATTCAAGAAATCCTAGAAAATTAATAATATTGGTCTTGATTATTAGCCATATAGGCACCAAGGGAAAGCATAAAACCAACACACTGGCAAAAGAGGCAATGAAAATGAAAACAGCCAACATCAAACCCTTATATACAGATTGCAAAAACAAAACTACACAACACATGAAAAGGAAATGGCAAGGAATCTTGGATACATTCCTAAACAATAAACTATATGAACATCAACCAACAATAAGAAAGGAGAATGTAGGGACCTTGGCTGACCATAGATAAGATATAATGCTCAACACAATAAGAATTAAACACACTCACCTGACACATGCACACAATTTCAAGACAGAAACTACACATTGGTGTACACACTGCAACCAAAGTACATTTTGAATACAAGAAACACAAACAAATGCATAACAACTATTGCCATGCACAAAATCCTAACATGCTCCTCGAAAATATACCTACTGCCCATGTTTGTATATATTTCTGAGATGAAGTAGCATTTACAGTATTTACATTATTCGAACTATTGTCCTCATCTTTGTTGCCATTTGTACAATGTTTCAGCTGTTGTACACTCTGTCCTTCTTCAGGATCTGTCTATATTTATGAGATAAGGTATTTTAATTATTTACACTATATACGTTGTTCAGACTGCTGTCCTCATCTTTGCTGCCATTTGTATGACGTTTCAGCCATTGTACGCTCTGGCCTTCTTCAGGTGGTAGGAATTTTGAACCAAACCCTTTATTACAATCACTGAGATATATCATTTTCATTCCTTGCATAGTAGTAATGCCACAATTAGAAGTCACGAGTTATCTCCCTCTAACCCTGCAAGTTACTTGTTTATCACTGCTGTAGCCTGGTATTGAACTCACAACTTTAAGAGTCAAGTCAGGAACTAACCAACGTCTATATCCATTGGGCCGTGTGTCCTTAAGAATAATGTAAATACTGTACCTATTGCCCATATAAAAGGATATCTAGAGAAAATAAGAGACTTCCACCTTCTATAGAAATGGAAACATATAGAAATATATATAGGCAAACATATAGAAGAATCTATATCAATCGGCATCTAAGAATTTAATTATTTTTTCTATGACAGCATGTGGTCATTAAATCGCTTTTTTGTTAAGTAGATTAGAGTTATTTATGCAGTTTAAGATGAAAAATTCAACATTTTAATACCAAAGTTTTTGCATATAATTTTTCACTTTTTCTCATAAATTTAAAGCATATCATCTTCAGACACACATATACATATGCATAATGTATACAAAATGTGTACAATATACGTATATATATAGTTGCTTCATTATGTAAAGTGAATATATCATATTCTTCCATATATTTTATACATATGTAATTATGTAAGATACTTCCACCTTCTATAGAAAATAGAGTTTGGAATTTGAAACATACAACTTACATCTTGAAGTACACCCAAACTATACAACAATTTTAAAAAGCCTCATCTACTTGAAGTGTTTTGAAACATTCCTGAATAAAAAAAAAATCCAGTTTCAGCGTTAAATGACCCACAGTGGTTATGCTGATAAAACAAATAAACAATGAATGAATCAATCAATCAATCAATACTTTCCCAATTCTCTCTATTAGTTTCTTCTATGTTTTTTCTGTCTATCTTTCAGTCTATATTATTCCAATTCTCTCTATTACTTTATCTCAAACACCAAAGGGATACTGGTTTTATATACTCTTTTTATTTTCTTGTTCAACCCTTTTTATCACTTTCCGTTTCTACAGCCCTTACCCTTTATTTTAATTCTAACCAATTTTCCTTTTCCTGTTTTATTTTTTTCAGTAAACAAAACATTAATGTTGGTATCAAATAACTCAAACATGATGCTAATCTAAAAACCAAAACTGCTTGAAATAAAAAAAAAATAAATAAATAAAACTGACCAGATTCCAGAGGCAAATTTAACGCTATCAAAAAAATCTTTATATATTTTCATTCATATCTCAATTCCCTTTTCTCTTAACAAGCACAACATCCCAACCTACCCAAGAAGAACGCCTACCCCACCAAAGGAAGTATTTCTTTAGAAATTTGCTGATTTTATGTATGAAATTTCTTAATAATTTCTTTTCTCTCAAATTTTCTTTTCTTTTCTTCATTTCTTAAGATTTATTTTGGCTGGTGGTCACAATGTCGTCAACGTGGGGAGTTTCTTATCTGACTCTGCTCATAATCCTGGTTACCTGCATTACTCTTTCTACCACAGTCTCAGCAGAAACAGGTAATAATACCTTATGTCTATGCAAATATATATATATATATATATATATATATATATATATATATATTGTACATACATTTTAATACTAAATTTTTTGCATATAATTTTTCACTATTGGCATGAATTTAAAGCATATCATCTTCCGACACACATATACATATACATAATGTATAAAAGATGTATACAATATATATATAGTTGCTTCATTATGTAAAATGAGTGTATTATATTCTTCTAGACTAAACTATCGCCCGGTTCACACTCCACTCATGTCTATTGAACAGGTGAAGAGGCTCATCCCTTGTTCCCTGTTTAGAATGTGGTTTCCGACTTTCTCTTTTCCAATCTTTTTACTCTTTTCTTTTTTCTTTTTTTTTTCAATTGGAGTAGATAGACTAAACTATCGCCCGGTTCACACTCCTCCCACGTCTATTGAACAGGTGAAGAGGCTCATCCCTTATTCCCTGTTTAGGATGTGGTTTCCGGCTTTCTCTTTTCCAACCTTTTTACTCTTACATAGCCCCCTGTGCATCAGTGGCATTACCGCCTTGCTCGGGGTGATATGATTAAAAAAAAAATTTAAAAAAATATATATATTTTATACATATGTAATTATATGTACAAATTGATATATACATAAAATTGATAAGCATATACAGAGTATGATTAATGAATTGTTTATAAATTATGCAAAAATTAAAATATATCTGACATCTCATTTAATATATATATATATATATATATATATATATATATATATATATATATATATATATTAATAAATATACATATTGTCCTACGTCAGTGACACGATTAGGAGCTTTATACTTAATGAAATCATCAGATGCATTTTTCAAACAGACAGTTTATTACTTGGAATATTGTTAAATCCAAATTTTACAACAGAAAAGAAGGTCGATGTAAATTATACCTTTTAAAAGAACTTTTCATCTTAAACTATATAAATAACTCTAATCTACTTAACAAAAAAGTGATTTAATGACCACATGCTGTCATAGAAAAAATAATTGAATTCTTAAATGCCGATTGATATAGATTCTTCTATACGTTTGCCTCTTTCTTTCTCTCTTTCTTCCTCACTCCCTTACTTCCCCCTTTATTGCTTTCTTTACCCCATAAATATTATTATTAATAGTTATGAATTATGCCCCTTTGATTTCATCTCCCTTCATTTTAATATTTCTTAATATTTTTAATTTTTAATTTTAATTCTAATTAAATTTTTAATTTTAATTTTTTATCTACATGTAATCTTAGAATGTTAAAAATTATACTCTTGTTAATTAAAACTTAAGTAACCTAACTTTATAAGATTGAACTGTCATGAATATTGAGTGAACTTAAATTCAAATCTATTAAACTGTCAGTTTGAAAATGCACATGTTCTTTAGATATAAACATCATAAAACAGATCCAAAAATCTATTTTATTTTACGATGAATGCCTGTGAACTAGAAAAATGACCCTGATTTCTGCATATCTATGGGGGCATATGATTCTGCAGAGACCTGTAATTTAGTAGAACACCTTTTTGCTCTGGAATCTTAGGCACATCTTTGATTTATGTAACACTGGACTTTACTGAGACGACGGACTGATTACCCTCCATAAAACTAATCCCCAAAAAATGGATAAACTCAGAAAGAATCTGATAAAATTTTTCAAAGACCACGATCTTGATCTTACCACCATAACTGTGCTAAAGTTGTAAATTATTTAGATGTTACCTTTCACCTGAGCAATGGTCTGTATATACTGTACCCTTAGGACTCATATAATGATGCATACATTGATATACAACATGAAATCAAATCACTCCCAGAGAATCACGTTGGCGCCACAATTCCATCCAATTTTGTTTACATACCAACTCTAGCAATAAGGAAATTTTCAACAATTCTAAAAAGTAATTACATTAATGCTTTAGAAAAAAGTAAACTCAACACTCATTTAGAATGTGGTGATACCGAGCAAAAGCGAGGGACCGGATGTTTGCTCTATAACGACCAGAAAGCAAATGAACAAAAGTCATCTCTGCGCAGGTGTATTTGCGCAGATATTCTGATTGAAAAATAAAAATTAATCAAATATCAAATTTCCATTTCGCGAGCCTATGTGAATTTTATTTACCAGCCAATGGGAAGCCCAGAATCAAATACAAGTGTGAAATCCCAAAACAAGCCGTTTTGATCCAAAAAGCAGATATAAAAAGCCGAGACAAAAAGCACCCAGCAGACAGACCAGGCAGAGGCCAAGGAGAAGAGTGTAATTAATACCCCCTTGACTTAAGTCGAGCAGCTACTACACTTGCCTCTTTCCTTCTCCACTGTCTCAACAGTACTTACTGACCTAAGGAGCAACTACTTCAAAGACATTCCTCACATACCTCCACTCCTCACATTCCTAAACACTAATTATCTTTTTCAGCATTATTATTTTCGATGAACATTTAACCTCTGTTGGACCTATATTCAAGTATTGGTTTAATTGTAAAACATTAATTGATATGTGTATATATAAATGTTATTTTCAACTCAAATTGCCTTTCTTGAGTTTATAATCATTTTATGACTTATAGTGGGCTATCTACCACAAGACCAAATTCCGTTAATCTGCAACAGTATACAATTACCCTTCACTACAAACGGAATAGATAAGCAACCCACTATAAAAATACTTTGTTAAAAACAAGGTAGACAGAAATAAGCAGAAATCACTTAAATGTAACATTATTTGGTTTAACCCACCATTCAGCCATATTGTCCAAACTAACATTATTAAACTCTTCCTAAACTAAATTCATATACATTTCTACCATTCACCCACACTAAAAAAATCTTTAACAAAAACAATGTTAAAGTCAGTTATAGTTGGGTTAAGAACATACATAAATATATTTCACAACATAATAATATGATATCAAATAAATACTTGGACCTCATAAACAATATCCGTCACCCAACTAATAGCAACAATAACCCTTCTAAAAATAATTGCAACTGCTGAAAAAATAACCCCTGCCCACTGAATGGCCAATATATGTCCAAAAGTATTATTTATAGAGCTCAAATTCATTCAGATGATAATGATGTTAAATTTTACTTTGGGAGCACTTCTAACAGTTGAAAGATAAGATTTAACTACAATATGTTGTCTTTAAACAACAGTAAATACAGCAAAAGTACTGCTTTATCCATATATTATTGGAAATTAAAAAACAGCAACAACACTCCAATTATTACCTGGAATATCGTAGCTAAATCCAAACCTTACAATGAAAAAGAAGATAAATGTAATCTATGCCTTTTAGAAAATCATGTCATCTTAAACAATATCAATAATCTTAATTAGCTTAACAAAAAAAGTGATTTAATGACCATGTGCTGTAATAGAAAAAAATATTTACTTAAATTCTCAGGCCCAGATTGATATAGATTCTGCTATACATTTACCTCTTTCTTTCTTTCTTTCTTTCTTTCTTTCTTTCTTTCTTTCTCCTGCAATATTACTTTTAACAATTATGAATTATAAAACCCTTTAATTTTTGCTCCCTCCATTGTTTAATTTTTAATTCTAATTCTAAATCTTACTTTTTACATTTTATTTTTTTCATTTTTTCATTTTTATTTTATTTTTATTTAAAATTTTAATTATGATTTTAATTTTTTATCTACAAGTAATATTAGAATATTTAAATTTTTACGTTTTTACATTTTATGATTTATGGCCCTTTGATTTTTTTCTCCCTGCATTTTAATATTTTTATTTTATATTTTAATTTTGATTTTAATTTTAAAATTTTAATTTTAATTTTATCTACATGTAATCTTAGAATATTTAAAATTTTAAACTTGTTATTAAAAAAGCAGTAACTTAACTTTATAAGATTTAATTTCCATGAACTTCAAGTGAACTTAAAATCTATTAAACTGTCAGTTTGAAATATGCACCTGATGATTGCATAACGCATGAAACTTTGAGTCGTGCCATAGACATAAAACAATTTGTATATTTATTAATATGTGTGTGTGTGTGTGTGTGTATATTTCCATGCATATATACATATTTCTACACACACGCGCACACACACACACACACACACACACACACACACACACACACACACACACACACATGTTGTTCTGGATCTGAAATATAAACTGCAACTGGTAGTGTGGCTCTAAATTTACTATTTGGAGTCTTTGGGGATGCAGAGATACCACTCAAATGCCATTACTCCCAAGTCCACTCTGGCCCGGATTGGTAGTACCTTTAAGGGTCTTATCTATGGGTCAAATAGTTTGCATGTTTGACTGGGTGTGTGTGAATACACTGCATGTGTGCATGTGTGTGTGCACATGTGTAACAGCTATGTAAATATGCACTGTCAGTGTAGAATATTTGCATCATGTGTGTGTGTGTGTGTGTGTGTGTGTACATATGTGGGGCCTTTTCAAAGCCAGAGCAAAGTCATCATGGGCACTCCCAAGCCACCAGGCCTCATACCAAAGACAGCAATGTATTCAAGGCCCCGGAGAGGTTAAACTCAATAATAATCGAACATGCAGTCAGCGCAAACACCTAATGCATGGCACGCAGTGCACCTGTATGGGGTATGTTGTACTGATGGAGAGAGTGCACTTTGTGCAGAACAAGCAAATGACCACTTTAAATCTTTAGGTTGATCAGTAGCTGGATGGCTAATACTTCAACACAAGTGCATGCAGGGCAGAATCCTGTGCATTAGTGTGAAATGAACGGCACCATCCACTGCTGACCCTCATTCATCATTTACAATAAGTGAGACCACCATATATATATATATATTTGTCATCCACATAAAGCTTGTTTTGCTGTATCACAGCTCATCAGTGTGGCTAGACATCCACTTGCTTCTGGCCATGATTGAAACTGGTGTCAGTTGGAGTCACTAACCCCTAAGCCATAGGTGCAGGGAATCAGAGAACTGAAATTTTAACGTGTTATATATACACACGCCAGTCACTGAAAGAACTCAATTCATTCCGGAAGAGTAATGCATAAATTGTAGAAGTGGTAACTGTTTTTTTTAATTTTCCTCTCTCGAGAGCTCAAATGTATTGAAATATATATATATAGTAATAAATATATATGTATAGAAAAAATATATTTGTCATCCATATACAAGCCTGTTTCACTGTATCACAGCTCATCAGTGTGGCTAGACATCTACTTGCTTCTGGCTGGGATCGAAACTCAACTGATTTGGTGTCAGTCAGAGTCTCTACTCCCTAAGTTATAGGTGCATAGAATAAGAGTGGGGAAATTTTAGTGTGTCATATATAAGCAGTGTATACACATGTCAGTCACCAGAAGAACTCAATTCATTGCTGAAGAGTAATGCATATAGATATAAATATATACATATGCACAGAAATATATAAACAGCTATATAAACACACACACATATATTTAGAAATTATAACGTAAATATGTTATAATATCACTACAAAAACAGCTATTTTGTTTCAACACTACCAGTGCCTTATCAAGTGATAGGGTTTATTTCAAGTTGAAAAGTTTTATAAGGTCTAAATCCCCTTAATCAGAGAGGCATTGTTAGATAAACAGTGTGGACCAATCAAAATAAAGTGATTTTGAATTTGAAGAATATGGGAACAGGCTCTAAAAGCAATTTATTGGTGCATTAATATTAATATTTGATTAAAATAGAGATCAACATTATTAATCGACAACTAGATTCACTTTATTTTACTTTAATTTTATTGCAAATTTTAAAGTCTAAGTTTAGCAAAGCATTAGATTTAGATTATTATAAAGTTATTCAGATATTAAATAAGGGAAAGACATGGGCACACACATATACAAAAGTACAGACATCCATATTTTTTTTTTAATCATTTCACCCCGAGCAAGGCAGAAATGCCACTGATGTGCAGGGGGCTACATAACTGTAAAAAAAAGATTAATTAGAAAAAAGTGAGGACTACAATCTAGTTAGAAAGGATCAATAGAAAGCTGAGAAAGCAGGTGCGATGTCAGATACATAGGTGGAGAGAAAGAGAAGGTTATACGGGGGTGGGGAGAGAGCTAGAGTCCAGTGGTTAGTAGATGAGTATTGACTTTGCATTTAAATTTCTGGAGGTTGTAGCCATCAGGAAAGCAAGAATATGGGAGCGAGTTCCACAGGCGGGAAGTGCGAGAGAAGAAGCTGCAGGAATAGAATTGTCATCTGCATTTGGCTAACCTGACTATGAATGGGTGGGACCCAGTTGCCAGTCTGGTTGCACGAGTAAACACCTGTTGAGGAGGCACCAGTGACTTAAGTTCGTCTGAGCAGAAGCCATGAAAGTATTTATAGAACAGACAAAGGGAGGCCACATTTTGACGGTGGGGAAGTGGCTGCAGTCAAGCCACCAGATCAGTACCTATCACATTACAGACTCTCCTTTGGAGCCTGTCAAGAACACTGAGGAAAACGGCAGGGACGCCTGACCATACATGGCAGCAGTACTCCATGCACGGACGGATGGTTGATTTGTATATATGCAGGATGGATTCAGGCGGAAAAAACATCCTGGATCGACATAGTGACCCAACCTTCTTAGCAGTAGATTTTGCTATGGATTCAATATAGTGATTCCATTTGAGGTCTGAGGACAGGGTAAGTCCGAGGAGGCGTAGAGTATTGCTCTCCGGGAGAATCGCTTGGT
This sequence comes from Ascarosepion bandense, assembly GCA_037127315.1. Lineage (NCBI taxonomy): Eukaryota > Metazoa > Mollusca > Cephalopoda > Sepiida > Sepiidae > Ascarosepion > Ascarosepion bandense. The sequence continues at coordinate 2,644,270 of JBBBDQ010000118.1, forward strand.
CCATGCTTATGGGAAGCAGGAGAGGTTGCCTGTAATGGTTGACAGACAACAGCTTGGTCTTGGACGCATTGAAGTTGACAAGCCACTTCTTGCCCCAGTTCACCACAGAGTGTAGATCCCGTTCAATGTCAGCAGCAAGATTATGTCTGTCCGCCACAACAGGTTTCTTACTGGTGTGGGAGTATATTGTAGTGTCATCTGCGTAGATGCCTACTTGGGACTTGATCTCATCTGGGAGGTCGTTGATGAAAATAAGGAAGAGCATCGGGCCCAGGATAGAGCCCTGTGGGACACCAGCATTCATGCTGTGGGATGAAGAGGCGCGCCCATTCAAAACAACCTTTATTTTGCGGTTATTTAAAAAAGATTGGATTAGGTCAAGCAGGTGACTGGTAATACCGTAACCCCGTAGTTTGCATAGGAGGCCAGAGTGCCAAACCCTGTCGAAAGCCTTGGAGATGTCCAGAGCAACCGCGCAAGCCTCGTCAGACTTATCAAGGGTCTGTAGCATGTACTCCGTTACGGTTGTTAGCAGGTCGATCGTGGACCTGGCAAAGCGGAAGCCATATTGCCTGTCAGAGAAGAGTTTGTGGGCAGTGATATATAGATAAAAAGATGAATACAAATATATATTGGTATACAGACACATGTACAGTTGAATATACACATATATATATACATACGTAATTTTAAAATTTTGTTTTTATCAACATGTCAATGTATTCATTAAATTTTAAAGCCAGGTTTGGAAAACGTCTGTAAAAGCTACAATATTGAATACATGTTAGAGTGAATTACATTAAAAAGTTTGTGTATGTATATACATATATATATATGCATAAGCAGGAGGGCATATATGTAGGCAGATCTAATCTAAACTTACTTATAAATGAAACTTTGTCTCTGTGTGTGTGTGTGTGTGTGTGTGTGTGTGTGTGTGTGTGTGTGTGTGTGTGTGTCCATTACCTATAGAATCCAAAATGGCTGAACTGATTTTCTTGAAAATTTACACAGTTGTACTATAAGTGTCTGCGAGTGTTCTTAGTTAGGTTTTGTGTCGAGGTACCCCCGATTAATAATGAAAATCGATAATCAAAAAAATTGGGTTATAGAAGGAGTGGTTCGATTTTAACACTCATAGACAAAGACATAAGAAACAATATTCAGAAGTTTCAAGGTTGCAGTTCTTACAATAGTGCAGAAAATCAATAACGTATATATAAAAGCTTTCATTACACCCGAGTAACGCAGGGCTATACTGCTAGTCTATATATATATGTGTATGTGTGAGTATGTGGTAAATAAGTAAATAGATATGTATTTTATGAGGTTTGTTAGTTTACTTGTATAAATATGAATTAGTATTATTTATATGTATATATGTCCACTCTTCATAAATATGTGAGTGTGTGAACAAAATAATTACATGCAGATATGGATGGATGTATGTATATACACATATATTTAAGTATGGACATGTCTGTAGGGAAATATATGTATGTATGTGTGTATGCATGTAAGTATTCAAAGCAGTATAGCCTGGCATTGCTCGGGTGTAATGAAAGCTTTAAAACTAATCCATGGTCCTGGAGCTCAGACTCTTTGGAGATTGGCACGAAAGACTAAAAAACAATAGTTGTTTCCAGTTAAAGCGAAACAGTAGACTGAAAGAAAAATGAATGGATGTAAGTCAAATTTTGATTTCCTGGTATTGATATCAAATAAGTTTTTTCGTCGTAAACTGAATTTTGAAGGCTAAATAAGTTCTCTGAGTAAATGGTATCACGGCTGAGACTAAGAACTACAATTATACCTACTTAGAGCCAAACCCAAAGCAAAAACTAAAATAAAAGGGCTGAAAAAAATACAGACATACAGGCAGATAAACAGACACACACACACAAACATCTTGCCTTATATATATATATATATTATCGATTTTCTGCACTATTGTAAGAACTGCAACCTTGAAACTTCTGAATATCGTTTCTTATGTCTTTGTCTATGAGTGTATCAAATTTGATTAAAATTGGACCATTCCTTCTATAACCCAGGTGTCATTCTTTTTATCATTTTAATAGTCTTCCTTCTTCTACATCATTTTAATATTCTTTTAATTGTAAGTGTTTTACGATTTTTATGACTTAATTATAAGGATAGGCGCTTTTTTTAAAACCATATTTCATCTTTTTCATAATTTTAAGATCCTTTTATTCTTACTGATCAAACAAATCTTCATTTTATGAGTAAAAAGAGATAATTATCTTCTGTTGAGATGAGGCAATCATCATATAAATGTGTGTGTGTGTGTGTGTGTGTGTGTGTGTGTGTGTGTGTGTGTGTGTGTCTATATGTCAGAGTTCCACAATTCCCACTGCTTGGCACTGAACATTATCACAATTAAACACAATTATTGTGTGTGAGCTTTTTTAGATATTATAAAGGTTGCCAAGTGTAGACATCATTTTTCATTTCCAATTACAACCAGTATATTGTGCATGTGCTCATAACTGATGTCATTAAAGGTTGATTTTTTGCTTTTTGCAATAAGGACTTTGATCACATTTAAAACATTTTGCAGTTAAATGTATATCTCACATTTGTTTTCTTAACCAATATATTGTATGTTAAGGTTGGTATGACTCCATGCTAGTTTAAATAGTTGGGGAAGATCTAATGTCAGTCATCTTGATAGGCAGATGACAGTGTTCAAAAAAGAAAACATTTGCATATATATAAAAACAAAGCCTAAGAAAAACTAGTTCAACAAAATACACACATTCGCACACACACACACACACACACACAGTACAGTGCAAAAGTATTAGGACAAGAACTATTTTATCTTTTATGAGGCATCAAAATAAAGTTTAACACTTTTGCACACTATCAGTAGTATGCAAAAGTATTAGGGCAGAGGTGATTTCCCCAAAAACCTTACTAAATTCAAATACAGGGTGAAAAGCCAAGTAACTTGCTAATAAATATTGATTATTTAAAACTAGGTGTAAAAGAAATGTATTAAAAAGAAGTTATATTTCATTTTTCCTATTTTCTATTAAACAAGTTATTTTGAAACTACTCATTATTTTATTATCCTTGGATATGACAGCCTTTTCTCTTATTTCCCCCTCTTGAATTGATAAATCTAATGTTACTTTACAAGACACACTTTGGAAATAAATAAAAGCTGCTTGGCAGGAGATACTATTAGATACATTGAAGAAATTTGTGATGTCAATGCCTGACAGAATGAAGGCTGTGATCAAAGCAAAAGGCTATTATACTAAATATCAAATTTATTTTGTAACAAGCATTTTTTCTTGTTAAAGCATTTGTTGAGTAAATCAAATAAATTACTTTAATTAAATTGTTTATTTTCTGTCAATATGCCTTATAAAAGATAAAATAGTTCTTGTCCTAATAATTTTGCGCAGTACTGTATATAATTGCAAATAAAATTAAATAAAAAGCTTTTCTTTTCTTTTTTTTTAATCATTTCACCCCAAGCAAGGCATTCCACTACCACTATTGAGCAGGCGGTTACATAGGAGAAGGTGGTGAGAAAGAGTGGTTAGATATAGGAAATGGGTGATAAACAGGTAAGGATGGAGATGGGAAGAGTGTTTGAGAGAATAGATGCAAGTTAGTGTGATAGAAGGTGTCTATTGACCTTACATTTAAACTCCTGGAGATTGTAGCTGTCGGGAAAGCAAGTATGTGGAAGGAAAGTGCGAGAAAAGTTGTTGTTGGAGTAGAAATTGCAGCTACATTTTATCGGTTTAACTGTAAAAGGGTGGGACCTAGTTTCTAATCTAGTATCTCATGCAAGTTCATACCTAGGGGGCACCAGTGTTCTAAGTTCATCAGAGCAGAAGCTGTGAAAGCATTTATAAAAGAGGCACAGGGAAGCCACGTCACGCTGGTGAGAGAGTAACCGCAGCTGGTCTGCCAAGTCGGTATCGATCACATTACAGATTCTTCATTGTATTTTGTCAAGAACCTCGAGGAGAATAGCAGGGGCACTCAACCAGATGTGGCAGCAGTATAAAATACACAGGCGGATGGTAGATTTATATATGTGCAGGATAGATTCAGACGGGAAAAATCCGGGCCCTGCACAGAGAATTGACTTTCATAGCAGCGGATTTAGCAATGGATTCGATATAGTCTTTCCAATCACCATACCTTGTCAGCCATCTTTAATGAAACTTGTATAAAAGAGTGACTGCTGCCAAAATATATATATATATATATGCACATCTGTGTGTGTGTATGTGTGGAAGTGTGCAAACAAGTTTGATTAAAAAGAACCAACAAGGTCTCTGTTTAATTTCTTATTGTATTTTTCCAATTTTGGAATAAGGTGCTGTGTCAGTCAGTTAAGTGCCATACGTGATACATGCTTGGGTGATCATGTCTTGAAAGAGACATGACTGACTGGGCAGAAGATTATCCCGCAGTAGGTTGCCATTGCTTTCTGCAGTAGACTGGTTGCCAACCAAGGCTACAGAACCCAATCTGTCCTGTTATTTGACCCATAGCTGGAGGGAAGAGACAGATTAATACCTTTCCCAAGAGTATTTGCGCGTATATGATTGCAACGAATTCAACTGGAATTCAAACTCAGCTCTTCGATTTCTCGTTCTGAGTCGATATCCACTGGACCACAACGCATATCCAAGGTGCTGTATATTCAGATCAAAAGTATAGATAATCTGTGTGAAGGTCATGTTTGTGTCTCAGTCATTTTCAAGAACCATTGCAGTGTATATGTCATAAGCAGAATTCCTTTGTCTGCTTCCTGATATTCTTTAGAAATCAGAAGGTTTGAAATAACCTACAGTGACATCATGTGTAAGCTTTAAACCACTAAACCAATTTACTTAGCTGTTTTAGAAACATGAATGGGTAAATTTACAGTTTTATTGGAATAAATGAACTTGGTGCAGGTATGTCTTCTTCTCAACATCAAGCTAAATCCCTACATCCATTAATCTTCAGTTTATTTCTTTGCTTGGAAACAAACTGAGGACTATAATGAAAACTCATTTGACTAAATGTGATATTAATAAGTCAATACAGTCGATTTGACTTTATTGAACAGGGAAGAATAGTAATGTCTTTCAGTGTCTAACACTTCCACATCCTGTAACCCCTTGCATCTTCATGAATTTACTGCTTGCATGGGGTGAACTTGATTTAAAAAAAAACTAATCTCTTAATATGAATTTTTTTTTTTAACTATGGCCTGAATGTAATTTTGGAGTTAAATAAGGTTTCCTTCACCCGGTTCTGTTTCTGCGTTGTTGATATTTAGGAATGGATTGATCATCCAGTCTGATATTTTAAGATGGAGAAAATGACCTTGAAATCCGTCAGACATGTCTCTATAAAGCTCATTCAGGTGTCTGATGTAGACATGAAGGTCATCATCTGGTATACTCATCTCTTTTATCAAATTCAGAGATGCTTGGATGCTAAAAGAGTTCACGGTGTTACTTTTGAACAACTAACTTGGACAGAAACATGGTGAGGAATTATTTGACAGAGAATAGAATTGGAGTTTTGAAAAAATCAACAACTGTTTTAAAAAGGAATAGAAACATTTAGGCTGTTTTCTGTTGTTAAGCAGCTAACTTCTGTGCAATTGATTTGATTTGTGTAACTTCTTAACCTTTCCCAAGGTTATTTAAACCAGAAAATGTTTTTAGGTTGTAAAATTTCTTTTGGAGATAATGGTTTACTGATACAAGTTCAACTAATTATATCACAGTTAGGCAAAGAAGAGGTGGATTCATAATCTTTTCCCATTTCCATGAATAAATAAAACAAACCAAACTGGATTTGAAACCTGACTCTCTGATTTCCTATTCTAAGTTGTTATCCATTACACCACCCACGTATTCAAGTTTACAGCACCTGTTATTCCCAAGAAGTCACCCATCTAGGTACTGACCAGGCTTGAAGCTGCATAATGTATGAGTACTGGTATTTCAAAGTGATATGGTCGTAAGGTGTTTTTCTTTGGAACTGTTAAATTTAACCTATTATTTTGAAATTAGAACTAAAATTAAAAATTTAATTTTTTTTAAAATTTTAGGTATTGCTGTTTTTAGCCTTTTTTTTACTGATTTTGGCTTTTTCTGACATAGATATTGAATATGCTTTGCTTTACAGTATTTACATTATTCAGACTATTGCCCTCATCTTTATTGTCATTTGTACGACATTTCGGCTGTTGTATGCTCCAGCCTTCTTCAGGTGCTAGGAATTTTGAACCAAACCCTTTGTTACAATCACTGGAGTATATCATTCTCATGAAGTCATGAGTTATCTCCCTCTAACCCAGCAAGTTACTTGTTTACTACTGCTGTAACATTGTATTGAACTCACAACCCTTTGGGTCAAGTCACAGGAACTAACTAATGTCTATATCCACTGGGCCATGTGTCCTTAAGGACATATTACTACACAAGGGATGAGAATGATATGCCGCGGTGATTGTAATAAAGGGTTCAGTTTGAAATTCCTAGCGCCTGAAGAAGGCTGGAGTGTACAATGGCTGAAACATCATACAAATGGCAACAAAGATGAGGACAATGTAAATACTGTAAATACTACCTCATCTCAGAAATATAGACAAATGCTTTGCTTTGTTACCAAAAGAGTAAAAATGAATTTTTCCCAACTCCAGCCCATATCGACTTAAGAATGACTATACAGTTTTTCCTTGATGCCATTGGATAAGGTGTTCCTAGATAAACATTTGTGACCGTACATGCAAACTAAGAGCATTAGCCTCCTACAGACATTGACTGTATGATCTGGCTCGCCATATGGCACTTTCTAACCAGATAATGTTAGCAAGAGACAAACAAACATTTAGACATTTAACATAGGATAATGAAATAAAATAGAGCCATGTGTTCTTCGTATAATTCCTATGTTGATTTTATTCTTTGAAAAGAGTATATGTTCCTCAAGTGTAAGTGACTTAGATTTTATCATATAGATATTGTAAAAAAATTTTTTTAAATGACATGGTTCTAATGCCCTAATGACCATCATATCACATCGTTTAGCTGACTGCCCACTAGTTTTTTCCATCAACTCTAAGGAAGTGGTACATCCTCTTTGGACTTAGATAACATATCCACATAATGTGCATTGTGATGCAGTGGATATCGACTTGGACCGAGGAATCAGGGAGCCGAGTTCCAGCCGAATTCCTTGCATTCACTTACGCGCAAATACCCTTGGGAAAGGTATTAATCCGTCTCTTCCTTCCAGTTATGGTTTAAATAACAGGACAGATTGGATTCTATAGCCTTGGCTGGCAACCAGTCTACCGCAGAAAGCAATGGCAACCTACTACGGGATAATCTTCTGCCCAGTCAGTCATGTCTCTTTCAAGACATGATCGCCCAAGCGTGTATCACGTATGGCACTTAACTGACTGATCCTCATAAACTGTTGGCATAGCTATGAGGTACCCTCTGTGTCTGACATCCTCTGCATATTATATATACCATGTAAAAAAAAGGTTTTGAATATTTCATTAAGAATATCATGTATGATAGATATTTGAATATACAAGGGTTTGATGGATAAATTGTCATCTAAATTATGCAAACATTAAAATAACACTGACATCTTATTTTAACAGATGTATTTAGCAAAATTACACAAGATCTTGAAATACTAAAGAGTAAATTTATTCAATAAAATCATCATTGGCTTTAACCACAGAATCTTGATTATATTGGAATTTCCTGCATCTCATCTGGGCAGTTTCCTTGTTTAAGTTGGTGAATGCTGCTATCATCTACATCTTTGGTGTTACAAGAAGATTTGTTGATCTCTTACTGTGCCTCACACATAATAATCATTGGAGTAGATAGACTAAACTATCGCCCGGTTCACACTCCTCCCACGTCTATTGAACAGGTGAAGAGGCTCATCCCTTATTCCCTGTTTAGGATGTGGTTTCCGGCTTTCTCTTTTCCAATCTTTTCACTCTTACGTAGCCCCCTGTGCATCAGTGGCGTTACTGCCTTGCTCGGGGTGATATGATTAAAAAAAAAAAAAGAAAACTGCAATCTGGGGAGTTAGGGGGCCAAATGTTACGGGGGATGCGGTTTAAAAAATTATCTGACAGCCATGACTGGGTTCTCCTACTTGTGTGGCATGGTGCAGAGTCCTGTTGCCAGACATAGGGTCTTCCAGCA